>JAVRXN010000004.1:66885641-67308141 GCA_033556935.1 Timema podura | reverse complement strand
ACATTTTGCGAACTGCTCTCAAACTACATGGCGAACATGAATTCATTATTCAAAATATTTGGTGTGGCCGTCGTGCTCGCAAACTGTTCGCGAATAGCTCTCGAACCGCTCGTTAACAACCCGTTACCAGTTGATTTTGATCAGTACGGGCCTTAAAATGAACATAGTTACTGATGTAAATTGTTAGCATTAGTTAAATAATAGGTTATATAAAACATGTCCCTATCATAAATAATATTTTAATATGTGCATCACCTTTTTAATTTTTCACCAGCCGCCACTGAACACACGTATTTTAAACACCAACCGCTATTTCTAACAGTTCCGTGCAGCTATCAGAACATCGCTATTTATACCCCATTTCACCAAATTATCTTTTAAGGTTTTTTTTGCCTTGATGCCATCCAGTTCGGTCTGTTGTGTATAAAGAGTACTAACCGCTCTGTTGGCACAGAATGTTACCAGGGTACACTATAGGAGGTTGTCTGTACGTACCCGTCATGAGATGATGGGATGATAGTGAATATGGAGGTGTGGGCCAATGGGGGTCTTAAACCAACTTAAGTCTAATTTACCAGACCTTGGTTACCGATGGAGTAATTCTCCTAAGGAGAAAAGTACCCAAGATACCAGCCGGCTGACCACTACATCACGGGGCCGGATTTTTAAGCTAATAATATTTTGCACCTTAAAATTCTTTAATAAAACTCTATTAATCGGTTACAGGCAACTTTTGATTTTATAATCCCTATCCATCATCATCTTTTTCACACTCTTAAGCACCGGTTCTCAAAATCTGGACCACGAACCCTTAAGGGATCATGAGGATGATTTTCTGGATCGACGCAAACATTTACAAGCCATTTTCAACCAAAGTTTTGTGAGTCAACATTTTCAACATTTGGTAGTTGTAGTAGAAACCAAGTACTGCGGTAAAATTCTCGAATAAAACACGTGGACATTTCCATTAAACTTTAACTGGCCATTATCAAGCCAAGAATGGAATAATTGTGTCAACATAAGTAAGCTCGTCCATCTCATTACATTGTAACGTTTATTACTAATTATTTATAATAATTACCTTTTATAATTATATTATTTATATCTGTATGCTTAAAATTTGTAAATTATAAAAATGTCATAAACTAGCAATAACGATATTAGATTGTAGATTGTAGAAATGCATTCTCTTACTAGGTCATTAAGTTTTTGACATCTCATCTGCTGTCAAGGAATATAGAACTCAGAATATAAAAAACAATAATTTTACCGGTATTTCTCTATGGGTGTGAAACATGGTCACTGACCTTACATGACGATAAAACCATTTTAGGTTGTTCTAAAACAAGGTGCTAAGGAAGATATTTGTTCCAACAAGGGATGAGGATATTGGGGTGAGAAGGAGTTTGCATAATGGTGAATTACATACCCTGTACTCATCGCAAGACATTGTTAGAGTAATCAAGTCTCTTAGGTTAAGGTGGGCAGGACATTCAGTGCCAATGGGACAATCTAGGACCTTGTTCAGGGTACTGACTGGCAAACCCAATGTGGAGAGATAATTGTGAAGACCAAGATACAGATGGAAGTATAACATTATAATTGACCTTAAAAAGATCGAGTTTAATGACGTGGACTTGAACTATCTCAAGATAGGGACAGGTTGAAATGAGGTGGACTGGCTAGAGCTATCTCAAGATATAAATAGGGTGTAATGGGGTATACAGGATAAAACCAGCTCAAGATAGGGATAGGGTGGACTTGATAGAACCAGCTCAAGATAGGGATAGGGTGGACTTGATAGAACTAGCTCAAGATAGGGACAGGCAATGACATTTCGAGTTCTAATGCCATCAAGTATGTAATTATTAAATCTAGTTCCATCTATTTTTTTTAGCATTTAATTACATTTCTCCTTTTACCTAAAACTGCTCAAAAAATGATAATAGGTTATACCAAATCTCAAATTAACATAACTATTACCACCGGGACCCGATAATTTGGTTTTATGGAAAGATGTCACAAATAAAATAAGTTAAAGAACCTGTGCTTTAACGTATAAAGTCAGCCTTTTGCACTCGAGCCCCAAGTATAATCTACACACCCACCCTCCAAGAGAAACGAACAAGAGGTCTCCAGACAACAGGGAATATATTTGGGAGCTCAAACTACTAGATATATCCCGTTAATTTGGGCTGCAACAACTGTTTGAAACTAGAAAAAAGCTATCTATCCATGGCTAAATTATTATTTTTACAAAACTTTAGTGAAAATTCCCAGTGAACAAGTTTGAGGTTGCCCAGAATAAATAATATCTGAATAAATACGATAGACTAAATGTAAAACCGTCCGTTTTTTGTTTCTTGGAGTTGTTTATAAAAATATAATTCTCAAGCTAAACGTAAAAGCCTGTGTTTAGTGAACAGTGACTGTTACTAGTGTTGTTTTATAAACAAGTAGCGGATGGAGGATAGTTTTACAAACTTAAATAAAATATTGTTTAACAAGCTGGAAGCATTTTTGCTCTCATCCATAAAAAGTAAAAACTTATGTTTTAGGTGGATTTAATAGCGACGTAATCATCGACGGAAGCTGAAATGACCTTGATATTAAATTAATTATTACTGGTGAAAATAAACTTGAGATGATTTGACTTAATATTTCAGCTTACACTGAAACAAACTTCAGTTGTATCTATGAACGTATGTTAAGGGCCGTCAAATTTGTTGTTCCGGGCCGCTTGGAAACAGCATTCCCCCCCCCCCGTTTGGTGATAGTGAGTCTTGAATATGGCAGCGGACTGCTCTGGTGGCCACAAGGTTCAAGTGTTCGTGCATGTTGAGGAGCACGCACATCACTCATCACTCCTATCTCCGCTCATCACTCATCACTCCTATCTCCGCTCATCACCTCCTATCTCCGCTCATCACTCATCACTCCTATCTTCTCACATCACTCATCACTTCTATATTCGCACATCGCCCAACCCTTCAAAAAAACAAACCAGTTTGTTTCTTGTGTCTGGTCGGAGTGAAGTGCTGACATAGGAGTGATGAGTGATGTGAGAAGATAGGAGTGATGAGTGATGTGAGAAGATAGGAGTGATGAGTGATGTGAAAGATAGGAGTGATGAGTGATGTGAAAGATAGCAGTGATGAGTGGTGTGTGAGCTCCTCGGCATGTACGTACCCTTAGACGTCATCATCTTATTAGACTAACTGCCAATGACAGGGATATTGGGGTCCGAATCCCTGTTGGGTTTACTGAGGGGTTTTTCCCCTCTACCTCCACGCAAATGCGGGTACACGTCATCTACGTATATTCAACCTTATTCATCCCTGATTCATTAGCTTAATTAGTACATATGCGTATAAACTGAATAGATAATAAAACGTGGTGCTAAAAAATTTTTGTTTCATATAGTTTAAAAATATTTGCTTAAGATGAGATTGACCGCAGTTAATTAACTAGGTCTTAATATTAATTTAGTCTATAGGAAAACCCTCTCTGGTTGGTCCTACGTTTTCATCCAATCCCGCAAGCCGCGGTGTAATGTCGTGATGACACTGAGCTATATACTCTTGTTACTCTCAACTACCGTCTTGGTGAACCTTTTCAAGCCGACATGTATGCTAGCATGTAAGCTGGTTTAAGCTCGGCTGAAAACCAAACAATGATCTGCTCCTTTCTCTCTTCCTCCGTCCGTTTTCTCGCCTCTCATATTTTAATATCGTCTCGCCTTCAGGGGAGGGAAATTAAAATACCACACACGAGAGAAACGAAATTTCCCTTCATGTCATTATCAAGTGGTCCAGCTTTACTGATACTAACGTTAAGATTTGATAACCGAGACTTGCTTGCATTCAGCAGGTAGTAACGGCTTTTAAATTCGGCTGGGACGTGATATGAGATATAGCACGGTAGATAATAACATAGAACAAGGTTACACGATATGGCCTACACCTCAGTTTTAGCTTCTGTGGTGCTGACTGACAGCTCACAGCTGACTTCTGACGGCTTTGAAAAGCTACCAGACCAAATTATGTATCCCTACGCCGAACCATATGATCTGCAAAAAACATGTCTTTAGCAGTTGTCACTTCTGACAGTCAAAATTTAGGTATATACCTAAATGTTGACTGGCAGAAGTCAGCTGTGAGCTGTCAGTCAGCACCACAGAAGCTAAAACTGAGGTATAGTAGCTATGAAATGTAATTAAAGACTATTGTATTATTCATTGTATCATACGCCCTGTCCGGGCAATACGCATTTAACTTACATCAATAAATGTGAGAAACCATTTTGAGTAAAAAAACAACTAAATACACCCGGCCAGGATTTCACCGCCAAACAAAACTAGACAAGCCTCACATTAGAGCATTTGTCCGACAATGTGAGTTTCTAAGTTTAGATGAGTTAAAAAACTCAATCTGGATCTATTTTTTGAACGAATCTATCAGTATAGAGTAGGCCAATAGAAAGTGCACTTACCAGTAATACGATGTTATCATAAATGTTTACATGCAAATCTAGTCTTTATAAAAAGAACGTAAGTAATAATCAACATCGCACGAGGTTTAATAGACTGCGGCAAGACAAAGACACTCCCTGCTTGCTAGAAAGTTTAGTCAAATGTGTTCTCATTAAGTCATCTCTCATGACGTTACGTCTCGTAAAGAACTTTCAACAAACTCTAACATCAAAGATTCTCTGGAAATCATATTTATATGGTAAATTTGTATTAGGAATTCCATGAACTTAAATATTATTCCTTTAAGTTTTATTTTCGAACTTTAATTTTAGCTAGACATTAAACCCGACTCATAAAGAAGCTATAATATAATGTTGCAGTAAAATGGCGACAGTTTTTATTATTATTATTTAGCACCGCGTCTTACTACCCGTTCGGGTTATACGCTTAAGTACTAATTACGCTAATGGATTAGGAATTGGGAAGGTTGAATTTAGAGGAAGTGAACCCGCATTTGCGTGGAGGGAGAGTGGAAAACCATTTAGGAAAAACCACCCCCAGTTCACCCGACCGAGATTCGAACCTCGATCTCCCCGTCCTCAGCAGTCGGGCTCAACACGACTAGCGCGTTTGCCAACTACGCCACAGAGGCGGGTGACAGTTTTTATTATTAGATATTTGAGATAGATGACAGTATTTGCATTTTAACGACATAGATCTAGCCATAGGATTATAAGACTGCTTATAAAGATGGTTTATTTGAGTTTCTTATTTTTACTCTCTCGACCACACGGAGAGAGAAGTATTGTGATTGTAAAAAATATCAAACCCGAGATTTCAATAAACGTTCTCGCTTTCTGACCCCCTGAAACCAAAACGGGTTTTTTCATTCGAGTCCAACTCGAGTCAAGTATTTCCTAAAGCTCCCGAGTTCGAGTCGAATTATAGTATGTTCATTATTTTTTAAATGTTAAAAATATATTTGTTTATTTTAAAAGTAAAATAGTATTTTTAAATTTCAACATTCAAACAAACTTAAAATATAAATACCATCTCTTTAAAATGTGAGATTTCTAAAATATATGAAAAAAACCACATGTTCTTTAAATTAGAATGACATTCATTTTTATAAATAAAATTTCAAAAAAAATAGAAATATAGGATTTTTAAATTATAAATAATATTTTAAAAAACATTATTTAAAACAACTACAACACTCAAATAAAAATATAAAAGAAAAAATAATCAATATGGTTTCAACACTCATGTATTTAAATACATTACAATTACACTAACAATTATTACAAAAAAGTTTATAATATTGACGTTTTAATGAGATAATATTTCCCCAAAATAAGCCTCCATAACTTTAACTACCCTGTAATAAAACGTAAGAACCTCTAGCAACTAGAAATTTGAAATGTTTAATAATTAGTTCATTAGTCCTGAATGTAATAATCGTGCATGATCACTTATTCGGTTTCAATTCTATTCCTCAATACAATACTCACGCGCGTGAGTCTTATGGGGCTTTCACTAGAAAATATCTTATTACGGAATATTGACCTTGTTTGATCCTCCAAGGGAAAGTTTATTTCTTTGCCTACATAGTAGAATGACGAGTGCGTCAACAAGTGCACCAGTGGACTCTGCTGTGTATTCGTGTCATATTTTGAAACGTAGTGTTTTCGTCCCGGTTTTTTGAAGAGAAAAATAAAATAATTGAAACAGGCAGACCCACTCCATCTTCAGGCAGCCTATAATTTTTTTTTACCGTTTCAATAATTAATTTTATGAAAGTGTATATTAATTGTCGGTGTGTTTGGTTGGTGGAAAATTATATAGTTGACCTTACTATTTACTAATGATAATGGTGTGTAGAATAAATTCAGATTCAAAACTAAGGAAGGCCAAAAGGTCATTCTCATTTGCAGGCCACTGCCCGAGAGAACCATTATTATTATTACTATTATTATTATAGTTATTATTATTATTTTTTATTATTATTATTATTATAGTTATTATTATTATTGGTATTATAGTTATTATAGTTATTATAGTTATTATTATTATTATTATTATTATTATTATTATTATTATTATTATAGTTAAAGCTACAATTATTATTTAAATATATATATATAATAATTTAATGATTGTAGTAATATTTCTAAGATCACCATTTATTTTGTTTTATTCTTTTCTTCCCCAGAATACTTTTAGCTATACAAAAAAAGAACACGACCAGTGTGAGCCTCTAATTGTACTAGGGTCCATCATACCCCCTTTATTTTAGCCTCATTGCTTCCCTTTGTCCATAATTAGCCACACGCCACTGCGAGAAAGCAAATATTAAAAAGTTAGGCAACAATATAAGATATATATCTAACCTCGCGACTACTAGACTTAGACTTGAAAAAGATATACGGTCATTGATTATAGTTAAATAATAGTTAACTATATCAAATTCTGGTAAGTCCTAAATTAAAGAGTTACTAAAATGGTAGTTAAATGAGCTAGCTAGCAAGAGTTACGAAACACAATGATTAATCTCCTAGAAGAGGAACTATCATTTTACAAACAGTAAATGGCGAGCTACCAGGAATCTAGGCTGTAAATATACTATGGCCGGTCTAGTCCTAATTAGTACTGCCTGGATATTCGATAGTATGTCTATACTTCCACCCAGTCTTGGGCAAACAATAAATGTATCAACATACAAACAGCGCCTAGAAGAGGCCGGAGAGTACTATCCCCGGAGCCACTACTATGAACTTGTTGAGCTCCCACCGTAAAAACTACACTAAAAGAAAGAATAGTGACTGTTATCTGTCACAGACCTAACTAGGTCATTGAACAAAGCGTTATCTAACCTGATTTCCTCCACAAAGAGATCCTAAACATGGCCATGCCATTTAGGGAGTCATTATTATTCCCTAATATATCAAACTATGTTTTAAGGACTTAGAAAAAGAAGTCAGACACACTGGCATAGTAAATAAAGTCGTATGGACCAAGATAAATTGAGAATTAAACCCACAATTTTAAACTACGCCATATGGGCATAGGAAAACCTGTCAGAACTTTGACAAACAACTATGTTGTTATGGACATATAAAATAAAGTCAGACACTCTGACACAAAAACCAGGTCTCGTGGACATAGTTAAAGAGGTGTTACGAATCTAACCCAGATTATAGCTTTCAAACATAACATACAGAAAACACACTTAACGACGATGTTAACGAAATACGCACCACAGAAAAAGAAAGAAAAGAGAAAGGAGAGAAAAACCTTTGAATAAATAGAATATTCTATTAAACTAAGACAAAAAAAAGAAGAAAACTAAAATTAAACTTTTAAATACAGAACTTGTAAAAGTAATTGTGTGTTCAAAGGAACTGATATTGTATCCGGGACTTTGCCTTCCCGCAATTTCCGTGTGGCGACCGGACTGCGACCCGTGCTCCTCCGCATCCTACACACAATACCATTGAAAGGTAATCACACAGACAGACTGGGTCTTGATACGCTCCAATATGTATAGATCCATTCACAAAAAGTGGCCACTCCTAGCGCTGCTTGGAATGTGATTATCTTTGTGGTGAGAACTATAACCCAATTTTCCTTCAAATGGACATATCTGACAACTAGAAATGTCACTACAGTCTGATTTGCATATAAAGACCATTACTTGAATACTGTAGATTCATGTTGCAACAATGGCGGAGAAAAATATTACAAATTGTATTTACATTCTTAGTCAGTTTAATTAATAATGTATAGAGAAAGTTTAGAGTAACCCATAAGGAGGTATTATTGGAAGCCATTGATAACTTTTTAAATGAACTTTATAGTAACTAAAACAAATATTGAGACATATTTCTAGAATACCAAATTTTAGTGACTTTCAATCAATGTTGTTGGTCTAAAGAAGGCTTCATACATAAATCAGGGCTTAGATCTGCTTTCACGTATTCATACGTCAAGCCATGTGATTATTTTAGCCATAAAATAACACTCTTAATATTGTAAAATATTATTAATGTTGACAGAAAGAAGTATACTTGTATTTTTGAAAGATGTACAAAATGTAATTTTGTAATAAAATAATGTTATATAAATGGATAGCGTAAAGCGTGTTAGCACATTGTGGGTGGATAGGTTGGTAACCCTTCTTGGCCATCGCACATTCAATGTCCTTACATCTTAGAAATGAATTCAGTTTTTGATAAACCACTTACACTAAAATGCATGCAATGTGAATAGGTTTGTGAATAATTTGATGTAAAATGCCACAAAGAGCGCTGCTCACGGACCAGGTGATCTAGATCAGGGAATTTTAGAGAGGAGCGTCTTCTTGTGGCGCTCACACCGCAACAAGCCTGAACAAGCCTGAACAAGATTACGACCAATCAGGCAGTAGTGTGTATGGCACTGAAATATCTGTGGCGTTCGGTTGAGAAAATACAGAATCAAAGTCTGTGACAAAACTGTAAATCTCACTGTTATTCTTTTTAAAACTAATCGGGTCATTTCATCCTTCACTCAATGCTTTTTTTTAATCATATATGCTATATTAACGTATTTTTAGTATTTCGATAATATTTGGTGTCTTTTTAGTAAATGTGAACAACTTATTTCCCATCACCCGAACCTTCTTATGACATCCTTTCTAAACAAATTATCAATTACATAATAAACCCCTTACTATGAAACATTATAAGTTCTAGAAAATTTACTGAACTGTTCTAAATACTCTTTATTAGAGACAGCTTTAAGCAAGGTAATCCACTAAAAAGAGTTTGGACAAAATAATTATATTAAGTTTAAGTTAGTAATATTTCATTAGTATTTAAATATTTTGTTTTCAAAGACAAAGAAAGGTTGCATTCCTAATAGTAAGTATTTACCTACATGGTTATAAGGCATAATACAATACAATAACGTTTTCAAACATTTAGGATGATAAGGATTCATCGGCACCTTCCTGAACTCTAAATCACTCGTATTCACCGATTCCTTGGATTGTGTCAGGATGGAATTCTTTTGCTGTTGAGGTGGTTGGAATATTCCTGTGAAAGGAATTAAATGCATTTGAAATGATCGGCAGAGGGTCCAATAAATCTTTCTTCTTTTGGCAAGAGATTGTTACAGGATCCTGATATGAAAGACAGTCAGTCGGACAGTCAGTGTCTAGAAATCTGCTCACTTTTCAAATGTTTCTTTAAAAAATATCATTAGTAAATTTTGACTGCCATAAATTCTTCCAGATAAATGTTTCACCAAGCTCTGTGGTTTTCTTCATTTGTAGGGCGTTCTTGAATAAGTGAGAATAATTAAGGAAGTCAGGCGATTCACCTGAATCATACCGAAAGTTTATTCTTGCCTGTAGGACGCACAAGCTGCATCCAGTCAATAAGGTATTTTTATATATAGATGCCGATCAAATTTTTTTTTCTCTCAGTTTGGTCTTGTTCGGAATCACACTGCATGTTAGTGTGGCCTGGTAGCAACAATTTGCGGCTCAATTATTCAAGGTATGGATGGATTTTTTTAAACAAATACATATGCCAGCATATGAGAGTTTTTGTTCTGGCCTTGCATGTGTAATAATACATTATTATATGTTTTACACGGGAAGGTAGATTATAGAAAAATTTTGAAATCCAAGGTTCAATTTGATTTACCCCTATGGGACCGTCAACTTCCCTCCAAATAAAGCACGGGACTTGATAGAAAGCAACAGAACTGTTCAGCATTGGCGTATGTAAACATTGTTGTAAGTTAAACATGATAACATCATTGATTGCAAGTTGATTGTCTTGTGATTTTACAAGGTAGCTTCATCAGCCAGACCCTGATGTCACAAGTCACAGCCTCTTGTACGTTACTTTGTTTTATCCATAGAGTTCTTGCACTCTACATTTTTATTATGAACGGAAAGAAAAAAAAATTAATCATTATAACTTCTACATCATGATGGTATTAAAAGATGTATGCATTAAATTATTCAAGAAGGAAAATGAAAAACTTAGAATTTCATAAACCAACTCTCTACTTACCTTGTCTGTTAATGAGCCAATGAATGCACTACAAGAAGAACTTAATACAGGGCTAGTAAACAATCAGCTGCAATGAGCAACAAAGCAACGTTGCTGTGTTTCCGTGGACAGGGCTGCAACCCACTGCATAATATACGCTGCTCTTACAACTGAATATGGCAATCGGTTTTAAATTCATGCAGCCAGTAATGTGTAAGTACATACGGTAGGCCTACATGTGTAAAAAGAGATAAGTCGAGTTTGTCTTAAGTGAGAGGTTACGTAAAGGACTATTAAAAACTTAGCCCCCTTTACTCAAACTTATGTTAGGTTTTTGGGATCAATATCCTTTTTACATTTATCTATAGCTTTTTGAAAGGACTCATATCCTTTTAACCCAATAAAGAGCATGCCTTCATGAATATAATGATATACCTAACTCATTTTTCCATTTTTTTGAACTTATATCCTTTCACCCGAACACCACAGATATATCCCTTACTGAGTTAAAAAAAACAGAGTAAGTCCCTAAAAAAGACTATAATTTGTTGACATTCAT
The DNA here is from genome assembly GCA_033556935.1 of Timema podura. Taxonomy (NCBI): domain Eukaryota; kingdom Metazoa; phylum Arthropoda; class Insecta; order Phasmatodea; family Timematidae; genus Timema; species Timema podura. The sequence continues at coordinate 67,297,067 of JAVRXN010000004.1, read as the reverse complement.
TATAATGTTGATTAAAGAATGTTAACGACCCAAATACTTTATAAATTTGATATTGGAAAGTACGTGTGATCTATAAATATATATTTCAGCGAGTTTGTTTTATTAATTAGACTTATTATTCTCTTCTAGTCAATAATTAAGTAAACAGTTATATCAAACAACATGTGAATCCCTCGTGACAAACCAATTATATTTCATTGCTTTACTTGTTTATTACGGATTATGTTGGATTTGACAGTTTATTGATTAGTAATTATTTTTAATAACCCAAATTAAATCAAGATTAATACCATCACAAGGGGTTGATTAAAAATTAGATCTAATGTATTTATGATATAGTAAATAAATATAGACGTTTACGTTTTAAAAGAGTAATCAATGTATAAAACGTATTAATTAATAGACTATACAACTCAAAAACCGTGACATAACAAAGCAATATTTTTTTAAATGTGCTAAAATAGAAATCAATAACTCATTTTTACCTACAGGTTTTAAAAAATGTAATATTTTACTTTTAAATTTCTTCCATTCTTCTAAATCCCTATTAGTCCAATTCAGGAACGCTATACACTCATATTTAATGCTCCAAAGGAAATGTGCACCCAATTTTAATATGTTCTTCTAAATGTATTTATCACATTTTCCAATGAATTTGTTAAATTATGATCACATGTTCTAAGGCGTCACTCCTCCAATAGCCTAGACTGCCAATTATGAGGGATTTTAATCCCGGTCAAGTGTAATGACGGGTGGTTTTTCCATTCTCGCTCCACAAAAGGTTGAGTACTTCTCCTCTAATTTCAACCTTCCTCATTCCTAACACATTAACACAGCTAGTACATGTACGTATAGCCCGAATGTTTAGTAATTTGGGCTGGAAAAATCAAACCAAAGAACCTCTGGATCCTATTGTTGCGGGGGTTCGCGATGTTGTATATACAACTTATACAAAATATTGCAAATTAGTTTTGAACCAAAGTAACAAGATTTCTGGAGCTATGTTGAGTTTCACGACAAGTACTTTGACCAGGAGAAGCAAGAAAGTTGACTTGGCTGATATTTCACCTGGGATAGTGACAAGTGATGGCTTGTTGATTAAATAACTTCAATGTTGATCCCTGTAAAACACAATATTTGGAAATAAGAAATATATTTGTATGATTCAATCACAGTTAAAAGTGGAAAAGGTATTAATTCAAAGCAAATAATAAAAATATATTTCATTTATTATAATTATATAACTACAATTTTTTCTCACAACTTTTATATAACAATTTGATGTTATTATTCTCACTAAATAATATATGGTTACTAGAATATATTTAGTGATTATATATAATAGTGTTTTTATTATTTTTTACTTTAGTGAAAAACATTGTTTTCTTATTCTTATACATTTTTTACCCTTGATTTATGTTACTGGAAGTCAGTTTAGTAGTTTATGTCAATTTTACCGAGTGGTTTTATATAACTCTCTTCCTATTGGTAGCCCCTTGTCAAAATATCCAATATCTACTGTTTGTTATATTTTTTAATTTAGGATATATATACTAAATAATGTAAAGTTAGTTGTACTGTACATACCTTAATTTTATTCTAAAATATTACTTTACAGCATCTTTTTTTTATTTGAGGTATTTAAAATTCACTTTCTGGACTGACTAATTATATCAGTAGGTCTAAAAGAGAATTCATATGAGCGAGGGCTAAAGGACCTACCAATTTTGCCAGGAAAGGTATTTTCACATACCTTCTAGGATTCTTTTACAGGAAACAATCAACATGGGGCTGACGGATCTACTTTCCCCCCCTAAGGAAGTTGTGCTACGAATTTTTCTCGATCAAGAAAAAAGCCGGGTTTTAACCCACACACATCGGATCCCGATGAAAACACTTTCCAGTATAATACCTAGATATTATAAATAATAAATGTGTTTGTTTAAATAAAATCCTAGCATGTTTCCTAATAATCTTCAGAAATCTTAAATAAGCTCTCATGAAGGTTAATAAGCCTCGGTTTGCCGAATTGGATTAAAAACTTTCATTTCTAATAGTAAGAAATTTATTCGAAATCAATTAAAAACGTAAACTTTACAGTCTCATCTTATAGAAAAATGTGCAGCAACTATTTATATCTACTATTATTTAAGTATTTTTTTAGTATTTCTTTAATATGTGATTTTTCTAGTGAATAATTAATTAAAATAAGACTTGAACGAGTTCAAAACACACATTAAATGTATACATCTTTTAGTCGAGAGAACCATGTTTTATAGGAAAGGAGACAGGAAAATTAACCTATTTTTACACTTTAAAACCAGTCAGGACTTTTATACGCATTCACCTACGTCCAGTCCTTTGTGGCAGTTAGATGTGCTGCTTGCTGCTCAACGCCTGCTTAATTCACTGCTGTTAGCCCGGAGGACAGTTCTGTGCAGCACGTAGTCTAATGAATGTCTAGTAGGGGTTTCCTAGTCTTCTCTTGTACAGTAAGTACAAGGATGTCCAAACTAAAATAACAGAAATTACAGGGAAGAAAATCAGTTATTTTATAAAGAAGAGCATTATTTCATATTTGTTTGAGTAAAATTGGTAAAATAGATTGACACAATATAGTTATTTAGCTGGTGCTTCCAAATAGAATAAAAATATGATGTAGGGTAAATCATTTAAAAGGTATAACTACTAAAAAACATTATCTTAATACTCCACATATTGAAAAAAATAATTTATTAACACATAATTGGTTGGTACCAAATTCTGATTAATTCTCTATAAGTACCTTTAATTTTGCTTAGAATTATGATTTTTTAGTAGCCAATTTTATATAACTAATGTATTAGGCTAAGTATTTATAATTTAATAATAATAGGTTTCATATTATGTATATATATATATATATATACTAGCTTTTGCCCGCGGCTTCGCTCGCGTTAATGTAGATTTTATCAATAAATTCAGGTTGTCGATTGACACAGGGAATATGACAATAAAAACGATGAACATATTGAGGTTGTTAGTCAATAGAGGTAGAGATAAAGAAAAAAACAAACTACACAATATAAATCAGGATTAAGAGTAGGAGTAGAAAAGAAGTAGTGGAGTGTGTGTCAGTAGAGTCATAGGTTATGCCTTGCCACGAATTGGAAGATCCTACTCCATCTTAAATTTTACTTACAGTTATTTAAAATCCCTTATTTACTCCGCTTGTTCTTGACCGTTGCAATCATGGGTCGAGAATAGATCATTATTTTAGGACGCTCCTATATACTATGTTGTATGTACTTCAATTTGGCGCAAATACATACAAATTCTGGGCATTGGACACACGCGAACAGGCTACATATAGCTGGCCATGGGAAAAACATGGCATTTCCGAATGCACCCTGCTACCTGCAATGTTTGACCTTACGGTTTGTTAATAGTAATAGCAAAACTAAGTTTTATTGGAAACTGGAGTCTTTTGAATTGAAATGGTAGGTCAGTGGGGATTATTAGGATTCGAGGTATGATTACACTTTCCCCTTTTCCCACACCTGTTAAAATGGTGGCACAGATTATATTTCGTCCTAATTATGTAATTGAAGCCTCGTCCCATTACATAAACGGGGTGCATCTAAATTTCGCATAAGAATAACTGGTACACCTAATTTAAATTGTAGTTTATGCAAGGGTACACCCGATAGCTCCAGAGAATTTAAAAACTCAGCGGGATATGATGTGCTCTGTTCTGTGTCCATGATTGTATCTATTGACAAATACTCCTTTATTTCTCCCTGCACCTCTTTCAAAATGTCAGTGTTGATTTTGTTAAAGATTTCATATTTTTGGTGCAAGAATTGCTCTTGCACACAACCAATGATCACAATATATATTTAGTTGTAAGTCTAGGTAAACTTTAGCAATGAGCTCCACATCATTTTCCAACAAATTACAGAATTCCCCTGTAAGTAAAAAACAGCCTTCAGCATCCGTGTCCAAACTTCCATCGCCAATTTTCAATAGTGTATCTGCGTAATGTCCTGAATCTACGTCATTATAAAGGTGGACTCTCATGTTATTTTTCACTTTTGCCCAAAATCTTGATGACTTGAGACAGGCTTTGATTTAATCTGCATGTGTGCCCTTCTGGATCACCGGTAGAGTTTGTCGGAAGTTACCAGCCAGTAAAACTACCATTCCTCCTCTCTCGCAAGTCCTGAAGGTTTTGGTTTAACGCCTCTATAGCTTTTTAGTGAGACATCGTACTTTCGTCCTACCCTAAAAGTTTACATTGTCGTAGCATCATACCTCGAGAGCTATTTTTGCTGAAATGAATAATACCAAACTTCTTACGACAATTTTGCATTTACCATAACGTGGTGAACAGACAGAGCTTAATTAGCTGAATATAATCATTTTTAATCATTTTAAGATATATGTGCCTAAAATAACTCGGGAACAGATTTTTATTCGGGGTATCAGATTTTCTTCTGGGATACCGCAGGTCCCTTTTTCTGTACTCCAGGCATCATGTTGCAATTAATTTATTCATATCAGTAGGGCGAGTTGTTAAGCTGTACGACCGTCTAACAGGTTTTTTTTCTATCCGTCAGGAACAGTACTTTTTTTCTGGATGAAAGGTACCCTATGTCCTTTTCTGTACCCATGACAACGTGTATGCGAAATTTCATGATGATCGGTCGAATAGTTTAGGCGTGAAAGCGTAGCAAACAATAATAAACAAATAAACAAACAAACTCACATTCACATTTTTTCTGGATGAAAGGTATCCTGTATCTTTTTCTGTACCCATGACAACGTGTATGCGAAATTTCATGTTGATCGGTCGAGTAGTTTAGGCGTGAAAGCGTAGCAAACAATAACAAACAAACAAACAAATTCACATTCGCATTTTTTCTGGTTGAAAGGTACCCTATGTCCTTTTCTGTACCCATGACAACGTGTATGCGAAATTTCATGACGATCGGTCGAGTAGTTTAGACGTGAAAGCGTAACAAACAATAACAAACAAACAAATAAACAAACAAACTCACATTCACATTTTTTCTGGATGAAAGGTACCCTATATCCTTTGCTGTAACCATGACAACGTGTATGCGAAATTTCATGTTGATCGGTCGAGTAGTTTAGGCGTGAAAGCGTAACAAACAATAACAAACACACACATAAACAAACAAACTCACATTCACATTTTTTTCTGGATGAAAGGTACCCTATGTCCTTTGCTGTACCCATGACAACGTGTATGCGAAATTTCATGATGATCGGTCGAGTAGTTTAGGCATGAAAGCGTAACAAACAAACAAACAAACTCACATTCGCATTTATAATAGTTAGGATGTTACCGGCTTTGTGTTCAATCCATGCATTCTATAAAATGTTATTAAGTGTGAAGTATTTAATGCCATATGAACACATAAATGTCTCTCCCTCTCTTGAGAGATGAATCATATTTTCAAATAACACATCACTTATCAATTAATGCGGGATTTATAAACGTCTGCAAATGTCTCTTTGCGCTCTGTTAGATGCCCTTTGCCCCCTAAAACACAGTTCATATATTTGAATGAAATAACACAAACTAAAATGTATGTTATCTTATTTTATTTACAAAAATAGTATTGTGCTAGTCCTGTTAAACATTCAATACGTTCACGCATCAGAAAAATTGTAATAATTCCTCTATTGTTTCTTTATGAGTCGGCTAATACACAAGTAAGATTATACCAAAATATACCTTTACTTTTATTAAATAAAATAAAGTAATTAATAATAATGTATACAATATTAACTCTGTTGGTCGTTGATCTCCTTTGAAGGATGTTAACTCGATGAACAAAATACTGCACAATCTCTAACAAAATGGTGGCATTCAATTTATGAAACAGTCACAAAGCTCAAATAAAATCAATATTCTCTATAGTAACCTCAACATTACACATACCTTATAGAGAAACAGCTTATGTACAAATACATGTATCACTATCTAATGGCACGCGGTCGTATCCATCCTTGGTTCGGATCCTGACAGGTTAGTATATTACCCAAAAGCCCTGTATTCTCGATCGTCAGTTTATATCTCAGCGCTAGATCTAAATATTTAAGTATATTGTGTTCGGGCTCCGGGTAGTTACACGTTTTCTACTCCTCACAAAATTGATTAACATGCTACTTCTCAAATGAGGACTAAGTAAGATTATTGTGGACATTTTGTGTAAAAATGGAGGAATCACACTGTTTCCAGCAATGCGACCTGTGTATCGATTCTAATATTTGCTATACATAAAACATTAAACTTTACAAACAAGATAGTTTATTATTTCAAGTTTTCAGATAATGTGTATATATATTTATAAAGTTACCAAAACAAAATGGCAATTCTCGTTTTACCATGAAAATTAATTTAAGGACACTTTAAACAAACAAAATTTCTAATTTTGATCACACATCCACAACTATGTGATATACGAAATTAACTATCACTGTAAAGTTGTAGTAATGTTAGAATTCAAAATATTTTAATTGTAGATATATTCTTATTAAACCAATAGTTTCAAAGCTATAAGAAAACATGTTTTTTAATACTTAGATTGATTGTTATCCTCTTTGGTAAACAGAGATGATTTTTCTCCAGTGTTTCTGTAAAGTGGTTATTATTACATTTATGCTCTTTGGTGTAGGGTTTCTGCAACGGTTTATATTATTTAGTTTCACCAATTTTACAAGTTTTTGATCAATGTTTCCATTTTAAGATTACACAGAGAGAAAGTCTGTGCGGTTCACCAAATCATTTATTTTCAATATGTTTTTCTTAAGATAGCGCTTGGTCAAAGATTGCATTGTCCCCGGATTGCGTTCGTTTGTACAATAAGCTTGTTGGTTGAGTAATGTTTTGTTACAAACCAGTTTGTTGACGCCATAAATTGGTTTGGGATCGCCGTAACTATCTTAGTATTGTACAAGGAGGTATTATAAAAAAATTAGCAGCTTATTTCTTAACGTCCTAATTTGACATAGTTTTGATGCCACTTATTCATGAAATTAATGAATAAAACTGCTAATTATCAATACAACTCGAAACATGAGAAAAATACCTGAAAGTTGAAAGCTTCCAAATTGGTTGTCGACAGTAGGGATTTAACAGAGACTTAATTTTTTAATGGCTAAGCGCTTGGAAACATTGCATTTTACTAAGATTTAGATAATTTAGGTAGAAATTAATGAAAGGATAGTTTGAAAAAATATTTCCAAAATATAATTATAGTTAAATAGATTATAGACCTCTTCTCTACTAACAACCTGGATACTTGCCTCAAACAGTATTTGTTAGTCATTCTGCCTTTTGTTGGTTTCTGACACCGAAGTTCCCTTTGGTTTTAGAGGCTAACATTATATTACAGGAAAGTATCCTCTATCTCAATGGTTCTCAATCTGGGTTCCGCGGAGCCCCAGGGTTCCGTGAAGGGGTGCCAGGGGTTCCGTGAGAAAAACATTATTAATTCTTTCAAATTTTTATGCTAATCATTCATAAACATCCATCTCAATAGAATCTTATCCAGTTTAACTGTGAAAGTAAAATAAATCACTTTTTAACAATAACATTATTAAATTATAAAAAGTGGATAAAGAACAGTTCATTTTCAAGTTATATTATTTTTCCCATGCAAAATATGTAACACAAATTTAAGAAATAAATTAATTTTTTCAGACTTAATTTATAACTTGATATTATTACTCAAATATATACTTTTTATTCAAAGCTAAAAAACTTGTAATATTGTCGTAGAGGAAAATGGGATGAAACAGGAAGACATAGGAGTTCCACAGGTCTAGGTGACAAAACATTTCCTCTTCAAGTAATGGTGAAATGATTCTGTTTTAAGTGTTACGGTTTATTTTGTGATAGTTGGTAATTATAGCCCCGTGATCGTGCGCCAATTATTACGATATTTTACTTGAATAAATACAACTGTTAATGTTGCACACGATTTATTGAAGTGATTTTATCTCCGGTACAAAGATATGTAAAATTATACAATTTTACTTGTACTACAGATTATTTTCTGTGTACTCTTTGTATTTAAGTTAGTAGTACTGTCATGATATTACACGTTCTCTTGGTTTATGTCGCCGGCACTCTGTGTGTTCATACGCACAAACAGCTTATATATATGACATACCCCTTGCCCCTTGGACCTCTTGTGACCAGTGTCAAAACCAACAAATCTAAAGCGTCCCGGCGACAGGTGTCTTGAAGGCTAGCTTCCTATTGGGTATAGGGAGCTAACGTCTCTTGCTTGTTTGGTAAATACTACGGAATTAAATTTTGAAATAAAAAATAAGTTTTAGTGGTGCAATCCTTCTACATTATGTCTGAAAACCGTGTGATTCTCCATGAATGAAGTCTTAAAAGGATAATTTGCATACAGTTTATTGAAGAAAAATACCTTCATCCATGAATTTTTAAATATATGAGAGTGGTCCAAATCAGTATCATTGCATATTTCCTAGAGTTGGGGGAGTAGTATTTCAGGTATAAGACTAGGATATATTTTCAAAACAATTGATTTTAGAGACTCAAATAAATGGTCACGCGGACTAAATGTCAGAATCATCTTGTCTTATTTGCCAGTGATGGGGATGTCTGGGTTCGAATACATTCCTGGTAAACTGTAGGTGCTATTTCTTAAATGTTTCCAACAACTTCCTTTACGCAAATATTGCTACATTTCCTGTAAAACCTAACTAATAATGCCTAATTTGGTATCGTAGTTAAAATGCTTAGAGCTTGCACGAGAAAGTAAGATGCAGTGAGGCAAAAACAACTTTGTTTAGAAAGTGCACATTAATTAATATCACTGGAGTATTATTAAACTAATGCTTGACCTACGATCAATCCATATTTTGTGATATTAGCGCCCTATTAGTTCCTACCCGTGAACCTCAAAGGTACTCGAACAGGGTCCCTCAGTGCCGGTTACGCCTAACAATTACCAAGAAGAGATGTACGTGAGTGCTTAGGAACCTTCTAAATAAAGATAATAAAAGAGAAGAATGTTATTTTTATATCACTCAATGTCCTCGACAGATATTCAATATCTGGTGAGATCGATGTGTGTAGGAAAACTATGTTTCTACTGAAGAGAGAATTTATTTATTTTGACAAATATGTTTAGGTTGTAGTAAAACCAGAAAAAAAAGGGCCTTAACTCGCCTCCCTTTGATTCCACCTTAAAGTGGGAGTGTAAGGATTGTGAGTTAAGGTCAGTACTTTTCTAGTTTTTATATCATAAGTTCTTTTTGGCAAAAAGAAATCAAACATTACTACAGTAAGAATATAGAGTTTTAACTTATTTCTGTCGAAAGTGTCCTGGAATTTAATGAAAACAATTTATCTCCTTTTAAAAAGGTTGTTAGTTAGTGCCGCTATGCTCATGACAGATATTCAACAACTGTTGATTATCACCGTGAGAATAAAATACTGGAGGAATATCAAATTTATTTAGACCAAAAAACAATTTGGAGCCACTGCTCCTAATTCGCGTCCCCTGCACTCCCATCACAATAACGATTGCATGTGGCGACAGCTCGTGTTGCCTACCTAACAGGGGCAGACCACTCAGATCCAGCTTAAGGCAGTTATCAAGGTCAGTGATTGCCACTTCCCGTCGACCCGAATTTTCCTCATGTATCGACCTGAGAGCTCGGGGCTGCCCTACCCCGCATGGATAGGGGAGCAGGGGAGGATACCAGCAGGTTTGGCCGCATGGATAGTGATCCTGAACTGGAGTAGGTAGGTCCCAGTATGGATAGTGATCCTGAACTGGAGTAGGTAGGTCCAAGTATGGATAGTGAACCTGAACTGGAGTAGGTAGGTCCCAGTATGGATAGTGATCCTGAACTGGGGGAAGTGGGGCTCAGTATGGATAGTGATCCTGAACTGGGGGAGTTGGGTCCCAGTATGGCTAGTGATCGTGAACTGGAGGAGGTAGGTCCCAGTATGGATAGTGATCCTGAACTGGGGGAGGTGGGTCCCAGTATGAATAGTGATCCTGAACTGGAGGAGGTAGGTCCCAGTATGGATAGTGATCCTGAACTGGAGAAGGTAGGTCCCAATATGGATAGTGATCCTGAACTGGGGGAGGTAGGTCCCAGTATGGATAGTGATCCTTAACTGGAGAAGGTAGGTCCCAGTATGGATAGTGAACCTGAACTGGAGTAGGTAGGTCCCAGCATGGATAGTGTTCCTGAACTGGGGAAGGTAGGTCCCAGTATGGATAGTGAACCTGAACTGGAGTAGGTAGGTCCCAGCATGGATAGTGATCCTGAACTGGAGGAGGTAGGTCCCAGCATGGATAGTGTTCCTGAACTAGGGAAGGTAGGTCCCAGTATGGATAGTGATCCTGAACTGGAGGAGGTAGGTCCAGTATGGATAGTGAACCTGAACTGGAGTAGGTAGGTCTCAGTATGGATAGTGATCCTGAACTTGAGAAGGTAGGTCCCAGTATGGATAGTGAACCTGAACTGGAGTAGGTAGGTCCCAGCATGGATAGTGTTCCTGAACTGGAGTAGGTAGGTCCCAGTATGGATAGTGATCCTGAACTGGAGAAGGTAGGTCCCAGTATGGATAGTGATCCTGAACTGGAGAAGGTAGGTACCAGTATGGATAGTGATCCTGAACTGGAGTAGGTAGGTCCCGGTATGGATAGTGAACCTGAACTGGAGAAGGTAGGTCCCAGTATGGATAGTGATCCTGAACTGGAGAAGGTAAGTCCCAGTATGGATAGTGATCCTGAACTGGAGTAGGTAGGTCCCAGCATGGATAGTGATCCTGAACTGGGGAAGGTAGGTCCCAATATGGATAGTGATCCTGAACTGGGGGAGGTAGGTCCCAGTATGGATAGTGATCCTTAACTGGAGAAGGTAGGTCTCAGTATGGATAGTGAACCTGAACTGGAGTAGGTAGGTCCCAATATGGATAGTGAACCTGAACTGGAGTAGGTAGGTCCCAGTATGGATAGTGATCCTGAACTGGAGTAGGTAGGTCCCGGTATGGATAGTGATCCTGAACTGGAGTAGGTAGGTCCCAGTATGGATAGTGAACCTGAACTGGAGTAGGTAGGTCCTAGCATGGATAGTGATCCTGAACTGGGGAAGGTAGGTCCCAGTATGGATAGTGATCCTGAACTGGAGGAGGTAGGTCCCAGTATGGTTAGTGATCATGAGCTGGTGGAGGATGGTGAAGTTAGGTATATTGTGCCTAGAGTCGCCCGTATTGGTGGTCTTGTGGTCTAATCAATCGTAAACCCTCCTTTAGTACGGTTTGCCTGGTGATAGACTGGTTGAGGACTATCTTGGTTGTGCTTACTGAGGATATTTTCTCTTAGATAGCTTTCCACCCTACCTCCACGCAAATTTAGCAACATATCTTATATATTCAAGCTTCCTCATCTCTATCTTATGAGAGTAATTATATGCGTATATATGTGACGGGTAGTAAGATGCGGTGTAGAGCATACAGGAAATAAAGGTTTGTCATTATAGACTGGGAAGCTCCAACATTCATCTTTACGTATTACATTACTTCTCCTAATCACCTCCTCATCCTAGTCTGTTCATCATAGCTTAGTTGAGCCACGATCATTGGCCAGGAGGGTATTTCAGCCCCCCCACTATTTTTCCTTATATTAGGTTAGGCTTGTTTAGGTTAGGTTATGTTAGACTATGTTAGATTATCTTAGCATTTTGTTATGTCTTACTATACATCACTTTCTGTTTTTCGCTCAACATGAGAAAACATTAAAAATTATCCTAACTGTAGCGCCACAACAGCCGGGGCCGAGTTAGTACATCAGTACACCTTGTTTACTGTAATTTGGGACTAACGATGTGAAGCTCTTTCTGTCTCTGGCTACCCCTACCCCCTTCACAACGGAACCCAGCTCTCAATTGTTTGGTCCTTCAACTGTCCTAAGATGTGTTCGTACTTTGTTCCATCACGGACGTACTTGTGGAAACTGATATCAATGTCAGACGTGAAAGGCGGACATACTTAAGCACCCAAGATATTTTTAAAGTTGACTAGGGTTTGACGATATTAAATAGAGTATCTTACAATATTACTGCTCTGTATTACTACCCGTCAGAGCTATCAGAAGATTTACACTGAATCCTGGTCTGGTGTAGCGAGGATGCTCACTGGTTTTCACTCTTTCTCTCTCTCTCTCTCTCTCTCTCTTCACGTAAATGCGGGTAGACTTCCCCTCATTTCAACCTTTTTCATTACTACCACATTAGTATATATAATATACAACGTGTATCTAAAACATTGCATCAAACTTTGGCAGGCTATTCCTTGGGTGAAAATAGAATAATTCTCATAAGCAACCTAGGGTCTATCTTGAATAATAAGGGCGGTATACATCCCTAAAGATAGAGCTAAAAACGATTATTGTGTGAAATATTATGAAAACTGCTTAGGGTATTACAACGAATCTTTGTATACTACTTATTGAAACCTTGATCGTTAATAAACTAAATGTGCTGTTACCATTACTCACCCCCATTATGTAAAAAAGGGGGGGTAGTAACACTTTTTTCTGCAATAAAATATGTAAGAGTAACTATTGCTAATTTTAACTTAATATTACAAAACATGGAGTAAAAATTAACAAAAAAGGTGTCTTGGAGAAACTGTCTATCTTTCCCCGTTTCCGAGATAATCACACAAGTTTGAGCTCAGAGACAAATGTATCTAACACAGCTAGCAACAGAGCTATACTGGCTCCCTACCTGGCAGGAATTAACACTTGTCTTTGAAATCAAACATGCATGATTATCTCGGAAACGGGGAAACCTAGACAGTTTCTTCAAGACACCTTTTTTTGTTAATTTTTACTCCATGTTTTGTAATCTTAAGTCAAAATCGGTAATACTTACTCTGACATATTTTATTGTAGAAAAATTGTTACAACCCCGTCTTTTTTACTTGATGGGGGTGGGTAACGGTAACAGCACATTTAGTTTATTAATGATCAAGGTTTCAATAAGTAGTATACAAAGATTCGTTGTAATACCCTAAGCAGTTTTCATAATATTTCACACAACAGCCGTTTTTAGCTCTATCTTTAGGGGTGTATACCGCCCTTAATATTTAAGATGGACCCTAGGTTGATGATGTGAATTATTCTATTTTCACCCAAGGAATAGCCTGCCAAAGTTTGATGCAATGTTTTAGATACACGTTGTATATGCGTATAACTCGAACACTGTGATGGACCGCTGTGTTACATTTTGTTTCTGTACGCAAGCAGTACAGCTATACGGTGTAATGCACGTTTTTAAATAATAATAAGACATAGAAACTATAAATGATGGTTAAAAGGTGTGTTAAGCTGTCTGTAGTTAAATTATCTAAAAGGTTGGGGACAAATAAACAGTTTGCGTTAATCTATTGTTTGTTTATCAGATAATGTAACATTATTATATTCTCTCACGTTGTGAAATACTATACCCGTGGTAAGATGACCTTTGGAAAACCTTTTAGATTATCGGAATCATTTTTACACACATATAGAATGTGCTTAATTCTCATACTACATTGAAATTATCTTTATAAAGGCTTAATAACACTTTTTAGAAATACTGAATCCACAAAGTTAATTATCAATATATATTATTACCACATAAACAATTAAACATTTTTACATTTTCATAAGATGTCATCCTAGCTTATTTATTTAAAAAAAACTGTTTTCAAAAGTGTTTTAAATTACAATCAAAAGTATTCTGGTCACTTACTCATATAATACAATAACATACATTATTATTTATAGCATATATTTACATACACTAGATTCGCTGCTACTAATCCGGCCGATTCTCAGTGCTAACAAATTAAGCAAACAACTTTTTTTTAACTAACGTAAATTTTGTTGTCTAAAATTTTACGTATTCCTTAAACAAGTTATACTTCACTGTTTTAAAATTTAAAATATATAAAACATTGATTGAATTTATAATGCAATACATTTGACGTTCTATTTTCACTTGTTCCTTCTTTGTAGCCAATGTTCCACTTCCAAAATAAATTACTTTATATTAAAGAATTTAGAAAGTTTTTTCTCGTTTAGTTCTTACTGTACCTCTACAGTTACTCTATTTCTATTTTACATCGCAATCAGAAAATGGGTCGATTCTCTTAAAACAAAATTAAATGTTCTCTGAAGATTAAAAAAGTAAGCAAACCCATACTGAAAATGATTTACACTCGAATTAAGTATTATCCGGCTTTTCCTTTGTCCGGCCTGGAATGCCGCCACTTTAGGTTGGATAATCGTGACTAGTGTATATAAATACATATATATATATATATATATATATGAAATTAATATGTCTACTTGTTTTTAAATCACGTCTTATATTGATGATCTATTCCTAAACATTTTTTGTTTTAAATCTAGCTCGTTTTTAACAAAGTTGCAAGCCGTGTATTTCGTATATTGAATACCACAGAAGAAATAGAAATTTCTGCACTTATATATCACATCATAACTATCCTTTTGGGAGCTATTCATTTACATAATTTCGTAATAATGTTACACCAAGATTAAATCTATACAAGAATTTCAGAAATAGAATTAAATACTTTATAGATGTAGCTTTGGATAATTTTCTATCTCATTTTATTTTTAGTGCCATATAAACTATAAAACTACTTCGTACTTGTAAATCAGATACAGATAGTTCATTTTTTCTGACAAACTTTTATACAAATGTTCACTTTTTAAAATAACCCATTTTTAGTATTCTTCCAGGTTTAATCAAAAGACTTGACTAAGCTACTGTCCCTTAATATTTAAGACGTATGTCTATCGATCGATACTTATTTCCACGATATATTCTCCCATCACGAGTCACCACACACGTCTGTGTAGACTCACGCACTAGCTAAAGTACATGAGAACCAAGGATTCTAGCTGGTAGAACATAGGCGTGCTGAGACTAAGGTCCCGGATTCTAGTCACGTATAGTTTGGCAACCAAACTTAAATAGTTTCCCTGACGCTCAGTGAGGTTAGCTTATAAAATATATATTTTTCAGTTGAATTTATATAAAATATAAGCATAATAATACTAAATTATATACAATATAAGATAATTTTAATGAAGGCACGGTGTGATTCGTCACAAGAAAGAGAAACTGCTAGCATCTGCAGAAACACTGTGCTGCCCCATTTATCCTGCCTCACCCGACCTGGACTCGAGACGAGCCTCCCGGTGGTCGCAAGTGGAGCTCCTCTTGGCTCCTGACTGTTACAACACCACTAGATAGTATTTAGACGCTTTATAGAGAAGATAATTTCACACTTTTTATAATCACGATCTGCATATTCACTATCGGTGTGTCTCAAATTTTGATTTGCGATATATTTGTTATTATTATTATTTTACGGAGTCTACTATCTGTCTGGGCTACCCGCTACTGACACAAATGAGGGGGGGATCAGAAAATACTATTATAATCGGTGTGGAGGACGAGTGGGAACACATTTATAAATAAAACACTCTTATTACACCCGGCCGTGATCTGAACTACAACCTCCCAGTTTTCGGCAACCAGACCAAACGAAGTTGACGCCTTATCCCACGTGACCACTGATGCAGTCAGTGGTATAATGGTCTCATCTGTAGCTACAACACTATACTGTGAGTCACAGTTCTTATCCTAGAAAAGAATGCCGTGGTGTTGTCATGTTAGACAGTAGTTTCTATATTTCATGAAACCGATATAAAAACTACTCAGTTTCATCAAAAATAAAATCGTAGTATGAATATTTTGTTGTGAATATTTAAATTAGTAAAAAATATTAATATGAACGATAGTCACTAATTTTAACTTACTTTTTATCCAATCAACGATTTGTAAGACTGGCAAAAAATAAATAATCAAAGAGGCTTCCTTTATCGTTTTATTTTGTGTGACCCGCCTCCCAATTGTTAGCATATGCTATATCAACTTATTACTTTCCTTTATATTTCGTGTGACCTTGACATGTATCCTCCTCCAACTAATATTTTCCACATTACGGTTCATCCCGCGACATTCTGAGCCAGTAAACTAGACTATCCCGCCTCACACGCAAACGACCGGCACATGCAATCATTTCCCTTGAACACGAACTAAACCACTTTCACCAACATAAAATGAAATATCATCTATAATAATATTGGCGGGGAAAAATAGTTTGGCGAGGTTTGATATCCTGGAATGGCTTCTTTAGAACCGAGAACGGAATCAAATAAAGTTTATTCAATGATCTGGGAATCAAAAATAGAATTATTTTTCTTTGCTAGACAATATTATTTATTTTTATTGTTGCGTCCTACTTCCTGTTCAGGTTATACGCAACGTATTAATTAAAGTATTGTCTTTTATAAAATTTATGAAAGGGAGAGCGAGATAAAACAGTATTTTGCAGTTTTTATGACAAAACAATTTTTTGACAAAAATAAATAAAATGATGCGGTTAATTTAATGTTCTAGATATTAATATAAACAGTTATTGAGTATCTGTTATGAGTATTATCATTTAATGAGACAATTTTTAAATGAAGAGAAAAAGTTATCATAAAATCCCGCTTCGATGGCCGCGTTGTCTAACGCGCTACTCTCGCAGTAGACTAGACTGCCGGTGACGGGAAGATCTCTCCCTCGACTCAAGTTTGTGGACACCTCCTATAAACATAACTTTACTAATCCCTAAAATTATTAGTGTAGCCAGTACAAAACATACAACCCGAGCGGAAAGTAAGACGCGGAAATAAAACCTGTTTATATTATTATGTGTAGAAAATTAATCTAGACACATCTAACTAAGCACTAGCTTATGTATTGTATACAAGCTACACATTTTTTCTCTCACTAAAACTGCTTTCCTTTCTTTCCCACCTTAAAGCCACAAATATCTCGTGTATCAATAATGTTCACCCTCTTGAGGCTATGAATCGCGAAATGATGACATAATATAATACACTGGAGTCGCAATTATCCGGTTCAGTTCCCGGTGTTAACAAGTGTTTTTTTTAAATAAACCGGTACTTATCCACTAGTAATTAATAAACAATTCTACCGAAACACCTTACAACTGTTACATTGGATACAGCAAAGCATGACTGCTATGCATGTGATTGGTTTATAAATACAGTATTATTGTAGTCGGTGGGTGTAGATAGCAGCACTGTTTTGATGTGGCTGGAAACAGAAGATGTTTCAAGGGGGGTGTAGATAGCAGCACTGTTTTGATGTGGCTGGAAACAGAAGATGTTTCAAGGGAGGTGTAGATAGCAGCACTGTTTTGATGTGGCTGGAAACAGAAGATGTGTCATGGAGGTGTAGATAGCAGCACTGTTTTAATTTGACTGGAAATATAAGCTGTGTCAATGGAGGTGTAGATAGCAGCACTGTTTTAATTTGGCTGGAAATATAAGCTGTGATAAGGGAGGTGTAGATAGCAGCACTGTTTTAATGTGGCTGGAAACACAAGATGTGTCAATGGAGGTGTAGATAGCAGCACTGTTTATTTTGACTGGAAATATAAGCTGTGTCAATGGAGGTGTAGATAGCAACACTGTTTTTAATTTGGCTGGAAACATAAGCTGTGACAAGGGAGGTGTAGATAGCAGCACTGTTTTAATGTGGCTGGAAACAGAAGATGTGTCAAGGGAGGTGTAAATACCAGCACTGTTTTAATTTGGCTGGAAACAGAATATGTGTCAAGGGAGGTGTAGATACCAGCACTGTTTTAATTTGGCTGGAAATATAAGCTGTGATAAGGGAGGTGTAGATAGCAGCACTGTTTTTAATGTGGCTGGAAACACAAGATGTGTCAATGGAGGTGTAGATAGCAGCACTGTTTTATTTTGACTGGAAATATAAGCTGTGTCAATGGAGGTGTAGATAGCAACACTGTTTTAATTTGGCTGGAAACATAAGCTGTGTCAATGGAGGTGTAGATAGCAGCACTGTTTTAATTTGGCTGGAAACAGAAGATGTGTCAAGGGAGGTGTAGATACCAGCACTGTTTTAATTTGGCTGGAAATATAAGCTGTGTCAAGGGAGGTGTAGATACCAGCACTGTTTTAATTTGGCTGGAAACAGAATATGTGCCAAGAGAGGTGTGCGCAAGGCGTAACTACATGAGGCAAACACAAACTGAAACTGATTTAGAATAGGATTCCCTATTATCCGGCTTTTCCGCTATCCGGCCTGGAGGGCCCCCACTTTAGGTCAGATGATCACGACTCTAGTGTATCCACAAATAAATGTAGAATTAAGTTTTGAGCAGTAACCTATATTTAATCTGCTCAGTACTCATATGTTATTTGCTTTAATATTCTTTGTATAGTGAGCTCTAAAATCTCATGTTTCTCTTTGCACCAAATAAAACTCTAATTAGACCAGTGTGCTACCATTAAAGACCTGAGCATTGTTTGTAAATGATTTCTAACCTACTCTATCAACACTACATTCTCTGAGACACAAATAGTTCCCTCCTGTGAAAGATAATTTGGTCAAACTCTAGCCAATGGTCACGTGATCTAAATGTTTAGCTCTTTTGGTCTGGTTTGTTGGTGATTGGATGTAGTCACCGTTGGGTGTACTAGGATTGGTTCCTCCTGAATGGTTTCCACTCTCATCCCATGCAAATGCAAATACATTATTTCTAAACTATAATTTCTTTATCCTTAACACATTATCCTAACTAATATAAATATTAGTATAATCCAAATGGATGATAAGACGTGGTTAAAACTTTTTTTTGAAGCCTAGACTTGTTTAAAAATATCATTGCTGTAAATATGTCGCTTTTCTCAGGTAATCTCTGTCTTTTAGCGGAACGGTTTGCTGCTTTGTTGAAAGTGTCTGTCTCCTTTGCTGGATAAGAAGAAATAAACCTTTCACTGATGGTGAGTTCGTGAAGGAGGCCTTCAATGAAGCTGCTGTAGAACTATTTGTTAAATTCAAAATAAGAATTCTGTGATTCTGTCCAACTATTATCCTGCATTGTGACGCGTCTATTAGATCTCAAGGCCATAGATTTAATCAAAAACCTAACAGTTCTAACAGTTAACAGATGGATGAATTAAATTATATGGTCGGCAAAGTTAAACAACTAACAATTTTTGTGAAAATGAACGCCAATGATTTTTCAAATACAGAGTAATTTATAAAAAAATATCATAATAATAGCAATCGAAATAAATATAAGAGCAGATATCTTTGCAAAGCTTGAGAGAAATTTCCAATTATAAAATTAGCCAGCATAACAATTATTTATTGCGCTTGTGAATTTACAGGATTTAGTTTATTATGTCAAAAATATTAACAACCTCAGTCATTTCTGAAGTTTCAGTGTATAATTTACTCTCAACCTCTTTGTTTGAAATTACTAACTATGAAAATAGTTGTGAAGGTAGCTTTAAGAATTGTTAAAATAACCGTACGTTATAAATTGAGATTGTTCTAAGAGTATATTGACGAACACCTCTCCAGGATTCAAATCTCGACCACCGACAATCTAGAGTAGATGTTTAGTCCTGTGTTCACCAGCCTTAATTCATTACGAGTGAAGTATCCGACATATAGATTTTGATGTGTGTTTCAGAAACACAACTGCGGCAAATAGCAAATGTATTTATTGTTGACTTGATTGTTCTCGCTCTAAAGAGCATGTTTCCTAGATGAGGATAGCAGGTACTTGTTCTAGCTCAAAGAGCATGTTTCCTAGATGAGGATAGCAGGTACTTGTTCTAGCTCCAAAGAGCATGTTTCCTAGATGAGGATAGCAGGTACTTGTTCTAGCTCCAAAGAGCATGTTCCTAGATGAGGATAGCAGGTACTTGTTCTAGCTCCAAAGAGCATGTTTCCTAGATGAGGATAGCAGGTACTTGTTCTAGCTCCAAAGAGCATGTTTCCTAGATGAGGATAGCAGGTACTTGTTCTAGCTCCAAAAGCATGTTTCCTAGATGGATGGATAGCAGCAGCTGGTACTACTGTTCTAGCTCCAAAGAGCATGTTTCCTAGATGAGGATAGCAGGTACTTGTTCTAGCTCCAAAGAGCATGTTTCCTGGATGTGGATAGCAGGTACTTGTACATTGCTTCCTTCCATTAATATAGTCTTGCAATATACTCAAGTATTTTGATAGCCAAATAATAATTTTTAAAATATCCCAAACAATTTACTATCTAAATATAGATGCTAAAAAATGCGTGACTAAGAAAACAAACTATTTAAAATTGCTGAAACAATATGTAGGTTCAATATAGAATTTGTTTTAAATGTCCCTTTCTACCCTTTTCTATTGTTGTAAATGTGCCGATAACCACATCTACTTTGACTGAGGTGAGGCGATTAACTAGACCTTAAGGTCAGTCATCTTTGACCTAAGCTAACTTTGCGCTGCTAAGGCTTCGATTATTCTTCTGACTCGTTTCTATTTTGTTTTCCCACTCCACCCTTTAATCGCGTGACTCTAAAACCACCCTTTCTTCTCTCACCCCCCGCGCCCCTCTTCGTGACAGGAGTTCATCCATAGAAATGAAGAGAGGAGGTCGAGGTAATACACGAACTAGAGAAGCTGCTTGTTGGACGAGGCAGTGTAGACAGGTCTACGGGGCTCACTGGGTCAATCGTGTCGAGATACGTGTCTCTTTACCTCTGCTGAACCAGCCTTAGTGATAGTGGTCAATCGTGTCGAGATACGTGTCTCTTTACCTCTGCTGTTTGTGCTGAACCAGCCTTAGTGATAGTGATCAATCGTGTCGAGATACGTGTCTCTTTACCTCTGCTGGACCAGCCTTAGTGATAGTGGTCAATCGTGTCGAGATACGGGTCTCTTTACCTCTGCTGGACCAGCCTTAGTGATAGTGGTCAATCGTGTCGAGATACGTGTCTCTTTACCTCTGCTGTTTGTGCTGAACCAGCCTTAGTGATAGTGATCAATCGTGTCGAGATACATGTCTCTTTACCTCTGCTGGACCAGCCTTAGTGATAGTGGTCAATCGTGTCGAGATACGTGTCTCTTTACCTCTGCTGGACCAGCCTTAGTGATAGTGGTCAATCGTGTCGAGATACGTGTCTCTTTACCTCTGCTGTTTGTTCTGAACCAGCCTTAGTGAGTGGTAGGACTTAATATGTTGTGGTGCAGTTCGTACGTCCAAGAAACAAATAATCTTGGAGCAATATTTGACACCAACTGATTGTATTATGTCTAAACTATTTACATCTTAAAACGAGAATTTTTTTTTGCAAAGTCCTATCAACCATCTGGACTAGAATGCTACTTTTGGTGAGGTACCCGCATTTTCGGTTAAAGAAAATTGGTAAATCCTTCGGAAAAGTAGCCCTCAGTACACCCTCCCGGAATTTGAGCCCTCACCTTTCTGTCAGTTGTAAACCAGATCAGACTAAGTTGGTGCTTTAGCCCACTTTATCCCTCACCCCTCCCCATCCCATGTGGTTTATCCGCTATTAATGACAAACTCACAATACATGAAAGTTAAATTAGAATTAATTTTAATTAGATGTGCCATAATTCGAAAGGATTGGGTTTGACGTGGGGAGTTATAATTTAGCTCGGTCCAGAATTGAACTTTCATCACATGCACTAAAATTAAAGCACGTTGTTGCACTTCTGACTCTACAGTTGGTACTCAGTGTAGTTGAAGGCTGATATCTAACTCTACAGGTGGGACTCAGTGTAGTTGAAGGCTGATATCTAACTCTACAGGTGGTACTCAGTGAAGTTGAAGGCTGATATCTAACTCCAGGTGGCACTCAGTGTAGTTGAAGGCTGATATCTAACTCTACAGGTGGCACTCAGTGAAGTTGAAGGCTGATATCTAACTCTACAGGTGGTACTCAGTGTAATTGAAGGCTGATATCTAACTCTACAGGTGGTACTCAGTGTAGTTGAAGGCTGATATCTAACTCTACAGGTGGCACTCAGTGTAGTTGATGGCTGTTATATAAACTCCAGGTGGCACTCAGTGTAGTTGTAGGCTGATATCTAACTCTACAGGTGGCATTCAGTGTAGTTGAAGGCTGATATCTCTCTCTACAGGTGGTACTCAGTGTAGTTGAGGGGTGATATCTAAATCTTTAGGTGGTACTCAGTGTAGTTGATATCTAAAAACAGGTGGCACTCAGTGTAGTTGTAGGCTGATATCTAACTCTACAGGTGGCATTTAGTGTAGTTGAAGGCTGATATCTAACTCTTCAGGTGGCACTCAGTGTAGTTGAAGGCTTATATCTAACTCTACAGGTGATACTCAGTGTAGTTGAAGTCTGATATCTAACTCTACAGGTGGCACTCAGTGTAGTTGATGGCTGATATCTAACTCTACAGGTGGCACTCAGTGTAGTTGAAGGCTGATATCTAACTCTACAGGTGGTACTCAGTGTAGTTGAAGGCTGATATCTAGTTCTACAGGTGGCACTCAGTGTATTTGAAGGTTGATATTTAACTCCAAGTGGCACTCAGTGTCGTTGAAGGCAGATATCTAACTCAAAGTGGAACTCAGTGTGGTTTAAGGCTGATATCTAACTCTACAGGTGGCACTCAGTGTAGTTGATATCTAACTCCAAGTGGCACTCAGTGTGGTTTAAGGCTGATATCTAACTCTACAGGTGGCACTCAGTGTAGTTGAAGGCTGATATCTAACTCTACAGGTGGCACTCAGTGTAGTTGAAGGCTGATATCTAACTCTTACAGGTGGTACTCAGTGTAGTTGAAGGCTGATATCTAACTCTACAGGTGGCACTCAGTGTAGTTGAAGGCTGATATCTAACTCAAGTGGCACTCAGTGTAGTTGAAGGCAGATATCTAACTCCAAGTGGACTCAGTGTAGTTAAGGCTGATATCTAACTCTACAGTGGCACTCAGTGTAGTTGAAGGCTGATATCTAACTCTACAGTGGCATCAGTGTAGTTGAAGGCTGATATCTAACTCCAGATGGCACTCAGTGTGGTTTAAGGCTGATATCTAACTCTACAGGTGGCACTCAGTGTAGTTGAAGGCTGATATTTCAACTCAAGGTGCACTCAAGTGTAGATGAAGGCTGATATCTAACTACAGGTGGCATCAGTGTAGTTGAAGGCTGATATCTAACTCTACAGGTGGCACTCAGTGTAGTTGAAGGCTGATATATAGTCTCAGGTGGCACTCAGTGTAGTTGAAGGCTGATATTAACTCTCAGGTGGCACTCAGTGTAGTTGAAGGCTGATATCTAACTCTACAGGTGGCACTCAGTGTAGTTGAAGGCTGATATCTAACTCCAGGTGGCACTCAGTGTAGTTGAAGGCTGATATCTAACTCTACAGTTGCACTCAGTGTAGTTTGAAGGCTGATATCTAACTCTACAGGTGGCACTCAGTGTAGATTGAAGGATGATATCTAACTCTACAGGTGGTACTAAAGTGTAGTTGAAGGCTGATATCTAACTCTACAGGTGGCACTCAGTTAGTTGAAGGCTGATATCTAGTTCTACAGGTGGCACTCAGTGTAGTTGAAGGCTGATATTAACTCAAGTGGCCACCAGTGTTTAAGGCGATATCTCTCAAGTGAATCAGTAGTTAAGGCTGATATCTAACTCTACAGGTGGCACTCAGTGTAGTTGAAGTGATATACTAACTCTCAGTGGCACTCAGTGTAGTTGAAGGCTGATATCTAACTCTACAGTGCACTCAGTGTAGTTGAAGGCTGATATCTAACTCCAGGTGGCACTCAGTGTAGTTGAAGGCTGATATCTAACTCTACAGGTGGGCTACTCAAGTCATGTTAGTTGAAGGCTGATATCTTTACTCTACAGGTGGATCAGTGTAGTTGAAGGTGATATCTAAATCTTAGGTGGACTCAGTGTAGTTAGTGATATCTAACTCAGGTGGCACTCAGTGTAGTTAGAAGGCTGATATCTAACTCTACAGGTGGCACTCAGTGTAGTTGATGGCTGATATCTAACTCTTCAGGTGGCACTCAGTGTAGTTGAAGGTTCATATCTAACTCTACAGGTGGTACTCAGTGTAGTTGAAGGCTGATATCTAGTCTACAGGTGGCACTCAGTGTAGTTGAAGGCTGATATTTAACTCCAAGTGGCACATGTAGTTGAAGGCTGATATCTAACTCTAAGGTGGACTCAGTTAGTTTGAAGGCGATATCTAATTATACAGGTGGCAATCAGTGTAGTTGAAGGCTGATATCTAACTCCTAAGGTGGCACTCAGTGTAGTTAAAGGCTGATATCTAACTCTCAGGTGGAACTCAGTGTAGTTGAAGGTGATATCTAACTTTTACAGGTGGCACTCAGTGTAGTTGAAGGCTGATATCTAACTCTACAGGTGGCACTCAGTGTAGTTGAAGGCTGATATCTAACTCCAGGTGGCACTCAGTGTAGTTGAAGGCTGATAT
The DNA here is from genome assembly GCA_033556935.1 of Timema podura. Taxonomy (NCBI): domain Eukaryota; kingdom Metazoa; phylum Arthropoda; class Insecta; order Phasmatodea; family Timematidae; genus Timema; species Timema podura. Next base: position 67,272,594 of record JAVRXN010000004.1, on the reverse strand, counting down.
CTAGTTTCTACAGTGGCACTCAGATGTAGTTGAAGGCTGATATCTTTAACTCTACAGGTGGACTCAGTGTAGTTAAAGGCAGATATCTAACTCCAAGTGGACTCAGTGTGGTTTGGGCTGATATCTAACTAAACAGGGCACTCAGTGTAGTTGAAGGCTGATATCTAACTCTACGGGTGGCACTCAGTGTAGTTAGGCTGATATCTAACTCTTCAGGTGGCACTCAGTGTAGTTGAAGGTTCATATCTAACTCTACAGGTGGTACTCAGTGTAGTTGAAGGCTGATATCTAGTTCTACAGGTGGCACTCAGTGTAGTTGAAGGCTGATATTTAACTCCAAGTGGCACTCAGTGTAGTTGAAGGCAGATATCTAACTCCAAGTGGAACTCAGTGTGGTTTAAGGCTGATATCTAACTCTACAGGGGGCACTCAGTGTAGTTGAAGGCAGATATCTAACTCCAAGTGGCAATCAGTGTGGTTTAAGGCTGAAATCTAACTCTACAGGTGGCACTCAGTGTAGTTGAAGGCTGATATCTAACTTTACAGGTGGTACTCAGTGTAGTTGAAGGCTGATATCTAGTTCTACAGGTGGCACTCAGTGTAGTTGAAGGCTGATATTTAACTCCAAGTGGCACTCAGTGTCGTTGAAGGCAGATATCTAACTCCAAGTGGAACTCAGTGTGGTTTAAGGCTGATATCTAACTCTACAGGTGGCACTCAGTGTAGTTGATATCTAACTCCAAGTGGCACTCAGTGTGGTTTAAGGCTGATATCTAACTCTACAGGTGGCACTCAGTGTAGTTGAAGGCTGATATCTAACTCCAGGTGGCACTCAGTGAAGTTGAAGGCTGATATCTAACTCTACAGGTGGTACTCAGTCTGGTTGAAGGCTGATATCTAACTCTACAGGTGGCACTCAGTGTAGTTGCAGGCTGATATCTAACTCTACAGGTGGCACTCAGTGTAGTTGATGGCTGTTATCTAACTCTAGGTGGCACTCAGTGTAGTTGTAGGCTGATATCTAACCCTACAGGTTGAACTCAGTGTAGTTGAAGGCTGATATCTAACTCCAGGTGGCACTCAGTGTATTTGAGGACTTAAATCTAACTCTACAGGTGGCACTCAGTGTAGTTGAAGGCTGATTTCTAACTCTACAGGTGGCACTCAGTGTAGTTGAAAGCTGATATCTAACTCTACAGTTGGCAATCAGTGTAGTTGAAGGCTGATATCTAACTCTTCAGATGGCACTCAGTGTAGTTGAAGGCTGATATCTAACCATACAGGTGGCACTCAGTGTAGTTTAAGGCTGATATTTAACTCAAGGTGTCACTAAGTGTAGATGAAGGCTGATATCTAACACCAGGTGGCACTCAGTGTAGTTGTAGGCTGATATCTAACTCTACAGGTGGCATTCAGTGTAGTTGAAGGCTGATATATAGCTCTTCAGGTGGCACTCAGTGTAGTTGAAGGGTGATATATAACTCTTCAGATGGCACTCAGTGTAGTTGAAGGCTGATATCTAACCATACAGGTGGCACTCAGTGTAGTTTAAGGCTGATATTTAACTCAAGGTGTCACTAAGTGTAGATGAAGGCTGATATCTAACACCAGGTGGCACTCAGTGTAGTTGTAGGCTGATATCTAACTCTACAGGTGGCATTCAGTGTAGTTGAAGGCTGATAAATAGCTCTTCAGGTGGCACTCAGTGTAGTTGAAGGGTGATATATAACTCTTCAGGTGGCACTCAGTGTAGTTGAAGGCTGATATCTAACTCTACAGGTGGCACTCAGTGTAGTTGAAGGATGATATCTAACTCCAGGTGGCACTCAGTGTAGTTGAAGGCTGATATCTAGCTCTACAGGTTGCACTCAATGTAGTTGAAGGCTTTTATCTAACTCTACAGGTGGCACTCAGTGTAGATGAAGGATGATATCTAACTTTACAGGTGGTACTAAATGTAGTTGAAGGCTGATATCTAACTCTACAGGTGGCACTCAGTCTAGTTGAAGGCGGATATCTAGTTATACAGGTGGCACTCAGTGTAGTTGATATCTAACTCCAAGTGGCACTCAGTGTAGTAGAAGGCTGATATCTAACTCTTCAGGTGGAACTCAGTGTAGTTGAAGGGTGATATCTAACTCTTCAGGTGGCACTCAGTGTAGTTGAAGGCTGATATCTAACTCTACAGGTAGCACTCAGTGTAGTTGAAGGATGATATCTAGCTCCAGGTGGCACTCAGTGTAGTTGAGGGCTGATATCTAGCTCTACAGGTGGCACTCAATGTAGTTGAAGGCTGATATCTCTCTCTACAGGTGGTACTCAGTGTAGTTGAGGGGTGATATCTAAATCTTTAGGTGGTACTCAGTGTAGTTGATATCTAAAAACAGGTGGCACTCAGTGTTGGTGTAGGCTGCTATCTAACTCTACAGGTGGCATTTAGTGTAGTTGAAGGCTGATATCTAACTCTTCAGATGGCACTCAGTGTTCTTGAAGGTTTATATCTAACTCTACAGGTGATACTCAGTGTAGTTGAAGGCTGATATTTAACTCTACAGGTGGCACTCAGTGTAGTTGAAGGATGATATCTATCTCTACAGGTGGCACTCAGTGTAGTTGAAGGCTAATATCTAACTCTACAGGTGATTCTCAGTGTAGTTGAAGGCTGATATCTAACTACAGGTTGCACTCAATGTAGTTGAAGGCTTATATCTAACTCTACAGGTGGCACTCAGTGTAGTTGAAGGATGATATCTAACTTTACAGGTGGTACTAAATGTAGTTGAAGGCTGATATCTAACTCTACAGGTGGCACTCAGTGTAGTTGAAGGATGATATCTATCTCTACAGGTGGCACTCAGTGTAGTTGAAGGCTAATATCTAACTCTACAGGTGATACTCAGTGTAGTTGAAGGCTGATATCTAACTACAGATTGTACTCAGTGTAGTTGAAGGTTGATATCTAACTACATGTGGAATTCAGTGTAGTTGAAGGCTTATATTCTACTCTACAGGTGGCACTAAGTGTAGTTGAAGGCTAATATCTAACTACAGGTGGCACTCAGTGTGGTTGAATGCTGATATCTAACTCTACAGGTGGCACTCACTGTAGTTGAAGGCTGATATCTAGATCTACAGAGGGGCGAGTATATTACGCTATGCTTGGTTTTTTATATCTACGTCTTGGTGTTCTATCTATTCCTTTAGGCTATATGCTTCGCTGATTAATGTATTTTAGTTATGATATAATCAACGTTGCTGAGTAAATGGTTTTAGTTTAGTGAAGAGTAGACACCGTGGCACACATATTAATAGATTAATTTGAGGACACACTAAAATATTTAACTCGCTTTCACTCTATTTATATTATATAACTAATCACGCCGTTCCCTTAAAGGATAGGTAAGAAACTGTGTATATAGCTAAAAAAAACTAGGTACATAATCCATCCTCACTAACTGTCTCCACACTTCCCTATCCTTTCATACTCCCTTTTTTCAACAACATACACTCAAGTCATTCATCCTATTTATTCTTAAAACTCTTAATGTTTCTCTTTTTCACACATTCTTTTACAATATTTATCCACGTCTTATATGGCCATGATCCACACTCTACCTTAATATATTTGCTTCGTCACTCTATCCACACTCATCCTCTCAACATGCCCAAACCAACGTAAGACAATTCTTTCACATTGACCTATTGGATTTCCCTTTCAATCTGCACTCCTTCAGCACCCATTCATTACTGATTCTGTCCATACGAGTCTTTCCACATACATTTCTTAAATATCTCATTCCAACCACATTCATCTTGCTCTTGTGTTTCTACTTACAAACCCACACTTAACATCCATAACACAATGTTAGCATTAACAACACACTATTTTATATACCGCCATCTTTGCCTCTTTCGATACGACTACAATGTTAACAATAGTCCACATACATCCAACTATTCTCCGAGATGCATTCACTCGTCTATCGATTTCACCATCTATCCTTCCATTTTTACAGAACATTCTGCCCAGAAACACAAACTCATTCACTTGTTCTAACATTTTTCTAAGTTGACAATTATTTCCTGATCCAGCCTTATCATAAGCCATCACCAAAGTTTTGGAGACATTTATAGAAAGACCTTCCTTAATCCCAATCAATATTTCATTCTATCTCTCTGTATCTATATTTCGTTTCTCTAGTTTTTGTTCGCGCTCTCATTATTTATCTTCTTGTTGTTTTCTCTTTCGTTTTATCTCTAGTTCTTTCTTTTCATCACTATATATTTTTCATTCTCGCTTTTTATCTTTTTGTAGTAAATCTTAAACTCAATTCATACAATTTGATATAAACTGTTTATCATAGTTATACATTATTTATTAATCCATTTCGACATATATTACTGTTTACAGATGTAAATCTCTTTTCTCCGCGACACTTGGGAATAAGTTAAAAAAAATTGGTTTAATCGCTGTATGACATGTGAATTATTAATGAGTTGAGTTAGTGTTAGGGATGTGAATAGAAGCTTCGAGGCTACACCTGCATCAGCTAAGAGTGATAATTAGAAAATGAAAATTAATATATATTTTTTTAGATCTACCCAATGCACCCTTCCGGAATTCGAACACTGACCTCTTGAGCCAAGGTTACCTAATGCATTGTAGTTTAAATATATTATATGATTTTATTTTCTGTCATTGAGTCTTACAACTCGTCCAGGCTATCCGCATTTAATCACATTTATGGGGTAGGTAGAATTTAGAGTAAAATGTACCTATATTTGCATGGAGGGAGAATGGGGAAACCACTTAGTGAAAGTCACCACCATTACACTCGTTTGTAATTTTATTCCTGACCTCACCGTCAACATACCAAACGACCTTGACGTTAAGTCCACGTGCTTGATTTAATTATTATAAATTGTTCAATTGTTATATGAAAGCGACTAATATGTCTCAAAAGAGAATCAACGATCCCAATGGGTATTTTGGAAGCTATGCCAGCAGCACCCCTTGACCCAACACGAGACTACTACAGGAAACTAAGTCAAAGAAGCAACTACCAGACTTGGATAGCAAAAGGAACCCAAACGGAAACTTAACAGTTTTTATCATTTTAACTGCTATATTATATTTAGTTGAATTTTGTATCTTCCTATAATCATCATAATCACTTTAAAAAGTAAACATAGACTTATAACATTAATAAGAATTACGACCCAGCCTGACTTCGGGGTCGTGACCACCAAGCTAGAAACCATTGGCTTAAGGTCTTGTTCCACGTCCCACAATAATTATATTGGTCCACGTTCCAAATTATTTATTTAGGCTTGTGCGGGAATAACATTTTTACTTCTTCAGGCGGGAATAACTTCCTGCGGGAATGAGACGGGAAATGAGGATAAAATTAAAAGTAATTTTCCACTTTAAACTTAAATTTATTTTCAGATTTATGATCTTATTCTAAATTAAACCTTCCCTTTACTTCCCCTTCATTCAAAACAATATTGATCAAAAAAACTAGAAGCATTTGGCAATTTGATCAGAAAGGGATCACATTTTATAGTTCCAATTAAATTAAAACATAGTGGTATTTGTCAAAAATATTTTTGATTAGGATCGGGAAAAGGGACAAAAATTCTGAATCTGTTGCATTTATATGTCCAAACAATAACTTTATATTATTTATTCTTGTAGAATTTTTCAAAAGAAAAAATACGTACATTCAAAATAATTGTTATATTAACTTAGTTTTATATAGTAAGTTTACCAAATAAAAACTAAATAATATTTTTCTAACACGTATTGAGTAAGGTAAAATAAAAACCTAGTCTTAATGCAACCATTATAATTGTGTAGTTTTAGTCAAGCATTTTTGTATAAATAATATAAATACATTATAAATATAGATTTTGAGGTTGACTAAAATGTTCTTAAAATAAAAAAGTTTATGGCGGGAATTTTATTAAGTTCTCTTTTTACAGTAAAACATCAAATATTCAATCTAATCTGAATAAATTAAAATCAGCCACAGTCTAGGCCACAAAAATAACCAAAAATCTTTCTTAATTAAGCCAATATGCCCGGTTACCTCTTACTATTCAGTTACCAAGCCTCTCACATAAATCGCTCCTGGAAGTTTACCCAACTGTTACTATCTATAACACTAAAGCAAATGAATTTCATTCCAAATAATAAAATTAACGCAGTAGACGTGTATTCATGTATATAAGTGTGAGGAAGCTTTATTGTGTGCATAATTTGTTATTTAAAAGCCACTTTTATCAGTAGTTTGCGATAAATCTATATTTTCCTACCTTAAATATATTCAGGGATAAATATAACCATCAATCTTTGGGGTTTTGACGCTCAGTTATGTTTACTAGGTATTTGTGTTTACTAGGTAGTTGTGTTTACTAGGTAGTTATGTTTACTTGGTAGTTATGTTTACTAGGTAGTTATGTTTACTAGGTAGTTGTGTTTACTTGGTAGTTATGTTTACTAGGTAGTTGTGTTTACTAGGTAGTTACGTTTATTTGGTAGTTGTGTTTACTAGGTAGTTATGTTTAATAGGTAGTTATGTTTACTAGGTAGTTATGTTTACTTGTTAGTTATGTTTACTAGGTAGTTATGTTTACTAGGTAGTTATGTTTACTAGGTAGTTTTCTTTACTTGGTAGTTATGTTTACTAGGTAGTTGTATTTACTAGGTAGTTACGTTTACTTGTTAGTTGTGTTTACTAGGTAGTTATGTTTACTAGATAGTTGTATTTACTAGGTAGTTACGTTTACTAGGTAGTTATGTTTACTAGGTAGTTGGCTTTACTTGGTAGTTATGTTTACTAGGTAGTTGTGTTTACTAGGTAGTTACGTTAACTAGGTAGTTGTGTTTACTAGGTAGTTATGTTTACTATGTAGTTGTATTTACTAGGTAGTTGTGTTTACTAGGTAGTTGTAAAATTAAAGCTACTAAAGTTTCGGGTGTCCGTCTTCTGCAAGATAAGGTTGATATAACTTTTAATAAATTAATAATATTCTTAATGTATATTAAATAGGCTACAAACGCGACCTTGATAAATGGTCCTTTTATTGAAACTTTTTTTCTGTAATAATTGTTTCCCGCCCGAGTTTCGGGAACAACCAGTTTCCCGAGGTTTGGTAACCCGTCCAGGATTACTGCTACACGTCCCATAGGACTTCTCCTACTCCACGCCCTACAGTACTTATCTTGCTACACGTCCTACAGTACTTATATTGTTACACGTCCTACACTACTTATCTTGCTCCACGTCCTACAGTACTTATCTTGTTACACGTCCTACACTACTTATCTTGCTCCACGTCCTACAGTACTTATCTTGTTACACGTCCTACACTACTTATCTTGCTCCACGTCCTACAGTACTTATTTTGCTACACGTCCTACAGTACTTATCTTGCTCCACGTCCTACAGTACTTATCTTGTTACACGTCCTACATTACTTATATTGCCTACAGTACTTATCTTGCTACACGTCCTACAGTACTTATATTGCTCCACGTCCTACAGTACTTATCTTGCTACACGTCCTACAGTACTTATCTTGTTACACGTCCTACAATACTTATCTTGCTCCACGTCCTACATTACTTATCTTGTTACACGTCATACAGTACTTATCTTGTTACACGTCACACAGTACTTATCTTGTTACACGTCCTACAGTAATGATCTTGCTCCACGTCCTACAGTACTTATCTTGTTACACGTCCTACAGTACTTATTATTGCTCCACGTCCTACAGTACTTATCTTGCTACACGTCCTACAGTACTTATATTGCTCCACGTCCTACAGTACTTATCTTGCTACACGTCCTACAATACGTCTCTTGTTACACGTCCCACAGTACTTATCTTGTTACACGTCCTACATTACTTATCTTGCTACACGTCCTACAATACTTCTCTTGTTACACGTCCCACAGTACTTATCTTGTTACACGTCCTACAGTACTTATCTTGCTCCACGTCCTACAGTGCTTATCTTGTTACACGTCCTACAGTACTTATCTTGCTACACGTCCTACAATACTTCTCTTGTTACATGTCCCACATTACTTATCTTGTTACAAGTCCTACAGTACTTATATTGATCCACGTCCTACAGTACTTATCTTGCTCCACGTCCTACAGTACTTATATTGTTACACGTCCCACAGTACTTATCTTGTTACACGTCCTACAATACTTATCTTGCTCCACGTCCTACAGTACTTATCTTGTTACACGTCCTACAGTACTTATATTGATACACGTCCTACAGTACTTATCTTGTTACAAGTCCTACAGTACTTATATTGATACACGTCCTACAGTACTTATCTTGCTTCACGTCCTACAGTACTTATCTTGTTACACGTCCTACAGTACTTATCTTGTTACACGTCCTACAGTACTTATCTTGTTACACGTCCTACAGTACTTATATTGATACACGTCCTACAGTACTTATCTTGCTACACGCCAACAATACTTCTCTTATTCTATGTTTCACGAAAATTATTAATACAACATTCATTTTTAAGAGTAGGTACATTAAGTTTTCAAATTATTATATGTATTATTAGAATTTTTGAAAAATTAAATTTTGGCTCGTATTAACCAAGTGGCAGTTTACCTGACGTTTTCTTCTCTAGAAATGCCACAAATTTAAAAAAACACTCAAATAAGTCAAACTCTTGTTGTGTATATATATATGAATTATGTTATATAAAAATTAGTGAAATGCGAATTGTGGCTTGAAAAATACAAAGATAAGTCGAAGATGGGAATTTGGTAACTGTCACTTAACGTTACTTTTAACTTCTAACTCAACTATGAATACATTTATGTCAAAACACACATATTATTTTATGCTGACATATTCATATTCATTTCTTGCTGTCGGTATTTATTACGTTATTGTTGTATATTACACTATTTTGTCGTTTCCCACTGGAACACTATCCGTATCAGCGATATGAATAGTAAAGTCAAGACTAAAGAAGATAGGAAAATCTTATCAATCAATAATGCATTAATAAATCTGTCATAGATGATTCAAAAGAGATACCGTACTGTCATGGTTCCTTTGTACAAGACAAAGACAGTAAGAGTGAATGTAAGAATTATAGAGCTATTAGTTTGTTGAGTATGTCAGGCAACGTTTTTGGGAGCGTTTTAGTTGAGAAGGTGCGTGGAAAAAATCGGACAATTTTTAGGGTGTGCATTATGGTTTCATGGCAAGTAGAGGTTGTGTGGACCAGTTATTGTCATGGAAGTAAAGCGAGCGCTAGGGTGGATGTAGCTTTGAGCGAATGGTTTGGCATTGGGCAGGGTGTTTGTTATACGAGGTTGTGTTATGTCCTCATGGTTGTTTCATGTTTAGGGGATGCTTGTGAGGACGTGGTTGGTGTACAAGGGAATGTGAGAATTCTGTTATATGCAGATGATACCATATTAATGGCTGAGAATGAAAGTAACTTGCAGAATGCATTAAATTGTTTGAATATGGCGACAGGCAGAACGGATCTTTGTTTAAATGTATCCAAAACTAAAGTGATAATTTTTGATCAGAATATGATTGTCAACTTAGTATAAATTTAAATCTGTTAGAACAAGTGAATGATTTTGTGTATCTGGGCAGAATGTTCTGTAAAAATTGAAGGATATATGTTGAAATTGACAGAGGATTAAATGCATTATGTAGAGTAGTTGGATATATGTGGACTATTCCAAAGAATGAAGTAGTATTGAAAGAGGTAAATATCTCAGTATAATAAATTGTGTAAACATTATTTTATGGATTTGAAGTGTGGGTTTGTCAGGATAAACATAAGACCAAAGGAAATGAAGTTAGAATGAGATATAATATAAGAAATGTATGTGGAAATGTTCGTATAGACAGAGTCAGTAATTAATGGATGCTGAAGAAGTGTAGTTTGAAAGGGAATTCAATAGGTCACGGTGAAAGAAGAGTGTTGCGTTGGTTTGGTCATGTTGAAAGGATGAGTGTGGATCGAATGTCGAAGCAAATATACGAAGTTAGACCGTGTAGATATGAAAGAAAGGGTAGGCCATATAAGACGTGGCTTAATGTTGTAGACGAATGTGTGAAAAAGAGAAATATTAAGAGTTCTAAGAATAAAAGAGCATGTGTGACTTGGGGTATGGATGTTGTTTAAGCGAAGGAAGTATGCAAGGATACGGAAGCGTGGAGAAAGATAGTGAGGATGGATTAAGTACGGATTTTTTTTTTTAGCTATATGTGCAGTTCATGACCAACCCCATAAGGGAATGGCCTGATTAGATATGTATATGTATGTCATACCAGTGAACTTTATACTATACTGATTGGCAAATAAATACCTTGCAAAGGACCAAAGCGTGACACTCAAGTTTGTCGTCTGATTGATTGTGAGGGAACAGATTTAACGGTTTCTTTCGGTGTTTCTTTGCGAAAACATGTCTCTGGTGAATAAAACTACTGTTAATGTTTGAAAATAGTGAAGTTAAATATTACATTTGGGTGAAAACACATTAGAATTAAAGTTTATACAATTCAGTTTCACAGGTAATACTGTACAAATAAGAATAACATATTTAATATATTAAAATATTTAGCTATCATCCATATTGTTTAAATTCTGCCAAGACTACAATATATTTAAAGTTGGTTATTAGCTTGTATATTAGTTTCAGAAACCATATTATATTGAAAGTTTGATAATTATAATGAAATAAGGTATCTTAAAACTTGATTACATTTGTTTGAATGACAAAATTTGTGTAGTAGGCTAACGTTCAAACGATCATTTAGATTATAGATTTGTAGGAAGTATAACTATATTACAATATATTTAAAGTTGGCACTGAGCTTATATATTGCTTTAAAAAAAATTACGGGTATTGACAGTTCGATAACTATGATAAAATAAGGTACCGGTAGCTAAAAACTTGATTACATTTATATTGAATGACAAAAATATGTAAAAGCTTACTTGAACGGAGCAATTAGATTAAAGGCTTGTAGGAAGTATTACTACATTAGCCTACATTAATTTATTTGATAAACAAGTCATGAGTGTCGAACTTAGTTATGCTCTTCAAACCTTTATTAACACATTTATTTCATTTAACTAATAATACCTTGATGTATCTCTTATAGTCACACAAATTAGCGAGTTATGTCAAAATGCCACATGTATGTACCATATATACCCTAAAGTTTCCTTCTCTATTACACAAGGGCGTGCAGACGACAGCTTTAAAGTTGCAGCCATCCTTTATATCATAGAGATCATTGGCGTCAGACCGCCTCGGTGGCGAAGTTGGATAACGCGCTAGTCGAGTTGAGCTAGACTGCCGAGGTTCGAATCTCGGTCGGGTGAACTGGGGGTGGTGTTTCCTAAATGGTTTTACACTTTCTCACCATGCAAATGCAGGTTCACTTCCTCTAATTAAAGCTTCCCAATTCCTAATCTATTACGTAATTAGTGTTTAAGCAGATAACACGAACGGGTAGTAAGACCTGATGCTACAAAAAAATGCCGTCAGTTCATGGTGTTACAACTTGGCGGGTGTTTTTATTTTTACAAAATAATGTTGGTAAGACTGAATACAAGATATTTTCATTCTTAATAGTCTTTTATCCATGCTTACGTTAGGGCTGTTGTTATTTAACTACCAGTCGGTGCTCGAACACAGTTTAGTAGCCGTTCTAAAGTTATCATAACCTGAAATATGTAATATTTAGTGAGATATATCAAATCATTAATAATTTATCGAAGCTTTACCTTCCCTTCGAGATGTTTTGAAGATGAGAAGGTTATTGAAGGTGTTGAAGTCGAGGCGAAGATTGAACCTTCGACATTTCGAAGCTTCGCACATGCCTAATAATAATACATTTCCTATTATTGTTTGAGTAAATGTTGTCAATAATTTCGTTTTGATATTACTAGAAAATTATAAAATATTCACATCCTTTTAACACGTTAACCTTCATTTGATGACAGGTTTATTTAAGTAATTTACTTTTAACTATTAAATCTAATTACATATTTAATTAAATGAAAATTCAACATTGTACTAGCAACTCTATATTGGAATTCATTTAAAATACATTAAAACCGCAGTAGACTAACAATGTCTCATACATACTTAAACAGTTGGTTGGTGTCAACTGAAGCGTTTAATTACAATTATAATAAAGAGTGAATTAGTAGAATAGCTACGGTAGTAACTTTCTCTGGTTTAACATAAGTCACGGGTAATATTTTTCACACTTAATTTAGTAGATAAAATGTACTGAAAGGATATGGCAACTATCACTAAATAAAAAGAGAACTGTAATTTTGCGTTAATTCTTGTCCTAGGATTATCCTAGTTAATGTTACCAACAAGAATATAACTCATTTAGATAGTTTTTTGTATGACACCTTAGCTCCGTCGATAGCTTGTCTGTCTAGCAGTGCTAAGGGTCATGGGTTTGATTCCTGCTATGACCTAAAAATGTATCATTGGATGTATTTCCCCATTTCACAGGGGCCGGGGGCTGAATGTTGTATGCAAATATATTAATATTTGCACCACTACTCGTACATGCTATACGAATATTCGACATAATTTAAATATTGAAGGATACCATGTATGGAAAATAAATCTTTATCAAAATAAAAGAGAACGTAAAACAAGAAACTAGATATATTTAGATAAAATATTTGATTTACAATTCCGTGTTTACTACTTATTTTAAAAATTATACACGTTATTTCCTTGGTAAATAATAAGAGGAGCAAGTTACCGTCTGAGAATGTATTTATTTTAATAAAATAATTAATTTCTTATCAAACAAAACTATAATATCCAAAAATCCTAAATTATGTGCAATATATACTTAATTTTAATTTATTTGTGGTATTTAACGTGCCTTTTCTGAACTGACTTATTATATCAGCACAGGAGATATAACTAACTTATATAAATCTAGAAGAGAAACAACATTCAGCCCCCGACCCCTGTGAAATGGGACTACTGAAATGTATGCCTTGCGCTGTTAATAAACTAAGCACATGTTTTTATATTTATTAGTGCGTTAAACGTCAATATTATAACGATCTATTCCGAGGGGTGGACCTGAGGAGTAAATTGGTGGGAACAAATTTGGATTAATAAAATTTAAATAATCATTTCCGGTGCAATCGGCAGGATTCGATCCTTTCCTCTTTGTCACCGACAAACTAAACTCTACTAGGTTACTCCTTTGCTCGCATGTCCACCGATGTGGATATAACACTACTGTCGGGTATTCAGGTTATGGATGGGCCAAGGTTCGATGTCCGAGCTGGGGCTTATGAAATATTTTTATCTTAAATCTTTCCCACTCACCCTCAACATAAATGCGGGTGTAATTAATCAAAAGATTATCTTCCTTAACTATATCCTCTACAGTAGAGGTCGGCAACCATTTTTATCTCTATCAACTTAAAAACTTACCAAAGGTCCTGAGATCGCTTCTCCACTCTATACTTTTGATGTTTTGTTTGTCTACCCCACCTTTTCATTCATTGAAATAAATCTTCAAATATGTGTCTCCACCCTTCTGGAAAAATATAGAATATATAAAAACTTCCATATTCCGGAACCTCTCATATCCGAAACGTGGCATATCCGAAATGGCTAACCGCATTTTACTGTATGTATTTTTTAGGAAAAAAATAAATTTAGTTAGTTGTGTATCTAACTTTGTTATATGAATAACCAATTTATTTAAATACTGTATGCACAGTAACATAAATATACAAACATACTATTCTGTAACTATTATGATTATATATATATATATATAAACTTTTAATTTTCAGGGGGGTATTAATTTCATATCTGAAATTGTATCAGTTTACTGTGTATAAAAACTTATCATACTAAATTTTTTAATTTTTTTAACACTAATATTTTGATCACACTCAAATACCCAATACTATTTGTAGTTACTAGATATATTTGCAAGTTTAAACGACTCCAAGATCAACTTTTAGTATAATGTAGTTTTGTTATGAACTTGGCCACGAGATAGATATCCTCACCTGCTCTACATGTGTATCTATGCAGATAGTTGTGATGCAAGGGATGATGAGGTTATTAGCGTCTTGTCCCTCGTGTTATGTCCGGTGTCATATAATATCACACATGTTCCTTATAACAACATTTACAAAGTACGTTTAGATTCATGAACGGGCGTTGGCACTCGTCTCTGGTGGATTGTTTCGTGCGTGACCGAGAGATTTAGTAATTAGCTCTAGTTCCATCCTAGCACTGCGGTAGTTCCTGATTAGAACATACACTTGACGTTTTATAGATTCAATTTTAGTTTAGTTGCTTTGATACGTGCACATTAATTTTTATTGAGATCACTTTATTGCAAATGGGTTTCACGAATTGTTGAATTTGGAGTATCTAACATTAAGTTTTGGAAAACTAGGCCTGAATCTACTGACTACAAACTAGGTCCAATACATTTTTATGAAGCAGACATTTATAAGTCACCATAATACAAGAGTATTATTGCTAAACCCTGTTCGTTGCATGTTTTTTTATCAATTTGTAAAGCCCGGGTTTGATTTAGCGCTGTCCATTCATTAAGAGTTTTTATTAAACATTTTATATGTATTTTTTTATAAATTTGAAATTATTTTTAGAACTTTTAGATCATTTTTTGAACATATTTAGGTCATCAAATTTCGGGCCATGCTTATTACTATTATTTTGATACATATCTTTGAGTGGAGGGTCTGAGAAACGTTTTATATCTGGGGAGAGAGGGTAGTTATGTTAACTGCAATATCTAGTCATGTTTAATTATGGTTATAAGTTGTGTACATACACACACATATATGTATATAATAATGTATGTGTCTTTATCGATAGCAATTTTACTATCCTAATGTGGCCCTCCGCTCAATAATTTGGGAGATCCTTACTTTAAATCATTTGGATACAACAACCGGGGTTCAATTCCCAATAATAATAAAAATGTATATTTGTCAATTTTTTTATCGTACTACTCTCCGTTTGGCTATACGCTACTGTATTTACTATAGAATGAATGTATGAAAACCCGTATTGGTGGTTGCATGGTATAAGGTGTTACTCTCACAATAGACCCGGAGGCCAATTTTCAAATCTCGACGTGGTGTATTAAGAATGTATTTTCCTAAATGGTTTCCCGCTATCTATCCCAGCAAATCTGGGTACATTTTGCTCAATTCTGGCTTTCCCCACCATTACCCATTTATGTACAGTACATAATATATGGATAGCCCCGACGAGCAGTTAGGTAAGGTAGACACCGCCCCTATTAGCATACAGCATTAGTACAACCCGCTTCGGTGGCCGCATGGTCTAACGCGCTACTCTCGTGTTAAACAAGACTGTCGAAGACGGGGAGATCGGGGTTCGATCCCGGTTGGGTGCACTGGAGGGTGGTTTTCCCTAAATTGTTTTACACTCTCCCTCCACGCTAATGCGGAAGCATTTCCTCTCAATTGAGCCTTCCTAATCCCTAGTCCATTAGTGTAACTAGTACATAGGCTTATAACCTGAACGGGTAGTAAGACGTGGTGCTGAAAAAAGTATGGTTGCAGGGACGTTTCTTTCGGGGCAGGGTGTAAAGTGTGAGAAGAGGGTTAGTTGGGAGGGGGGGGTATAGAACAAACAATGTAGCTTGGATAGCACGACGATACTTCAAGCTCACCCGACAACTTCACCCCCACTTGAACAAACATTTCTCCATCCCCGACTAGATAATTAAGAACCCTCCTTGTTTCTGGAGCCCCTGCGTGAGTAGGAGGTAAGGTTTTAACACCTCCAGGAGCCATTTAACTAGTTCTACCATTAAGATTCAATAACTTGTGTGGACTGGAATGCTAATAGACGTTTGTAGGCAGCCTACACAGACAGAGATATTGGTGAATGCAATATTTGGAATGTTTTATTTTAATGATGCTATGATACTGTGTATCAATGAACACGTGGACTAAGATGTAATCTTCGTCTGGTATGGTGTTGCCGGTGACAGGAAGATCACAGTTCAAATCCCTTCCACGTGTTAAAAGGTTTTTTTTTCTTCAATGCTTTCTCAAACTTTCTCTCAATGCAAATATATATATATATATATAATATAAATTATTCTTTCCCAATTCTATCTGTTCGATTCAATGTGGGAAGCATGAATGGGTAGCAAGGAGTGGTGCATGAATTACATATTTAAAGATATTTCAGGATCAGAATGCGATAGTAAGATCATGTATGAGTTTTTTGAAAGTAATTGTGATTCTTCCCAATACACTTTAGAACAATGATGCCAACTTAAACTAATCACAGGGTATTTTAGTGCTGCATCAATATCTACTCCGTCACGTCAGCTACTTGAAGAGCAATATTCTCACACTACGGTATGTCTTATAAAAATTATAGTCCTGAAGCTTAAAAAACACTAAAATAACCCTCAAATATCTCACAATAGACTGTTATGTTAAAAACGGAATTATTTGTTAAAGAAAGCCTATATTTATATATTTTGTTTTATACATGTGAAGCGTGTGTTTGTAAGTAGAAACACAAGAGCAAGGTGAATATGGTTGGAATGAGATATATAAGAAATGTATGTAAAAAAACTCGTATGGACAGAGTAGGTAATGAACGGGTGCTGAAGGAGGGCGGTTTGTAAGGGAATCCAATAGGTCAATGTTACGTTGGTTTGATCTTGTTGAGAGGATGAGTATGGATCGAGTGACGAAACAAATATATGAAGGTAGAGTGTGTGGATAATAGCCATATAAGACGTGGCTCAATGTTGTAGACGAATGTGTGAAAAGAGAAACATTAAGAGCTCAAACAATAAAAGAGTATGTATGATTTGGCTATGGATTTTGTTGAAGCGAAGTGAGTATGCAAGGATAGGGAAGTGTGGAGAAAGTTAGTGAGGGTGGATTAAGTACAGAATTGTTGTTTTCTGAGATATATGCATATCCTATCCTGTAAGGGAACGGCATCATTAGTTATGTATAACCGTTTACTCTGTTAACGAAATCGCGAAATATCGCGTCAAACGTCCTTAAAATTGATCGGATTATAATTTCCATAAAAAATCTAAATACTCAAGTAGTAAATTTTAATTCTACAGTTATATGATGTTGTTGAGAACCATATTTTAAAATAACAAACCAGTTGTTAAATAAGGGCGTGTTTGTGAACGTCTGCCACTAACCAAACTAAACCCAGTGTTGGGAATCCAGGCCGTGATCATTGAACGACATCTGGCTCCGTCTCACACAAAATGGAGGGAGATCTCTAAATTCTCAATTCTATTTGGTGATTCTCCTCCTTGCCTTCTGTTTCGTGGAAACGCAGCCCCATGAAATAGTCGAAGCCACGGCTCAGCTTATTTTTTTTACGCTTCGTTCGGTGGGTGGGTATTTGCTATTGCACCGAGGATTTACAGGTTCGATTCCCTGTGGGACCAGCAGTGCGCTGTGGTCTTGAGAGTGACAAAAAGGGACTACTGAACAGGTGTAGTGGAGAAAGAGAGAAGAATGTTACATATATTAGAAATAAGATTCTTGAAGTGCCATATTATAAGAAAACTTTGTGATGATTAGCCTTAGTCGTGAGCTACATAGTATCTTGCCTTCATTTCCTTCCCCTACTGGTCTGATATCGCAAGAAACTCAAGATATAAAACTGTGCTAGAATATCTAATTACAATAAAATGTGTATATATTTGCAGTGGGCCCACTTGAGACTAGCCTAACCACCTAACCGACTATTTCCTCTTATTGAGTGCTACATAACAGCAAACACTGCATTGCGCCTTTTGTATGGTGGCTCGTAGCGTGACTTCAGGGATTAGGGAGGTTATATTTAT
This sequence comes from Timema podura, assembly GCA_033556935.1. Taxonomy (NCBI): domain Eukaryota; kingdom Metazoa; phylum Arthropoda; class Insecta; order Phasmatodea; family Timematidae; genus Timema; species Timema podura. The sequence goes on along the minus strand of JAVRXN010000004.1, from coordinate 67,254,650 downwards.
AGGAAGTGTACCCGCATTTATATGGAGGGAGAGTATAAAACCAATTTTTGAAAATCCACCCTAAGTACATCCGCTCGAGATTCGACACTGGATTTCCCCATCATCGGTTGTCTAGTCTACAGCAAGAGTAGTGCGTTAGACCACGCGGCCACCGCAGCGGTTCGAACATCTCTGTTCTAGAAACCATTTGTAGTTCTTACTGGTAACTGAGAGCAGTGTTTTACATTACGTCACCAGCCTCGCTGGCGTAGTTAGATAGTGCGCTAGTTTCATGCTGAGCTAGACTGCTGAGGACGGGGAGATCGAGGTTCGAATCTCGGTCGGGTGAACTGAGGATGGTTTTTCTTAAATTGTTTTCCATGATCCCTCCACGCAAATGCGGGTTCACTTCCTCTATATTAAACCTTCCCAATTCCAACCCATTAGCATAATTAGTACTTAAGCGTATAACCCGCAAGGGTAGTAAGATGTGGGCTAAATATTATTATTACATTACGTTAAGTGTTTTACATTTTTTTAGTTTTTAGAAGATTAAAATATAAACTCCCTGGAACGTGCTACATTTATACACCACTCAAGACTAAAGGTTAGAAAAACCTTAAAATGTTTACTAAAAGGTTTTATTTCGAAGACAAGAACTATTTTGATGAATTTTAATTATTTTAGGTCCATCCTTATCTTTTAACTGACTGTTAAGATATGATGACTGCTTGATCTGTTTCACTCCAAGTTCTTACTTGAGGTAGGTCATTCCGATGAAGGAATTTGTTCACGAGAGTTAGGCAACCAGCCGGCCGCGATATTAACCGGTTTTGTGTCACTGTGGGTTTCACACGTGTGACGTCACGCGATGAACAAGCACGGCATGAAGAACGGAGCCACGCCCCTCATGCTGTCCCTGGAAAATGCAGGTGAGAAAACCACTTTAGGTTAAGTGACAGAGCAAAGAGGCTAAACGTTAATTTTCAAATTAACTGACAAATATGTTTTCCACAAAAACTGAGTCTAGTTTGTATGCTGCCTGTGACGGTGGGCACGTGATCTAACTGTTAAGATCATTTAGCCTGGTCTTCTGATGACGGGGAGGTTTGGTCTCAAGTCCTCACTCTATGTAATGAAGGTGTTTTGTTTACATTAAATACTCTCCTTCCAAGCAAATTTGGGTACACTTACTATACATTATACCTTTCTCATTTATACTCCATGAGCCAAATTATATATATACATGTTTTCTACCTGAATGAGTATTGATACAAGAATGATTTTTTTTATGCAGATTGATTTAAATTTTTGCTTTTCTTGAAAGAATAAATAAAATATGTACTTACCTACTCTCTGGCATTAGGAACTCGAATGTTCATTGCTCCACCTATAAAAGTACGCCACCTATCTCTATCTTGAGCTAGTTTTATCCTGTCCATCTCATCACATCCTATTTCTTCCGGTCTATTATAATATTATCCTTTCATCTGTGTCTAGGTCTTCCCACTGGTCTCTTATAAATAGGTTGTCAGTCAATACTTTGAATACGGCTATGGTTTCTTCTATGTGTGTTGAACGTTCTGCCCACTGCAACCTGCAATTTGATGTAAATTAAGCTCAACCCCACAACAAGTGTTATTAATAAAGTTATTTTTGTTGACTGTATTTTTTTGCCAAGGCCTTTTTACATGATAGCTAAATAATATGACTTTTATTCTGAGATTGTTTCATCCAGCATTTTAAAGTATACACTTAATAATTGGGTAGCGGTGGAGGAGGGAAATTAGCTCATTTAAACAATAAACAAAGTTCAAAGAGTTTATGAAAGCATTTTAAAAACTACTATATAGTTCACTAAATATAATATATTTTTAAACTGGAAAACAAAAGTTAAAGGTGTCCTCAAGTTTTAGCCAAGAAATGCAGAATGTTTAATGAAATGTTTCAGAACGTTTGATTTTTTCGTATTTGTTTTGAAATGCTCTACATAACATTAAAAAAATCTTTATTTTGTAACTTAAATTCACCCCTGTCCCACCACACACCCACACGATTTTGATTTAAATATCCTTGGGAAGCAATGGCAAAATGTCGCCTTGTTTAGTAACTTGTGGTGAAGGTTTTATAGCAAATACCATTCAAATAAGTTCTCACAATAACCTTTGAAAGTTAATCAAGTCAATTTGAAATTATGTATGTAATATTTACACAGAAGTGGTTAATCTAACACAATTGTCCTTTTAATATTAATTTAAGGGGGTTGAACAATATAACTATTGTCTAAGCAAAATATATATTAAATAAATAAATAATTGGTATATTCAATAAACTTCCCATATGCATATGTTATTGTATTAGTAAATAACAGTTGTTGGTAGTCATGTCAGAACTATTACTTCTTTGTTGTCCTTTTAAAAGTGGCCACACCTGTCTGCAATCTCGATATTATGTTGATTTGTCTAACTCACTAATTGGTTACCCGTCTTGGTGGCGTAGTTAGCTAACGTGCTAGTTTTGTTTTGAGCTAGACTGCCGGTGAAGGGGAGATTGAGGTTCGAATCTCGGTCGGGTGAACTGGGGTGGTTTTCCCTAAATGGTTTTCCACTCTCCCTCCACGCAAACGCGGGTTCGTTTCCTCTACATTAACCTCCCCAATTCCTAACCATTTAGCATATTTAGTACTTAAGCGTATAACCCGAACGGGTAGTAAGACGTGGTGCTAAATAATAAAAACTAATTGGATACCTCTAAATATGAATAAAAGGGTAATATTGTGTTGATGTTTAGACACTCTCGTAACGCCTGAAATATTGCCCGTAATAATGTGGGACAAAACACAATTGTGCTCGGCACAATCCTGTCGGAGAATTTTAAAATAACTTTTAATAAGTACATTTTAGTTCAAACTCTAGAACCATTTATATCTCAATATTTCAGTTCTATAGCTTGGTCTGCGTATGGTCTGCGTTTAGCCCGACGGGTAGTAAGACGTGGTGCTGATAATAATAATAATATAGCTTGGTGATCATTTCAGAATTGTATCACAAACTGTAAGTAGCTCGTTTATTCCTGTTATTATTGGCGGGAAACTTAATCTAAAAAGCATTTAATTTATATTATTTGATTTATATCAATCAATGTGTTATGAAAAGATATAAAAATTAAAAAATATATCAAAGAGAGTTGTATTAAAATATAAACAAGCTTTTAAAATAAAAATGAAACATTATTAATTATATCAGCGTGATGGTCAAAAAACCATTTATCATAAAATCTTTGTAACATAAAATAATACAATAAAATCGAGAAATAATTTCATTTAAAATTATCAGGATCGTGAACAGTGGTGAACTGGATTGTAATTTTATATATATATATATATATATATATATATATATATGTATATATGTAATATTAATTACTTAAATTTTAATAAAGTTGGAAATTATGATGTATATTAACTAAAGCAAATTTAGTGTTGGAATTTTTTTTGCAAAACTGTGAAAATGGAATTAATTAATAAAAGTATAAAAGTTGTAGTTTACTTAGTAGTAATTCCAGTCCTTATGTTTCGCTGTTGCCTGAGCAGTCACCATTCATTTTTAGTTCCGACGTAATTCTTCATCATCCTCGGGTCAGAGTTAGTAGAATAATGTGTTGTTTCTCACTACGTGGTCGTCGATGGATGGCATAGATTTTCACAACACATTGATTGATTCATAAATAATATAGTAGCTCTCCATACTAAACTTTAAAATAAGTTTCAAAAATATTATTTATAGTTTAGTTTTACCTGGACGATATATATCCAGACTTGAGATCAATTTGAGTTTGAAGTTTGGTAATCTCGCTACTTTCAGGGTTAATTCATTCCTAAGTATTCCAAGCTAATTGAAAAATCACGTATTTCAATTGACGCTTAGATAACGTATAGTGCAATTCTTCTTACCACTGTCAGTACGTATTCTAACCACGTCTACGTTTTTAAGACAAATTTGGGGTTTATACTTTATTTACAATAAGTCCCACGTAGTTTCACTAAGAAGACACAATTTGCAACCAAGGTATAAACAAACAAAATGGTGATGACACTATCCTCTCTGCTTCAGCTTCATAAGAACGCCATTTAATATGTTTAAAGTGGTGCAGGATAGGTGGCCTTGTTAGTCGTAAGCCAAAGAAAGTACCACAACACCGTTACCATGGATCAGCGTAGCTATAATCCGTGTAAGTCGTGAATGTTTCGACCGGGGATCGAGCTCAGCATTTTGTTGCATATTTCATATTATGGTAGTGCATATTTTGGGCGAATATACGTATAAATGCATACATACAGTATTTTTTAATATTTAAAAGGATATTTCTTCAATTCTCAGAAAAATTGAAACATGCCGGCCATGTCACACGTTATCTTCCCAAAGCCACGTCATAAGTTCTCCCCCTCCCTTCCTGAAGTCACGTCATAGGTTCTCCCTCTCTACCCCCTCACCTTCCTGAAGCCACGTCATAAGTTCTCCCCCTCCCTTCCTGAAGTCACGTCATAGGTTCTCCCCCTCCTTCCTGAAGTCACGTCATAGGTTCTCCCCCTCCTTCCTGAAGTCACGTCATAGGTTCTCCCCTCCCTTCCTGAATCACGTCATAGGTTCTCCCCCTCCCTTCCTGAAGCCACGTCATAAGTTTCTCCCCCTCCCTTCCTGAAGCCACGTCATAAGTTCTCCCCCTCCTTCCTGAAGTCACGTCATAGGTTCTCCCCCTCCCTTCCTGAAGTCACGTCATAGGTTCTCCTCTCCCTTCCTGAAGTCCACGTCATAGGTTCTCCCCCTCCCTTCCTGAAGTCACGTCATAGGTTCTCCCCCTCCCTTCCTGAAGTCACGTCATAGGTTCTCCCCCTCCCTTCCTGAATCCACGTCATAGGTTCTCCCCCTCCCTTCCTGAATCCACGTCATAAGTTCTCCCCCTCCCTTCCTGAAGTCACGTCATAGGTTCTCCCCCTCCCTTCCTGAAGTCACGTCATAGGTTCTCCACTCTCCCTTCCTGAAGCCACGTCATAGGTTTCTCCCCCTCCTTCCTGAAGTCACGTCATAGGTTCTCCCCTCCCTTCCTGAAGTCACGTCATAGGTTCTCCCCCTCCCTTCCTGAATCCACGTCATAGGTTCTCCCCCTCCCTTCCTGAATCCACGTCATAGGTTCTCCCCCTCCCTTCCTGAAGTCACGTCATAGGTTCTCCTCACCCTTCCTGAAGCCACGTCATAAGTTCTCCCCCTCCCTTCCTGAAGTCACGTCATAGGTTCTCCCCCTCGCTTCCTGAAGTCACGTCATAGGTTCTCCCCCTCCCTTCCTGAAGTCACGTCATAGGTTCTCCCTCTCCCTTCCTGAATCCACGTCATAGGTTCTCCCCCTCCCTTCCTGAAGCCACGTCATAAGTTCTCCCCCTCCCTTCCTGAAGCCACGTCATAAGTTCTCCCCCTCCCTTCCTGAAGTCACGTCATAGGTTCTCCCCCTCCCTTCCTGAAGTCACGTCATAGGTTCTCACTCTCCCTTCCTGAAGCCACGTCATAGGTTCTCCCCCTACCTTCCTGAAGTCACGTCATAGGTTCTCCCCCTCCCTTCCTGAAGTCACGTCATAGGTTCTCCCCCTCCCTTCCTGAATCCACGTCATAGGTTCTCCCCCTCCCTTCCTGAATCCACGTCATAGGTTCTCCCCCTCCCTTCCTGAAGTCACGTCATAGGTTCTCCCCCTCCCTTCCTGAAGTCACGTCATAGGTTCTCCCCTCCCTTCCTGAAACTACGTCATACATCCCAGCTCCCCATAATTGGAGAGCGTTGCAAACAACATGACCATCTATTAAGTTCAGGAACGAGTGTGTGGTTCGTGTATGCCTTTCTTTGTAAGTGTTTATAGATTAATTATTACTTGTGTTATACATTCGTTTTTATTTCATTGAGCTGTGAACTACACATTCGAATGACCTTCAGAGGTTCGCCCTGAATAGCGCCTCGTTCAGTCGGTGACCGTAATTATCAGTCAGCCATTTATAAGGTGAATGCCACGTTCCTGGCGAGCTCTGAGAAAATTACAAGATTAATGTAGACATCCTGTCAAAATAACCACGGAAAGTCGTCGAAATATCGGAAGGTTTTTATTCTCTTGGTTGGTTTCTTCTTTCATTCCAATAAAACCCTCTATAAAAAACTGATAAAAGTCGATGCGAAATGTCTAAAGAAACGAGAGGAAACTTTTCCTCTCTCCTCTCCTTTGTGTGTTTTTATTGCCTTGGTTGAATTGTCACTCTTGGGAAAGAGGAGAAAGAAATGTTTTCACCTGAAAAAAAGAAGAATATTTCCTTCTTCTGGTCTCACACGAGTGACGTTGTACGTAGGAACTGAACCAGTGTGGTGTTTTATAGGGTTCTCGACATCTCTTTACCGTGAAAATGTTGACATCACGTTATTTTATTAAGTTTATTTAGTCAACCTAGCAACTTCATTACCTAATTGTTTGTCATTTCTTTACTATAAGATATAGGCATATAACTCGAATGGGTAGTAAGACGCGGTGCTAACAAAATATTATAATATTAATACTGCGCGTCCGGGCTACACCACTCGTAGCACAGTTTGTGGAAAGATTATCCAGTACTAATGTATGGTTGTCCAGAAGACGCCCGAATACAGCCTACTAATAGTACATCCTTTCCAGGCTCTTTCCATGTCCCAATGAGATGAGATGATGGTGATAGTGAGTATGAGGCTGATAGTGAGTGTGATAGTGATAGTGATAGTGATAGTGAATATGATGGTAAAAGTGAATATTAGGGTGTGTTACCAGTTGAGATATTTAAATCTAACTTAAGCCTAACCAACTAATCCTGAGTGACCTCTTTGGGGGAAAATATCATACATACCAGCAGAGAATCGAACCCAGGACCCCTAGGTTCGTAGCCAGGTGCACTGACCACTACACCACGGGGCTGGTTTATTTTAAGATGAAAATTAATTAACAATGGCTTCACTTCTATATAAAACAAGGTAATAAAAGTTATTTAAAAAAATCATGAAATATGGTATACACACTTTGTTAGACACTGTATAAATTCAGCATTCCAACATGTACCTTAGTTCTGGTTCTGTAGTTGAATTGTTGGAAGAGCATGTAACATGTCCATTACACTCTTCTTCTACTTCTATCGAGATCATCAATATGGGGCGCGCGTACCGACTATTTGTTCCGCTAGAAGACCATCAATCTGAGCCTCGCCCTGAGAAACGTTGTTACCATAGCAACTGGCCCGACCTGGTCTCGCTGTATCGCTCCAGATGAATGTTTGAACACAACTTTAAAAAACATTTATACAGGGTGTGGGGGAAACAATTAGATCTATGTTGAGGAAAGTGATGGACAACAGGCTGAGGATTGTCTGGCGTCCGGTGGAGATCACCAGTGATATCTTCAAAAAATGTAGAACGTAGTTTGCTTTTATTTAGTTATTGAATATTTAGTTTTCAATTAAAGTGTTAATTTTTAAATTACTAATCGGCTATTTGTTTCGGCCTCTCCTTGTATATTATTGAAATCAATATTTGAAATGTTGTGCGATCGCGTACAAAATAGTATATCATTTATAATGATTGTAAAACTTTAAATGAATTATTTTGTCAAAAACACGCTAAATGGTTGTTTTTTGTTTATAATTATTTCAAATCCAACCTAAACTTATTTAATGGCGACTATATCTTTTACCTTTTTGTAAAAAATGTTTGTAACAATAACACACACACACACAATATATATATATATATAATCATGTACTAATTACGATGATGGTTTTACGTACAAGGAAAGTTATATTTATAGGAAGTGTACCCACATATGTGTGGAGGTAGAGTGTGAAACTATTTTGGAAAAAAACCTCAGTACACCAGACCTAGATTCGAACCTTAATCTCCCCTTTATCGGCAGTCTAGTCTACTGCGAGAGTAGTGCACTAAACCATGTGGCCACCGAAGCGGGGACCAGTGGTATTCGACCTGGGGTACGCGAAGACATATTTAGGGGTACGTTAGATTAATGTATATATATATACATAAAATTTAATGATAAACACTGAATATTCCTCTTTTAAATATGAGTTTCTCCACGTTAATCATATAAAGTACATATTTACACTGTATATCATAAAAAATACCACTTATCCATACTATTGCTGTGAACAAAGTTTTAGCCTTAATATCTTGATAAAAATGATTTATCCCTCAGATTAAACAATAATATTAAGGTAACTGTCATAAAGTGATAGCTATTTTTTAGGTTAAAAGCTCATCTTAAACTCTCTTTTAATCATCAAGTATGCGGAGTCCTGGCAACATTTGAAAACTTAAAATATTAATAATGGTAGATTTTGGACGTTTGAGAGCACGTGTGGGAATGATCGATATAATAATGTTAGATTTAGGACGTTTGAGAACACGTATGGGAATGATCGACATAGTAATGGTAGATTAGGACGTTTGAGAGCACGTATGGGAATGATCGACATAATAATTGTAGATTAGGACGTTTGAGAGCACGTATGGGAATGATCGACATAATAATTGTAGATTTAGGACGTTTGAGAACACGTATGGGAATGATCGACATAATAATTGTAGATTAGGACGTTTGAGAGCGCGTATGGGAATGATCGACATAGTAATGGTAGATTAGGACGTTTGAGAGCACGTATGGGAATGATCGACATAATAATTGTAGATTAGGACGTTTGAGAACACGTATGGGAATGATAGACATAATAATGGTAGATTTAGGACGTTTGAGAACACGTATGGGAATGATCGACATAATAATTGTAGATTAGGACGTTTGAGAGCACGTATGGGAATGATCGACATAATAATTGTAGATTAGGACGTTTGAGAACACGTATGGGAATGATCGACATAATAATTGTAGATTAGGACGTTTGAGAACACGTATGGGAATGATCGACATAATAATTGTAGATTTAGAACGTTTGAGAACACGTATGGGAATGATCGACATAATAATTGTAGATTAGGACGTTTGAGAGCGCGTATGGGAATGATCGACATAGTAATGGTAGATTAGGACGTTTGAGAGCACGTATGGGAATGATCGACATAATAATTGTAGATTTAGGACGTTTGAGAACACGTATGGGAATGATCGACATAATAATTGTAGATTAGGACGTTTGAGAGCACGTATGGGAATGATCGACATAATAATGTTAGATTTAGGACGTTTGAGAACACGTATGGGAATGATCGACATAGTAATGGTAGATTAGGACGTTTGAGAGCACGTATGGGAATGATCGACACAGTAATGGTAGATTAGGACGTTTGAGAACACGTGTGGGAATGATCGACATAATAATGTTAGATTTAGGACGTTTGAGAACACGTATGGGAATGATCGACATAATAATGGTAGATTTGGACGTTTGAGAACACGTATGGGAATGATCGATATAATAATGTTAGATTTAGGACGTTTGAGAACACGTATGGGAATGATCGACATAATAATTGTAGATTTAGGACGTTTGAGAACACGTATGGGAATGATCGACATAATAATTGTAGATTAGGACGTGTGAGAGCACGTATGGGAATGATCGACATAATAATTGTAGATTAGGACGTTTGAGAGCACGTGTGGGAATGATCGACATAATAATTGTAGATTTAGGACGTTTGAGAACAAGTATGGGAATGATCGACATAATAATTGTAGATTAGGACGTTTGAGAGCACGTATGGTAATGATCGACATAATAATTGTAGATTATGACGTTTGAGAGCGCGTATGGGAATGATCGACATAGTAATGGTAGATTAGGACGTTTGAGAGCACGTATGGGAATGATCGATATAATAATGTTAGATTTAGGACGTTTGAGAACACGTATGGGAATGATCGACATAATAATTGTAGATTTAGGACGTTTGAGAACACGTATGGGAATGATCGACATAATAATTGTAGATTAGGACGTGTGAGAGCACGTATGGGAATGATCGACATAATAATGTAGATTAGGACGTTTGAGAGCACGTATGGGAATGATCGACATATAATGTTAGATTTATGGACGTTTGAGAGCACGTATGGGAATGATCGACATAATAATGGTAGATTTAGGACGTTTGAGAACACGTATGGGAATGATCGACATAATAATGTTAGATTTAGGACGTTTGAGAACACGTATGGGAATGATCGACATAATAATTGTAGATTTAGGACGTTTGAGAGCACGTATGGGAATGATCGACATAATAATGTGATTAGACGTTTGAGAGACGTATGGAATGACGAAATAATGTAGATTAGGCGTTGAGACTATGGATGATCGATAATAATTGTTAGATTTAGGACGTTTGAGAACACGTATGGGAATGATCGACATAATAATGTAGATTAGGACGTTTGAGAGCACGTATGGGAATGATCGACATAATAATTGTAGATTAGGACGTTTGAGAGCACGTGTGGAATGATCGACATATAATGTGTAGATTTAGGACGTTTGAGAACACGTATGGGAATGATCGACATAATAATTGTAGATTAGGACGTTTGAGAGCACGTATGGGAATGATCGACATAATAATTGTAGATTAGGACGTTTGAGAGCGCGTATGGGAATGATCGACATAGTAATTGTAGATTAGGACGTTTGAGAGCACGTATGGGAATGATCGAATGTATGTAATTAGAGTTGAGAAACGTTATGGAATGATCGATAATAATTAGATTTAGGACGTTGAGACACGTATGGGAATGATCGACATAATAATTGTAGATTTAGGACGTTTGAGAACACGTATGGGAATGATCGACATAATAATTGTAGATTAGGACGTTTGAGAGCGCGTATGGGAATGATCGACATAGTAATTGGTAGATTAGGACGTTTGAGAGCACGTATGGGAATGATCGACATAATAATGTTAGATTTAGGACGTTTGAGAACACGTATGGGAATGATCGACATAATAATTGTAGATTTAGGACGTTTGAGAGCACGTATGGGAATGATCGACATAATAATTGTAGATTTAGGACGTTTGAGAGCACGTATGGGAATGATCGACATATAATTGTAGATTAGGACGTTTGAGAACACGTATGGGAATGATCGACATAATAATGGTAGATTTAGGACGTTTGAGAACACGTATGGGAATGATCGACATAATAATTGTAGATTTAGGACGTTTGAGAACAAAGTATGGGAATGATCGACATAATAATTGTAGATTAGGACGTTTGAGAGCACGTATGGGAATGATCGACATAATAATTGTAGATTTAGGACGTTTGAGAGCCGTATGGGAATGATCGACATATAATGGTAGATTAGGACGTTTGAGAGCACGTATGGGAATGATCGACATAATAATTGTAGATTAGGACGTTTGAGAACACGTATGGGAATGGTCGACATAATAATGTAGATTAGGACGTTTGAGAGCACGTATGGGAATGATCGACATAATAATTGTAGATTAGGACGTTTGAGAGCGCGTATGGGAATGATCGACATAGTAATTGTAGATTAGGACGTTTGAGAACACGTATGGGAATGATCGATATAATATGTTAGATTTAGGACGTTTGAGAACACGTATGGGAATGATCGACATAATAATTGTAGATTTAGGACGTTTGAGAACACGTATGGGAATGATCGACATAATAATTGTAGATTAGGACGTTGAGAGCACGTATGGGAATGATCGACATAATAATTGTAGATTAGGACGTTTTGAGAGCACGTATGGGAATGATCGACATAGTAATTGTAGATTAGGACGTTTGAGAACACGTATGAGAATAATCGACATATATAATTGTTAGATTAGGACGTTTGAGAAGCACGTATGGGAATGATCGACATAATAATTGTTAGATTTAGGACATTTGAGAGCGCGTATGGGAATGATCGACATAGTAATGTAGATTAGGACGTTTGAGAACACGTATGGGAATGATCGATATAATAAGGTTAGATTTAGGACGTTTGAGAACACGTATGGGAATTATCGACATAATAATTGTAGATTTAGGACGTTTGAGAACACGTATGGGAATGATCGACATAATAATTGTAGATTAGGACGTTTGAGAACACGTATGGGAATGATCGGCATAATAATTGTAGATTAGGACGTTTGAGAGCACGTATGGGAATGATCGACATAATAATTGTGGATTAGGACGTTTGAGAGCACGTATGGGAATGATCGACATAATAATTGTATATTAGGACGTTTGAGAGCACGTATGGGAATGATCGACATAGTAATGGTAGATTTAGGACGTTTGAGAACACGTGTGGGAATGATCGACATAATAATGGTAGATTAGGACGTTTGAGAACACGTATGGGAATGATCGATATAGTAATGGTAGATTAGGACGTTTGAGAACACGTGTGGGAATGATCGACATAGTAATTGTAGATTAGGACGTTTGAGAACACGTATGGGAATGATCGACATAATAATTGTAGATTAGGACGTTTGAGAGCACGTATGGGAATGATCGACATAATAATTGTAGATTAGGACGTTTGAGAGCACGTGTGGGAATGATCGATATAGTAATGGTAGATTAGGACGTTTGAGAATACGTGTGGGAATGATCGATATAGTAATGGTAGATTAGGACGTTTGAAAACACGTGTGGGAATGATCGACATAGTAATGGTAGATTAGGACGTTTGAGAACACGTATGGGAATGATCGACATAATAATTGTAGATTTAGTACGTTTGAGAACACGTATGGGAATGATCGACATAATAATTGTAGATTAGGACGTTTGAGAGCACGTATGGGAATGATCGACATAATAATTGTAGATTAGGACGTTTGAGAGCACGTATGGGAATGATCGACATAATAATTGTAGATTAGGACGTTTGAGAGCGCGTATGGGAATGATCGACATAGTAATGGTAGATTAGGACGTTTGAGAGCACGTATGGGAATGATCGATATAATAATGTTAGATTTAGGACGTTTGAGAACACGTATGGGAATGATCGACATAATAATTGTAGATTAGGACGTTTGAGAACACGTATGGGAATGATCGATATAATAATGGTAGACTTAGGACGTTTGAGAACACGTATGGGAATGATCGACATAATAATTGTAGATTTAGGACGTTTGAGAACACGTATGGGAATGATCGACATAATAATTGTAGATTAGGACGTTTGAGAACACGTATGGGAATGATCGATATAATTACTATCTGGATCACCAGCTATTTTAACTTCAAACATTTCTGTAAATTATCTTAATTCAATTAGGCTACATATTCCGACAAACCTATTAAAGCGCTAATTTTTCTTTAACCCCTTCATGGAGCGGTAGGCCAGAACGTGATTCTTATGAAAAGGTCAAATTTTCTTTACCCTCGTATCTTTTCTGGGTCACAGAACAACATGTGTTATTTTAGTGCGAGGGAAATAAATATGGGACAGTTTTTTTTTAAATCTTTTTAACTTTTCCAATATAGATGTCCTATCGCGCGTAATAAAAACACAATTCTAGCTGGAGTGTTCCAAGTTAGGTCTGTGGGCTGCATATGGCCCATCGTGCTCTTTTCCCCACGCAATAATTCTTTGGTTCAAGAGATTATAATAAATTATTCACTGTGCAAATATATCAATTTTCTTTAGCTAGTTTATATTCGGTTATATTAGGATAGATTCATACGCTAGTGGGCCCAGTGTATATATATATATATATATATATATATATATATATATATATATATATATATATATATGTCTATATATACATATATATACACCAGTTATGTATGCTACACTAACTCAATATGTATAATATAGTAAATATTTATTTTTGAAATCTCCAGGTACTTGTAAACTGAATTACTTGGAATGTATTATATATTTATATAATATAGTTAAAGATAACTTTGAGAGTACAAAATACATTGTACCAAGTTTCATGGACATTTATTAGAAGTGTGCCTTAATATTTTAAAACGGTTTCAAAATGGTCGATACCGGGTCAAAGTCAATATAGAGACTGAACGAATAAAACAGTACGTTTTTAAAATGTCTTAATGTATTAATTATTATACTATGTATATTGAGATAGCTCGGAATATACAAAACAATAGTTCCACCGGTTGGTTCTTCATAGTCGTGACACTTGGTATCTTACCTTACATGACGAAAATAAATTTAGGGTGTTTGACAACAAATTACTTAGGAAAATACCGTACTTGTTCCTAAGAAGGGTAAAGATTTTGGAGAATAGAGGAGGTTACATAATGGCGAGTTTCATATCTTGTACTAACTACCAGACATTGTTAGGGTAATAAAATCTTTCAGGTAGTGAATATAACGTTAGAATGGACCTGATGTAGATAGGCTGTAACTAGGTGGACTGGATATAACTAGCTCAGGATATGAGATAGGGTGAATATGATGTTGGACTGGATACAAACTATCTCATGATAGAGATAGGGTGTAATGAGGTGGACTGGTATAACTAGCTCAAGTTATGGATAGGTGACGTTCTTTTTAAGTACGGCAATTAACTTTCACATTCCTACTGCCCGAAGAAATGTATACCTGGCTCGGTTGCAATCTAATGTAATTAATATTTTCCTTTTATAATGTTCTGACCATAATTATATTATAACTTATTCTATGCAAGTCTCAACAGTTGTTTTTATAGTGTAAATACATTATTTGTTCTACATCTCTCTTTAGTATCAAACATGTTCAGATTCAACCACAATAATGGCCGAGTGGTTTACAACATTCCACTTGGATTGTATCTCGTCGCCGTGGACAGGGGTTTGGATTCCGGTGGGATACATTGTAATATTCACTGTGGTTTTTTCATTATCTCTCCACGTGATTTTGGAGGGTCCTTGTGTGTGCAAGATTTGATTTGTAATAATTGTACGAGGAGTTCAGATTGAATTAGACCAAATATGTTGGACCCACTGTCTTGGGTAGTTCTTGAAAACTCTTTACTCTGATCGACCAATTTTAAAATTCAAATTAGGTTAATTGAATTAAAATAAATTAAAAAATAGGTTAGTTGAAAATAAATATATTAACAAAAACGTATATAATAATAATAATAATAATAATAATAATAATAATAATAATTATTATTATAATAATAATAATAATAATAATAATAATAATATAAAAGATGACCAACTCAGTTGAAAGAAGAATTGAGAGGTTTTATTACCACCGTAACCGGCTCCGTGGAGTAGTGTATACAAAACATAGTGCTAGAGGTACAGTATGAGGAGGTCGTAAATATGAAATGCACCCGTGTAAGCTCGGAGAGAGGAAATATATTGGAGAGAGCAGGCGCGAATCCAGTGGGGAGGAGGGTCGAAGGGTCAGTTGACTCCTCTGTGAAAGTTAGAATATTAATACAAAAAACAAAATGAAAGTTCAAATTTTAGAAAGAAAATACAACACAGATAAACTATACACTTTTTTATCTGTTTACTCGCAGACACCTTTTAATCCGGGTCCACACGTTCACTATTCGTCTATGATTAATGTTCGATATGACTCACGCAAGTGTGGAAAAAATACTCGTTTTTAATACTAATATTTTGTCGTGCATAGCGAGTAACGAACATTGTTCCTCATAGAGACGGTAGACTACAACACATCAAAGAAGACTAATAATCTCCTGAGAGCAGTTCATCCACGAATACCGAATATAGAGTATGTGTGGACAACAGGGCAGCGAACTGTGGGGACTCTGCCCCCTGGAATAAATTCCCCTAGATATATTCAAATCCTCTGATATTATCGAATATGAAGCTGAAAGATGGCCTTAAATCAAACTCCCAATGACTTCTAGATACATTATATTGTCAAAAATTTGCTGGAGAAGACCCTTCAAATAACTACTGACTAGAGGCATCTAACTGGCACAAGAGTCAGGGGAGGAAAGCTCTAAATAGCTTCCAAGGTCATCCAAGTATCAAAAATGTCTAGGGGAGGACAACCCCAAATAGCTTCTAGATGCATGTAATTTTGAAGAATTTTTCAGGTGAGGACCACACCGAGTAGCCCAGTTTCTGAAATAATTTATATTCAAAAAATTTTCTGTGGAAGACCACGTCAAAGATTATCTTCTAGAGTTAGCTAACTATCGTAAAAGATTAAGGTGAGGATCACTCTAAATAGCTTTGAGAAGGATCCAAATTTCAAAAATTTCTGGGTGAGGAACACTTTAAATGGCTTATAAATTAATCTAATAAAAAAAATCAAGCTGAAGACTATTCATAGCTTCTAGAATGAACAATCTTTTTTTAAATTGTT
This sequence comes from Timema podura, assembly GCA_033556935.1. Lineage (NCBI taxonomy): Eukaryota > Metazoa > Arthropoda > Insecta > Phasmatodea > Timematidae > Timema > Timema podura. The sequence goes on along the minus strand of JAVRXN010000004.1, from coordinate 67,238,283 downwards.
GAAGGAAGTCCACTCCAAATGGTTTATAGAAACTTCTGATTTTAAAGATTGGGGAGGATTACCACGGTTTAAAACATAAGATTAAATATGAACAAGAAATTATTAAACGGTTTTAAACAGAAATCTAACATTGTAAGTAACTATGTTATTTATAATTATAACCCCCTATGAAAATGATCTGAATCCACCCTGGAAAGGAACACATATTATAGAAATCATCTAGGACCCGAACCTTGACATCTGCATAATTTACAAATAAGTTCATGGGAATGTAACCCCTAAAACTGAAAAGAAAACCTTGATACTTTTAACTCAATGTCAGTATTTATTTTCCTTCGATGTCATTAATATATTACCTATTTATTCTCCCTCTTTGTCATTTTTATATTTATTCTCACGATTGAAACCTTCATCTAAGCTTCTAAATTGTATTATATTGGAACATTATATTTCACAAAGCCTTTCCCTGCTATATGGGTGCATTTTCGCTTCTTTGTTTTAATTACTCATTATAACCCCTAAGACAAAACCGGAAATAGCCATTGTGTTGAACGAAATGGCAAATACAAATTCTCGCTTCGTTGGTAGAATGGTCTAAGCCATCACTCCATAATAGGCGGACTACCGATTGTCGGGATATCAAGTTTCGATCCCGGTCAGTGTACTGAGGCTGGTTTTAACATGATGATTTTCTACTCTCTCTCCACTCAAATACGAGTTCACTTCCTATAAATTGAATCTTTCTCATCCCTAACTCAGTAGCGTAAATAGTATATATACTTTTAAACTGAACGGGTGGTAAGACGCCGTGTTATTAAAACAAGATTTAAACACATAAAGTTTTAATAAACCATCATAGATTATCCCATATTGAAGTGTAGGGTGGTGTTCTAAGGATGGATGTGTGTGTGTTTGGGAAACATTGAATTGAGTCCCACCTCCATCTCTGGGTTGTCGGAGCTCAGCCCCTGGGAGGTTGTCGGAGCAGTTGGTCGAGTCAGTCCCTGGGAGGTTGTCGGAGTTCAGTCCCTGGGAGGTTGTCGGAGTTCAGTCCTGGGAGGTTGTCGGTAGTGTTCAGTCCCTGGGAGGTTGTCGAGCTCAGTCCCTGGGAGGTGTCGGAGCTCAGTCCCTGGGAGGTTGTCGGAGCTCAGTCCCTGGGAGGTTGTCGGAGTTCAGTCCTGGAGGTTGTCGGAGTTCATCCTGGGAGGTTGTCGGAGTTCAGTCCCTGGGAGGTTGTCGGAGTTCAGTCCACTGGGAGGTTGTCGGAGTTCAGTCCCTGGGAGGTTGTCGGAGCTCAGTCCCTGGGAGGTTGTCGGAGCTCACTGAGTTGTCGGAGCTCATCCGGGAGGTTGTCGAGTTCAGTCTTGGGGGGTTGTCGGAGTCAGTCCCTGGGAGGTTGTCGAGTTCAGTCCTGGAGGTTGTCGGAGTTCAGTCCTGGGAGGTTGTCGGAGCTCAGTCCCTGGGAGGTTGTCGGAGCTCAGTCCCTGGGAGGTTGTCGGAGCTCAGTCCCTGGGAGGTTGTCGGAGTTCAGTCCCTGGGAGGTTGTCGGAGCTCAGTCCCTGGGAGGTTGTCGGAGTTCAGTCCTCTGGGAGGTTGTCGGAGCTCAGTCCCTGGGAGGTTGTCGGAGTTCAGTCCCTGGGAGGTTGTCGGAGTTCAGTCCCTGGGAGGTTGTCGGAGTCAGTCCCTGGGAGGTTGTCGGAGCTCAGTCCCTGGGAGGTTGTCGGAGTTCAGTCTCTGGGAGGTTGTCGGAGTTCAGTCCCTGAGAGGTTGTTGGCAGCAACTTGAAGGAGACGTATTTCAAATATTCATATCTGAATATATCCCCATTTTTTACAACAGCATCTCTTCCCCAAAAATGTAGCTTTGTCCACGGTGTTCTTACACTGTTTCGTGGCTTTGCTTAGAATTTAGTTAGGTTATATTAAGTTAGGTTAGATGTTTTACTCTGGGATCAATTCAAACAACTGTTCAAAACTACCCGAATCCAATTCGAAAAACTGCAAATGTAAACAAATGACTTAGAAAAATTCATGTCATCCCTGTATTTAGAGTAGAAGTAAAAAGATAAGAAACGATAGAAAGAATGGGAGAGGGATAAAGAAGGACTTGACACAGATGGTGAGTATTGATAGGCCCAGTTTTCAGAAGGTGGGAATAGAATTAGAAACATAATTGCGTTATTTCTGTACAAGAAATACAATGCGGATTGGACTTTTCCTAGAGAGAAAAAGAAACAAAATCTTGTTTGCTTTTGTAGTTTGAGGGAGGTAGAAAGAGACGGAGGAGTGTGGAGGATAGGATACCAGTTGGAGGAGTGGGAAGGGGAGAGAGGATCGATTAAACCTGTGTCGCGGGAACGCCTAGCTTGGTCCAAATACCTGAGAGCAATGGGTGTTGGTCGGGGTGGGGGAAGGCTGTAAACCAGGTGTTCGTGGAGTTATTGATTGGGAGGAAGGGCGGAGACCAGCGTACAGCTCTGGTATGGGTCCTTTTAGCTCCTAGTCATGGATAGAGGATATACACCACCTGTATGGGTCCTTTTAGCTCCTAGTCATGGGTAGAGAATAGACACCTCCATTATGGGTCCTTTTAGCTCCTAGTCATGGATAGAGAATAGACACCTCCTGTATGGGTCCTTTTAGCTCTAGTCATGGGGTAGAAATGAGACACCTCTGTAGGGTTCCTTTGTCCTAGTGCATGGGGTAGAGGAATAGACACCTCCTGTATGGGTCCTTTGCTCCTAGTCATGGGTAGAGAATAACACTCTGTATGGTCTTTTAGCTCTGTCTGGGAAGAGAATAGTACACCTCCCGTATGGGTCCTTTTAGCTCCTAGTCATGGATAGAGAATAGACACCTCCAGTATGGGTCCTTTTAGCTCCTAGTCATGGATAGAGGTAGACACGCCGTTTATTAGTGGAAATAAACATACATTTAACAATAATTGATTACAAGAAAGTTATTGTAGATTTTCGTTTTAGTATGTTTATAATTATTTGAGAGGCACGAACTTTTACAAAGTATTATAATGTTTTCTATTAAATAATATTTGTATCTACTGTGTGGTGTAATAATAATAATTATTATTATTATTTTTATTATATAATATTATTGTAGACATTCAGGCTTACATAATTTCTACAATTTTTTGTAGATAACATTACAAATTATAAATTATTAAGGGAAGATTTTTTGATAGCTTATTTGGATGGGTGTGTTTTTATTAGACTGAGAAAGAAAGGTTAAATATGTCACATTAACATTAATTAGACAGACACCCGGTTCGGTTGCCGCATTGTCTAAAGAGCTATTCTTATGTTTGACTAGACTACCGAAGAAGAGGAGTTCAGGGTTCATGCCCGGACGGATATACTGAGGATGGTTTTTATAAATGGTTTTCCAATCTACCTATACACAAATGCGGGTACACTTACTCTAAATTAAATCTTCCTAATCCTGAACACACATGGGTAATTAATACATAGGCGTATAAATCGAACGGGTATTAAAATATTAATAATACAAACATTTATTTTAATTTCACTATAAGACCACCTCTGTAGCTTAGTGGTCAGAGGTTCTAGGTTCAATCCTTGAAGTTTCCAAAGCTTATCTGTGAATCAGTTGGTCTGGAACGGCGTCAAACTCAGCCTCGTGAGGACAAATGATGGGATACTTGGATAAAAAAGTAGCAGCTCTGGTTTAGAAAACGAGATTAATTGACGAAGTTCTTGCTGTGCTGACTACATGACACCTTCTATCTACAAATGTTGGCACCATCATTGCTAACAATGGCAGCCGCTCAGTCAATATAGCTCGATTATTGGCTCACACCATGGAGTTCTTTTTTCATTTAAAAACATATTATATTTAGTACTAAATGTGTCTATTTATCCATCACTTTGGTAATTAATTGACTAAGTAACAGTAATTCCATTCACCCCACAATAGTCATGTGAACAATAAACATCGCTCCCTCCATGTTCTTATCTTTAATGCAGTCTTAAGATTCTCTTTGGATTTCAAGTTGGAATATCTCCCATAGTTTACCCTTCCATTTGAAGTTAAACTCTTGCTAATCAAATTACAGAGAACATAAATGAATACTATTGTCAATATATTGTTAGTAATATTATTTTATTAAATATTAGCCGTTGCTCACATGGGTTAAGACGTCAGTCTCGAAATATATGTAGGGATGGCAATGTTCCCTAACTTACCCACTCTATGGCATTAGAAACTTGAAGCTCATTACCGCACTTATAGATACGCCACCTTTCCCTATATTGATCTAGTTCTATCCAGTCCACCTCATTACACCCTATATTTTCAGGTCCATTCTAATGTTATCTCCCTTTCAGCCTCTAGATCTTCCCAATGTTCTCTTCCCCTTGGGTTTGCCAGTCAGTACCCTGAGAGAGATTCTCGACCCTTCCATTAGCAATGCATGCCTGCCCACCTTAAAATACGAGAGTTGATTAATTATCCTAACAAGGTCTTGTGATGTGTACAGGTTATGTAATTCATCATTACGTAACCTCCTCCCCTCCCCAGTAACCTCCTCCCCTTTTGAACCAAATATCTTCCTAAGCACCTTGTTTTCGAACCCCTTTAATTGGTTTTCGTCATGTAATGCAAGAGCCCACGTTTCACACCATAGAGAACAATAGCCTGGCAGCAGGCTAGATGTCTATAACCTACTGACCGAGTAATAGCCCACGTTTCACACCATAGAGAACAACAGCCTGGCAGCAGGCGAGATGTCTATAACCTACTGACCGAGTAATAGCCCACGTTTCACACCATAGAGAACAACAGCCTGGCAGCAGGCGAGATGTCTATAACCTACTGACCGAGTAATAGCCCACGTTTCACACCATAGAGAACAACAGCCTGGCAGCAGGCGAGATGTCTATAACCTACTGACCGAGTAATAGCCCACGTTTCACACCATAGAGAACAACAGCCTGGCAGCAGGCGAGATGTCTATAACCTACTGACCGAGTAATAGCCCACGTTTCACACCATAGAGAACAATAGCCTGGCAGCAGGCGAGATGTCTATAACTTACTGACCGAGTAATAGCCCACGTTTCACACCATAGAGAACAACAGCCTGGCAGCAGGCGAGATGTCTATAACTTACTGACCGAGTAATGGCCCACGTTTCACACCATAAAGAACAATAGCCTGGCAGCAGGCGAGATGTCTATAACCTACTGACCGAGTAATAGCCCACGTTTCACACCATAGAGAACAATAGCCTGGCAGCAGGCGAGATGTCTATAACCTACTGACCGAGTAATAGCCCACGTTTCACACCATAGAGAACAATAGCCTGGCAGCAGGCGAGATGTCTATAACCTACTGACCGAGTAATAGCCCACGTTTCACACCATAAAGAACAACAGCCTGGCAGCAGGCGAGATGTCTATAACCTACTGACCGAGTAATAGCCCACGTTTCACACCATAAAGAACAACAGCCTGGCAGCAGGCGAGATGTCTATAACTTACTGACCGAGTAATAGCCCACGTTTCACACCATAAAGAACAATAGCCTGGCAGCAGGCGAGATGTCTATAACCTACTGACCGAGTAATAGCCCACGTTTCACACCATAGAGAACAACAGCCTGGCAGCAGGCGAGATGTCTATAACCTACTGACCGAGTAATAGCCCACGTTTCACACCATAGAGAACAATAGCCTGGCAGCAGGCGAGATGTCTATAACTTACTGACCGAGTAATAGCCCACGTTTCACATCATAGAGAACAATAGCCTGGCAGCAGGCGAGATGTCTATAACCTACTGACCGAGTAATAGCCCACGTTTCACACCATAGAGAACAATAGCCTGGCAGCAGGCGAGATGTCTATAACCTACTGACCGAGTAATAGCACACATTTCCCGACTATTATTTTCCTAATGTCCAATTTAATATCGTTTTTGCTAGTTAAAATTGTTCCTAGCTCATTAACCCTGTCGAATGCAATCCTCAATCTGTGTTCTAGGTCTAATCATATACTTAGTATAGCGTTCACTAACGTCGATATATTTATTATTAGATATATCGCAAGGTGCACTCCGATTAATCTAAAAGGTCCATTGGTTATTTTCGATTATATTACATCCGGCCAGAAGAACTGGAACTTTTTTTGAAAGATATAGCTTCGCAAAAAGAGCTAATAGGAAATATAAATGTGTCTAGTTTTCTCATAGATAAATTTATCTAGGTAGCATGATAGAACAGTCAAGATGTCTGCTGTTCTATAATGCTATTAGTCACCTATTCCCTCTTCCAAACGGTTAATTTATCTGTTGAATGTAGACAAGTTGAATACATATAGGAAATAATTTACTCAGGTAATAAAAACAGGTGAAAAAATCTTTCAACTTCTGTATTTATGAACCTTAAAAGCCTTTAAGTATAGTCTGATATATTAAATATATTGATAAATTGATTGACTATATCGGATACCAACATTTAAATGTTTTTGTAAATAGATTTATGTATTTTTTATATTAATAACTTATATTGTTGCCATTCCTAAATACATGCCAACATTTTAAAAAATTCCGCCAAAAGTACTCAAGCGATTACTTAGAATTATAAACTAAAATCTCTCGCGATAAACCATCAAACCAAAAACCTTTTGAGTGTCCACCATAATAAAACTAATAGCCATATCGGAAAACCATTTAATACATTGTTTAGCCTAGGTTCAAAGGATGTACTTGTCAAATTTCGTTTAAAATCGGTCGAGCCATTTTACGTTTATAATGAAGCAAACATATGGACAAACAACAAAATGCCAATATATCAAGTTAAAACAGGACCTCACTTGGTAACTATTTAATGATAAACCTGTTTACCACACTATTGTTCTTGTGATTAACTAGCTATGTAACCCCATTCAGTGGCCAAATGGTCTAAAGCGTTACTCTCGTGTTTGACTGGTCTGCTGAAGATGGAGAAAGTGGGGCTCGAATCCCAGTTGGGTCTACTGAGGGTGGTTTTCCCTAAATGGATTTACACTCTCCCTCCTTGCAAATGCTGGTAGATTACCTTTAAACTGCTTCCTCCTTCATCTATACCCTATTAGAGTTAGTTATCTTACGTATAACCTGAACAGGTATTAAGGTGAGGTGATATAAAACAAACCTTGTGGTAATAGATTGGTCTATTCAACCTTTGGTCTGGAAGTGAACTAGGCAAGAATACTTTGACGTTGATGTTGATGGTGTGTGTGTTCTGATGACCACAGCCATGTTGACATGGACTATGGTGATTGATAAATGTTCTGCTGTGTATAGTTGCGAATTACACTCATCTGATGACCACAACATGTTGCCATTGGGATTCTGTGTTTGATTAGGGGTGTTCTGCTGAGAGACCAGTGACATTACATGCCTTATATCTGAATGATCACACACCATGTTGCCATGGACTCTGGGTGTTGATAGGGTCTGCTGAGACAGTGATTACACTCATCTGATGATCACACCATGTTGGCCATGGGTCCTGGTGTCATACCCTGGGAGGTAACATTACAAACATTAGATACACGTGTGTCCACTCGAACATTTCCTCTCCGTTCTTTGTGGCAAACATTCCGGCTGCAAACAATGATAGAACTTTCTCTCTCTCTCTTTTACTTCTTTCTTTGAAACTTCGCCTTTCAAGAGATGTTTGAACTGAAACCTGGATTTTATTTACTCTGATCTACCAAACTTTTACCACTGTCCTCCCCTTGTATTTTCTTGCAATTTGTTCGAACAGTATTCTAGAAATGAATAGTCAGACGTACTGAAACGTTTGGAAGTACCAAGAACAAGATTGAGGAACAAACTTAAGTTGCGGCGGAGATTTTAAACCAATTGGAACTTTGAATGAAGTAAGCCATCAAGGAAACAAGGACGAGGCATTCATCGGTAAAACAAGATTTGTCTTAACATTCGATTAACCGGGGTATCAGGCACAATATTACGCTCGAATTAAAATATTATCGAAGTTCGGTTCTCTACATATTTAAATTGACAACACGAGATTAAAATAAGTTTTGAAAACATAATTTCAAAATAATTATTTTTAATTCTGTTGTAGTTTTTAGAAATATTATAAAATAGTTTCACTGGCCTCAATTCAACTTTTACTGAAGTAGATTACAGGTCACGGATACGATATGACGCTTGGTTTGAGCTGTATTATCTGTCTAAGTCTTATCCGTGAAGTAAGACTGCACTCAGGTCTCTCAAATGCATTTTACTTTCATAAAAATTAAATATGCACATTTCCCGGTAATATTTAGGTCACTAAATCACACCGAAAATGTTAAAAATAGGCAGTCAAATAGGCTTATAAAATATGGGATTTAGGCTCCAGAATAGGTAATTAAGGGGCAAAAAGAACACAATAGGCAATGTTAGAATGTATTTTACTAGCTACTATTTTATTACCTACAGCCAATTAACATTGATGTTTATTAGCAGAGGGATATTGAGCAATAATTTATTAAAAACTCATAAGTACACCGGGCCGAGATTCGAATCCCGATCTTCATGTCATCGACAGTCCAGTCTACTGCGAGAATGACGCCTTAACCCATTCTACCAATGAAACGGTTCACACGCTGATAGTCGCTAGATACTGTTCTAGATTCTCAGTAGTGAAATGGGTTTTATTTTAAGATATGTTGTTTTTTTATAATTTGAAAAGATCAGTTCTACTTCACATGATATAGAGGGACCAAATTTAAAATTTACCATATCTGTCTCAAGGAAGTTGAAAATTTATCCTGCAACGACATACCGCTTCCTCCCAAGATGTCTGCCACTGCTCCCATTGTCCTCCCAAGATGTCTGCCACTGCTCCCATTGTCCTCTCCAAGATGTCTGCCACTGCTCCCATTGTCCTCCCAAGATGTCTACCACTGCTCCCATTGTCCTCCCAAGATGTCTCCACTGCTCCCATTGTCCTCCCAAGATGTCTGCCACTGCTCCCATTGTCCTCCCAAGATGTCTGCCACGCTCCATTGTCCCTCAAGATGTCTTTCCACTGCTCCATTGTCCTACCCCAAATGTCTGCCACTGCTCCCATTGTCCTCTCAAGATGTCTGCCACTGCTCCATTGTCCTCCCAAGATGTCTGCCACTGCTCCCATTGTCCTCCCAAGATGTCTGCCACTGCTCCCATTGTCCTCCCAAGATGTCTGCCACTGCTCCCATTGTCCTCCCAAGATGTCTGCCACTGCTCCCATTGTCCTCCCAAGATGTCTGCCACTGCTCCCATTGTCCTCCCAAGATGTCTGCCACTGCTCCCATTGTCCTCTCAAGATGTCTGCCACTGCTCCCATTGTCCTCCCAAGATGTCTGCCACTGCTCCCATTGTCCTCTCAAGATGTCTGCCACTGCTCCCATTGTTCTCCCAAGATGTCTGCCACTGCTCCCATTGTCCTCTCAAGATGTCTGCCACTGCTCCCATTTTTCTCCACCCAACTTACGCTCATAAGATGTTATTCATCAAGTGTCTATTTTCAAACCTACCCCAAACAAGTATGCCACAAGTTACCATATATAAGAATATGGACTTTCTTCCAGATGAAAATCCATGCCGTATGAAAAAGAAAGGCCAAAGCCGAAATAGGCGCGTTAAAGCGCTTACCTATTAAATAGGCAAAAACTAACAGAATGGAAATTATAGAAACTATTAAATTAACATATTCTACTCGTAATAGCATGAAATGCATCTTTATACCTAAAATGCTATTATTTTACCATCAAGAAAAATAAAATACTAAAAGGCAAAATCGGGTTCCTAACTATAATATTGAGGTATGTAACAGACCTTATGGGTGACCTGGTGGTCTAGGGGTAAGGTGTCAGACTTCTGTGCTAGGGGTCCGGGGTTCAATCCTCGGTCCCGGCACAGATTTATCTGATTGCCAAACCCTTCCTTCACCTCTGACAAGATGTGTATTAATCACAACTTGTGAATGTGAGGAATGCCAGGCCTCTACCGTGGTTCGGATTCCACGTTAAACTGTAGGTCCTCCATTTTCATCTCACAATCACCCTACCATTACACATTAGCGTAAGTGCGTATAACCCGAACGGGTAGTAAGACGCGGTGCTAATAATAATAACAGACCTTATCCTAATCGTGATAGACGTTAGTGGCCAATTTTACATTCAACCCTCAAACACTGTAGAGATACTTGAATGTGAAAAAAAAAATTGAAATCGTAATTTTATAAGGTTTCTGGTACTAAGCTTCTTAGATAATGTCTCTGGTGTTAGTAAACTTGGACGTGAATCGTTTACCTACATGTCACTTTTCTCAGAAACTATTACACATATCATGCCAAAATAGTTACCACTTCATATGTTCTCTATTTTTTTTAAAGGTGTACTAGAATCAAAGTAAATGGTTTGTCTATAAACTATATTTTTTTTAAACTCAATTTGATTGAATTCAAGTTTTTTAAAAAGACAACAATTATAAATTCATGGATAATTATTTTACACCTATACAATAAAATAAATCATATGAAGTGTTAATTATTTTGGCATGATTGGTGGGGTAGTTTCTGAGAAAAGTCTAGCTACAATGATATGTGGGGTGTAAGCAAATGATTAACTTCCAGGTCCCCCTATCCACACTGTTGAATTGAAGTGTAAATTTGAAAACTAGGGCTTTATAGAATATTCTATGGGCATTTTTACATCCTTTGTTGCTGCTTGATATTAAAGCAACTCTATAAATAATGTTATTTTCTTCCGTGCAATTTGTATTTAGCAAAACTAGTGTTTCTCATGAATTTATTGATCTGTAAATGTACGAGTGGATCATTAATTGGACCTCCAAATCCGTAAAGGACGAATATCATCCAGTCTTAGTATTCTTCTAGCGTTATTTTGTGTCAGAATCATATTGTCATTCTGTACACTTCTGCTCATGATTTAGCTTTTTTAAATACACGTTCTAATCACTATGTGTTCTTGTTTTACATATGTATTTTAACTAAATTTAGTTTCTGTTTTAATAACAATATATAAATATTCATGAAACATTTATTTTACTCCCTCTTATTTAGTTTCTGTTTTAATAAATCCACACAAATAATGATAATAAACTTAATATACTTTATATCCTTTATTACAAATATAAGTATTTAAGATACGTTGAATTTACCCACTTTTTAAGGACATCTTATACAAGTAATCATGGTATTTACTAAGGTTATGCAATATTTAACCAATTGATTGAATATGTTTATTTTAAAAAAAATTTTTTCTTCCAGGCAGTTTAAAATAGATATGTTGCTTGGCGGGAATATACCTAATCATATTTACTAGTATTAATTTTTAAAGTGTATACACAGCTTTAAGTAAATTTGTGCTACTAACCTGTGAAATATGTAACTCACAAATAAACTCAACCCTTTCGGTGGTTAAATGGTCTAAGGTGTTACTCTTACAACAGACCGAACTGCCAATAATAGGAAGATCAGTGCTCGAATCTCAGTCGGCTGCATTGAAGGTTGTATTCCCTAAATCATTTTTCACTCTCCTTCCAAGCAAAATCGGGTACATTTCTTATAAATTCCTCACTAGTCCTCACTATCACAATATCGCAATTAGTTCCTATGCCTACGAGCCGAACAGGCAGTAAGACATGGTATCAAATAAAATATTCTAGTTCCGTGAGTTGATTTGTTGTTGCTCAAAGGGGTTGTTCTTCTCTCAGCCCCGGCTCCACTTGAAACCATGAATTCATTCAATCCCCTTACAACTCCTGAAACCTTCTTCCCCAAATCTTCTTAGCAGCGGCGACACTCAGCAGCGAGGCGTCGGTTGGGGGAGAACTTACTTCATGTTCCAAACATACAATAGCTTATTTTCATTTACGTATCAATACAATTATTTAAATTACGGTAAATGTTGATATTCACATATAGATCATCCAACTTCATAATACAAGGTAAGCTAAATGCAAATGTCGTTTTAGTTCCGATTGGATACAATAAGTATATAATAAATGTTAACGTGTGAAATCTTAATAAATATACATTTATTATTTTTACTCGTCACCTCTTACGATTCGTCCGGGCTATCTACATCTAGCTAATAGGGTAGGAATGAGTAAAATATAATTATATAGCATTTATCGCAGTTTTATCACGACAGAGTGGGAAAACATTAAAAAACACACCCCGAATACACCTGACCGGGATTTGAACCCCTATCTCCCTGTCATCGGCAGTCTAGTCTGACACATTAGTGACGTCTTAGTTCATGCGGCCACCGAGGCAGGTTCATTTCCATATTTAACTATTTCATTTTCTTTTAACATTAATGAGTGTGACCAATAAAGTTAATTTTGGTCACATTTAAATATTATTTGAAAATATTTGTTACATTTGCAAGTTTAAAAGACCCAAAGATTGACCTTTATTGACGATGTATAAGGTAAAACAATGCACGCGGACTAAAGACAAGTCCATCCTTGGGGTGTGGTGCTACGCGAAATTTTGAAAACATTTGATTAAAAAACAAAATATAACACATCATATAATAAAATTATCTTCTTATGAATTGTTCTAAATGAATGAAAGTTCAAAGAAACATGAAATTGGATTTCATTGCGGCAGAATCTGATCTAATGGATTCATATCTATTTATCCTCATATCTAACGGTGCATTCATGCCATTGAAGAACACACACACACACACACAATATATATATATATATATATATATATATATATTATATATTGGACCTACTCTTATAAATGGTCCAAATTATGCCCTCCTTTCCTTACTCAAATTGTTTTGATTTGTACAATAGGATCATTGGTGAATGGAAAGGAGACCTCTTCATACCTTAAATATTTCTCTCGCAATACCATGAATCTTGCTTGATGCTTAGTGGATACAATTTACAAGACTCACTTACTAAATAAAATATCAATTAGGTAATTATTAAAATCATGAAAGAATCCTTTCATTTTATTAGCATCATCCTCAAATCATTTCCGCGTACATCCATAATAGCACTGAGCTTTGGTACCCGGTACAGGAATTAAAGACTTCAGCCAATTGAAACCCCCTGGTCTCGAAACCTTTGCACTAGGGCTAATATAACTCTTCTCATTGGCTAGCTAGGAATTTATTAAACTTACATATACTCTATTGCGGTATGATCTTGACGAATTGATTCATTTTAAAATAGTAAACATGGAACTCCTTTGAAATACAGAGGATTGGGAAAAATTGTGCCTTATGTTCATTGAGTCGCTCTACCGCGCTGTTTTTCTGCTATCAGGGAATTGCCCATTTCTATGAATCCTCTTTTTACCTGGTATCTGCAGTACTAAGGAGGAAAGAGGTAATATCACAAAAAAATACCATGGATTCTAAAGAATAACACACTTTCTGCATTTGCTAACCTGGCTATTCAACTTATTTATCGTACTGTAGAAGATTGAGAACTTTCAACAACATATTATAATATGTATTTTATTTGGTCTGGATCAATAATAATTGATTACGCATTTTATACTATATGATTTGCGGGATAAGGGATGTATTTCTTGGTGTAATTTACAAATATATTGTGGATTATGACTGGCAAGCTTCCCCATATGCACGGTTAAATGATTTAGTTTTATTATATATATATATCTGGACTACAGCGCTCCTAGACCTTAAGCTTAACTAACCAGACCCTGGTGACTGAAAGAATGATCCCATTTTCGGGAAAAATACCCATGGTGCCAGCCGGGAATCTAACACAGGGCCATAGGTTGGTAGCTAGGTGTGTTGACCACTATACCACGGGCCTGGTTGATTACGTATATATATTAATTATGTAGTATAATTAGCGTAGAGTTACTCATTAGTATGAGCGTCATATGCTCAAATGTCGATCAAATTATCCCTATGCAGTCATACAATACGTCATAATCACCTAAATTCCCACTACTTAATATGTTTGCACCTTGCCAGTCCAACTTTCTCTCTTTTTGTGTGTCATGTTTGATGTTGCATTCAATGACCCTATCAAAACTACTGAGCACACATGAGATATTAGGCTGCCTAAACACTGGTCGGAACAAAACAAACATCGAACAATTGTCTGATGATAACCGGCTGTACAATTTTCTTTAGAAATGTTCGAAGAGCAAAGCAAACGGAGCATGCGCGATTTACTCACTTCTGCGTTTGCGAAGATTCCTGTAATACGTCACAACCTTGTGTTGGTGTTTTGATATATTTTTGTGATCTAATGCATCTTGGAGAGTAGCTACATGTATGTGAACTATTGCAAATAATGAGGTAGTATCGAAAGAGGCAAAGATGGCAGTTTATAAAAGTGTGTTAACACCAACATTGTTTTAAGAATGTGAAGCGTGGGTTGTCGGGAGAAACACAAGAGCAAGGTGAATGTGGTTGTAATGATATATCGAAGAAACTATCTTTTGTTTATTGAATTTTTTGTTTTGTCTGATGATGGTATTCCAGAGCATGAAACACTTGTTTAAGGCAGTTGTCAGGAACAAATTGATTTGATCAGTGGGTAAGTGATCCTGATATCTACCGTCAACAAGATTAGAAACGCACCATCTTACAGTTGGACTTATACCTCAGTTTTAGCTTATGTGGTGCTGACTAACAGTTCACAGCTGACTTCTGACAGTCAACATTTAGGTATATACCTAAATTTTGACTGTCAGAAGTGACAACTGCTAAAGACATGTTTTTTGCAGATCATATGGTTCAGCATAGGGATACATAATTTGGTCTGGTAGCTTTTTAAAGCCGTCAGAAGTCAGCTGTGAGCTGTCAATCAGCACCACATAAGCTAAAACTGAGGTATACATTCCTTTGTCTATTTACCGGTTCACCTCTTCGTAATAGAACGGATCCTCACTTCTCCTATTCGTGCACCGCTTACACCTCGGCTCTTTGTTCTGAGTCAACACCGGTCACTGGGTCACTCAGGGCCTCTCCACTCTAGCTGTTGTTGTGTGTGCCCCCCATAAATATGGGACTTGCACGGCTCGTTCCAAATAAGGAGACTAGTAGAACTAGACAACACGACTCGTCCCAGTATTTTCATATCCCTTCAGTAGAATTGTTTATGTGTGACTTGAATGAAGTAGTTAGCCAGCGTGCCAAAATCATTCTTCTTTAGAAGAATTTTAAATTTGATAAATATCGTGATTTAGCGAGTCTTGAAAATCAGTAGCGGTACGCTGACAGAAAGTGTGGAACATATTAAACACAATTGTTGAGTTTTTGTCTTGATTTTTACTTTCTCTCTATCTTACAGGTAGAGAAAGTATGGTGATCGTGAAAAAAATCGAACTCGAGATTTTGATGAATTTTGACGTTTCATGACTTCCTGAATCCGAAAAAGTGGTTTTTGAATTTCCGTCTGTCTGTCTGTCTGTCTGTACCTCTACTAGAGCCTAAACTATTTTACCGATTGAGCTAAAACTTGATATCTAGGGTTTTTATAGGGTTGCCCCGAGGGGTTTTTGGAATTGGAAATCTACCCCTAAAATTAAGGGTAGTTTACTGAAGGGAAAAAATATAAAAAGGCGATTTTCTCAAAATCGGCTCTAACGATTTTGATTAAATTTCATTTCTGAATATTAATAAATATTCCAAACAAAATGGCTACTCTCAATATTTCGGCAAAATGGCTTTAAGGGCTCCGGTCTGATACGTAAATTAACATTTTTTATAATAGCTCCGAAACTATTTGAGATATGAAATTACTTAGCATTACAAATATGTATATATATTTATAATACAAATATTTTATTCGAAGCATATTTTTATAAAATCAATAATTTTCAATCTATACGCAATTATATATATATATTTTTAGCTTTTTGGACATTAAAGCTTAAGTATTGCGATCGTAAAAAAAACTAACCTGAAATGTTGATGGATGTCGACGTCTCATGACCCCCACAACCCTAAAAAATAGTCTTTGCAATGCCGTCTGTCTGTGTGTCTATAAAAACTTAAAATTAAGGGTAGTTTACTGAAGGGCGAAAAGAAAAAATTTAGTTTTCTCAAAATCTGCTCAAACGATTTTGATTAAAATTCGTATCTAGGCGTTGATTATGATTATAAATAAACTGGCTATTTTCATTTTCCTATGAAAATGATTTTTAGGGTACATTACAGAAGCGTTAATTTCCGTATCTCCACAACTATTTGAGAAACTAAACAACTTATCATTGCAAAATTGTAGGACTATTAGAAATAAAAAACTTTTATTTGACATATATTTTTATAAAAGCAACTGTTTCTGAGATATTTGCAAATATATTAATACAATTTTGTGAGCTTTAGTTTTAAAGATATACTACTTAAGTCTTAACGCAATAATTCTCCAATGCCATAGAGTAATTAAATATAAGTATCTAAAAAAGTATGTTATTTTTCCTTAAATCTCTTAGGAGAAATGTTTGCATAGCAATGATCTATCTCCATTTTAGACTCAATAGTCAATATTTACATTTTTTATTGGTCAAAATGTATAAATGAATAATTAAATATCAATGCGATGACTTGAAGATCTGCAACACCTTATAAAATGTTAAAATTTTAACCAGAAATCGAAATTTTAATACGAAGTGTTGACCCTTGTGGAAGACATTAAACTGTTTGAAATGCTCTTAGGTGGACAAAGATGCGCCTCTTTTCTCATTGATTCTATATCATTGTATATTATTTTATGCGTGTTCTTATGTGGAGTGGTGATGATACAATGTACATTATTCCGTTCAGAAATCTTACGAGTTTATATAAAGCGAGAGAAAGTCTGTGCGGTGCGCCGTACCATTTTTTTTACCTGATCTAGGCTTATTTGTTGCAATTAAGGATCAAAGTACTTTTAGGTGAGTCTGATGGCGGGGTCATAACAGAGAATAATGGCCACATGGTCCTTATGATGAACGTACATTAGAACGACAAAAAGTAAATGATGCTGCCGAGCGTGAAGCCACAGAAAGCATTAGATCATGTGTTAATGCAACCTCCGATCTACGGCTGAACGATGTAAATAAGAGATAGAATGTATGTTTCTTATAAGATGGAATATTTGAATTCTCTCCAACATATTTTATCCAATTATTCACTCTTCATGGATATTTTAACTGATCATATATCCCCTTGGTCTTTTCCTTCCTGAAAAACAAAGAAGAAGAAACCTACACAAGATTTTAAAAACAATTAGTGAACTTAGTTCAGAATTCCATCGGCCCTAACAACCTTGTGATATATTTGTGGACTTTGAACAAGTCATTCACATTGCTATGGGGAAAAGTCTAAGTTTTAGGTTTGGCCACATATTACAAGGCTACAAACCACGTTGGCCAATGGGTGGAATGGTGTTCTTGTCTGCATTTCTTCGATCCATCCAATGTTGAAGACTGTTTTGTCTTAGACCTGGTATCTGTGGAACCAAACTGATGAACGTTTAACAAAGTTCATGGACTAGTTAACGGATACGTACATACGTACTCTGACAAGAACCAACAACGCATGAGAAGCATTATACTTGCACCTAAGCGAATCATTTTATTGTTCTCCCCTTCGATTGTAATTTTTATTCAAGCCTTAATCAATCTTCAGATCAACACACACGCTAAGTGCAATAGTATAAAACATGGACCTCCCTACCAGTCCAGTAAATGTAAGAAAATATGGTGTTTCTTGAAGGTCAGTTGTGTGAATATATGCTCCCACCTTAAATTTACTAAGGCTTCGTCGGGCTACTAATACATTAAAGAGAGCAATAAGTGAGTTTTATTTTTGATTTTTCCTTTTGAATTGAAGTGATTTTGGCATCGATAAGTGTGTCTGTTACTCTTACATTTTTTGTAAACAAATCTTGGTCATTGTTGGTTGGGTACGAGTAGTGTTCTTGATATCTCCCTGGTTTGAAAACATAAAGGATGAGATCGGCCATGATCCCCCGTCGTACCTGAAAGATTTCCTCAAGAGGTATTAAATTTGGGAGAGCCGTGTCGTCACCATATATATTTAGCTTGAATTTTTATTTTAATATTATGCCCCCATGAGCTGTTAACAATCATGGGAACCTTTTAGTTTCTTCGAATATTTGGGGACGTATTCATTTATCAAATTAAAAATTAGCTAACTCTCTGGTATTATGAACTTGAAACTTATGGTCACTCTACAATAAAAAATATATTCCACCATTTTAACAAGTGTAAAACTATAAGCTCTAAATATTAATTCAGTGATTTCAAATAATCACAGTTCATGAGTTATAAGGGGTATTAAACTTGCTATTTTGTGATTTTTCTGTTTCATTGTTAGGGTAATTAATATATAGGACTGAAATTTGATGTAATTAGACTTTTTTATTAGCACAGCGTCTTACTAAGGGTTTTAGGGGTTAGTAAGTTTATATTTAGATGAATTGTACATCCATTTGCGTGGAGGGAGAATGGAAAACAATGTTGGTAAAAACCTGAGTACACTCGAGTGAGATTCGAGCCTTGATCTCTCCGCCATCGGCGTTCTATTCTACTGCGAGAGTTAAATATGTATAGTAATAATAATAATACTAATAGTAATAATAGGTATTTCATTCTGTACACCTCATAAAAATGTTTAGGGAAACCGCTTCGGTGGCCGCGTGGTCTAACGTGCTACTCTTGCTGTAGACTAGAACACCGATTACGGAGAGATCGAGGTTCGAATCTCATTCGGGTGTACTGAGGATTTTTTCCCAAAATGGTATTTCACTCTCCCTCCACAAAAATGCTGGTACAATTCCTCTAAATATAACCTTCCTATTCCCTAACTAATTAGTATAATTATTAATGGTTAAATATCTTGCTCGTGACAAAATAAGTATATTTTTTTCTCAAAAATAATTCTGCTTCTATACCGTATATTAAAATTGTATCATTTCAAATACGTTATATTACTAAGTGTATTTGTTATGGGTTGTAGTATAAGGTAACTAAACTCAAAACGGGAATAACTTGAAGTGTTCACATTAAAATAATGTTTTTTTCCTCCTTTCTCAACGTGAAACTTCCACATTCCCGAGCAGCCTTGTGACGTCACAGCACAGCACGAGTTGTTCACAAGACGGGATGGAATACAAGATGTGTCGAGGTAATGCTGTTAGGGAACGCGACCAGTCAAGTGAAACTTGTCATATAATATTGAGTGAACTGATGGAAGCTTGTTAAGCCCAACTGATATTTCATATTTACTAACACAGTCTGGCTCAGAGGACTTTCACGATCAACATGGGTTGACAGTAACGTTACGAAAGCAGTTATTGCGCAAGGAGATTATTTTCAAAATAAAGTAAATTTTTATAAATTGTATTATTCTCTATAGCAGCAGTTCTCAAACTTTTTTTAGATTATACCCCTTGGCCATGACTAAAAATTTAATCTACCCCCAAGATAGAAAAAAAATCCAAATTACCGGTTTAAAAAAATTATGACCACATGGTATATTATTGATCTATTTAATCTATTGGGAAAAATGTCTGTAGTAAAAATATTTCAAATGTGACAAAGCTATTTAGAGAGAATCCTACTGCTGTAGCCTTAACATTATCTCTTATCGAGAATCGTAATGACAAGTTAAAAAAGAACCGTAAAACACTGAAAACACTGTCAAAATCTGTAGAAAAGTTTTATACATTTTCTTCACAAATTCGCTGAAAAATAAAGAAAAAATAAACCTAAACACATATTTTTGAATCAAAATTTTAATTGTAATTCTGTAGCTGATATATTATGAGTCCCAAAGTTTTCAGTAGAGGGGTGTGGCTGTTTGGCTTGGCACAACTTTTTGATGTCTGTGTCCAGTTGAAAATTTTCAAGCGGAGGTCCGGCTCCAAATTAGCCTACTGTGCTACTTATTTTTTAGGTACACCATTGATGAAAAACCATTCTCACAGAGATATATGTTGTTGAAAAAGGCATAATACGAGGAAACTCGTTCCCTTTCCAACCAAAATTCTGACAAAGATCTGCCAAAGAAGTTTTCTTGAGACTGTATTTGAGGATTTCATCACAGGAATGTTCAATAATTTCTTTCGTTGAAAAGAAGTTTGGTAGACTGGAGTCTTCTACAGTAGAAGAAAGGTCTCATATCCAGAACTCGCTCCCTAAATTCTCAGGAAAATATTTTCTAAAAGTCTTCAATCAAAACCAGACCATCTCTTATGTCACTGACAACATAATCATGAAGCTCAAGTTAATTTTCTTCTACGAAATTTTCTAAAGACGGAAATAATTAGAGTTGTGCCTTCACAACTTATTTTGTTGCAAATTGAAGTTTATTTTTTAAAGCTTTTGTTTTGTCATGAACCATGAAGGGTGTTGTGTCTTTAACCTTGCAGACCTTTTCTCATTTCATTCCGTCACTGAAATATGTCAGCCATGAGAGCTATCCTGCACAGCCACTGCTCATTTGTAAATCTGTCACTAAACTCACACTTGCTGTCAGAGAGGAAAACTCTTAACTTCTTGTCTCATTTAATACAAACGAGCAAGATAATTTCGTTTGGAAAACCACCTTGACACGCATTATATGTTTGACTAACATTGTCATGAATAGGCCTATATAAAAAACATAAACACAAATAGATTAGAACTAATTAATATATAAAAATCACCGCAATATATCTCTACAGCTGCGTTGTGAATCTGAGTAATATTGTTGAGAGAGAAAGAGTATGTCACCAAGTAGTGACTGTTCAGGAAACATGATCAAATTACTCTAAATATAAGCAAGATAACTGCTATCGTAGAAGGTGTCAAGTAGGGGATTGAAAATTATAAGCGATTGGTCTCCAGCCGAGAGCAAATAGGGGGAAAAGATGGGTGGAAATAACCAGATAAAGGTAAAAGCCAACCATTAGGATTTTCCATAAGTCCCTTGTCATTTTACCAACTTTCCCAACTGCCCGCGTACCCCAATTTGAGAACCACTGCTCTATAGACATGGTTTTGTCCGCGAAATATCTTATAATTTGGTTGAGTTAACTCTAACTTGCATTAAAAATATCTTAACTCAAGTCCAAAGTTTCTACAGATAGCTTTGTTCTGATTATATGCTCATTATTTTCCGACATGCTTTTCCTGTGACCAAGAAGTGCAAGAAGATCTGTCACGTGAAAAATATTAATATGATGGAGGGCAAATATCTGAGTGAAGAAGATACCGACACAAAGCGGCTGTTTATAAAGTACTCCTCAAGTGTGAGTCATCCTCTAAGAGTCCCAGTGCTTTCTAAACTAATTGTTAGGATGTGTGGGTGTCGTCATTCACGGTACCTAAGTTTTCAAATCAAGTTGGACCTTTAACGACATGGAGCTGCATTCTCAAATAATAGCAGGCTGTGTTTTTCGGGTGTACGTTATATACCCGACTGAATGAATCACCTATGATTACTCAGAAGGTTTACTCAACAAAAACAAATTTCTTTTAACACTGTAAATTCTTAATTTTCCAAGAATTACATGAGCAACCTCACTGAAAGGAAGTGTCATCGTAATTTATATTTAGCGCAAAGTTTGAAGAGCGCTATTACTGGTGTGTCACATGGGTTATTAGTGATAACAGTTACATTACTTGTTGTAAAATATAAACACTGTCCATTTTCGACATGGAAAGCTAGATACAAAAACCCTGGATGTTCCCAACTGAAATTGTTCCACCTCATTGGTCGAGCTAATAATAAACGTCCCTTGATCACTGCCCTTATTGTTTTATTAACATACTTAATGGATTTGATGAAACTGCACAGCTCCACATTAATTTGGGAATTGAAAACATTCAACAGAATGGAGTTGTAAGGGATCACTCAACGATCATCTATCTCCAACTCTCCGGAAAAGATATTGGTCTATGGTACTATGGTATTTGGGATATTTATGACGTAGCTCTTTGTAAGCTCTTTGTATAGTTTTTGCTCTATGCACGGAGATGATCGGTTCAAAATTCCGTATGGGCCGTGTACCATGTGTTTAGTCACACTTGCTTTCAGTTGTAGGTCGATGTTTTAATCCGAAATCTCCAAAATTATCACGTGACCAACTCTATAATTATGATCGAGTCTGATTTTCCCCTGAAGCCATAACGGTAGATGATGCACTTCTGCACTTCCAGCTTTATCCACTCCACAGTGTTATAAAACACTTTGTAGGACCTGAAATATTGTGTATGTTTATCAAGTTCATGAGTTTTTGAATTCCAATTGAAATACTCGATTTGTTATGTGTTGGTTAATTTGGAATGGAAGGGAACGTGAGAAAAGACCAGTGCTTTTGCAGTTTTTATAAAAACCAATTTTTTTTTGGCCAAAATAAATAAAATATTGCTCAGTGAAAACACAGAGTTTAATTTTCTTCACATGGTTATATCAACAGTTGTTTAGTATTTGTCATGAGCATAGCGTAATTACATGATACACATTTTAAATGGGTAGAAAAGGTTGTCATTAAATTCTAGGAAACCCTTGACAGGTATTAAACAACCGTTGATATCACCATGTGAAGAAAATTATATTCTATTTTTCTACTCAAGCGATATTTTGTTTATTTTGACCAAAAAAAGTTTGTCTATAAAATGTGCAAAAACAGTGGCCTTATGTCGCATCCCTTTCCAACCTACGTTAAACGTTGATTGAAAGTTTGGTAAGTAGAACCAAGCTAACGTTTTGACAAATTTTAATAGTCGTTTCCACAGTCCTAAGATTTATTTCTGTTAGGATTTCAAGATGAAATATATCTTATAATGTCTCTTTGTATTTTAATTAGATATTTACTTTCTCGTTACCTTACAGGTTGAGAAAGTATTGTGATCGTCAAAAAAATAGAACTTGAGATTTTGATGAATTTCAACGTTTCATGACCCTGTGCCCAACTCCTTGGACCACCAGGTCCTGGATACATCGCATCGAATCCTCGTGAATCGCCACTGCCCGGCGGTGTATTTCCACTTAGTCAAATGCAGGAATCATACAAGAGTCACTCAATGCTATTGTGCTTTCCTGAACGTTATTATTGTCGTGTTGTACAAATCGTTCCTTTGTTAGCCAGACCACACGGCCACCAACAGGTCTCGTCCACGAGGCTCATTGAGCGGGGCGTACTATCCACTATCTGGACTCAACATGTCCGCTCCCCACTCTTACTTCAAGTCCGCTCTGAGTTCAACTTACTTCCCACCGTGAATGAGCTCCAAGTGACCTCTTACTGCGAATGACCGAGCTCGAACCGCTGACCCTCAAAGCTACGCTACGCAACCTTACTCCAGCGCTGTTTGGAGGTGACGTCACTACCTTTCGAACTGACATACTAGCCTGGTGCCAACCTAACAGGAACAACCCCCCGAATCCTAAAAAGATGTTTTTTGCATTGCCGTCTTGTCCGTGGGTGTCACGGCGCTCGGGCTCAAGGTACCGGCCCGACGCACGGGGCTGGGACGCGATCTGGGCCCACGAACGTTTCATATAAACGAGCACTAGACTGTCTTTGCCACCTTCCGTACTGACAGATCTCTAAAAATCCTGTCGGGGCGCCTCCACGGGGTGGCCCCTGGGAAATATGATGGATGGGGTCCAGCATAGCTAAGACCCCGACAAGGTCATCTGTGTGTGAGGAGGAGGATACTGGTCAGGGCACCTCCTCCAGGTCCCCGCTGGGCAACTCCGGGCAGTCGATCTCAGAAAGGCTGGGTTGGCAGTTAAGATGGTGAAAAGAGAGAAAGAAGGTGAAGATACTGAGTGAAATATGGTGCGGAGGCTGAGCTCCTGACTTCCTCGTGATGGGCGATCACTAGGAGGAGCCAACTCCTCCCTCCATCCGGTCCCAGTGAAGGGGTCCCCCCCCCCCCCCCCCCAAGTAACCCAAGGCAGGCTGGCATGGAAGGGCTGGTACTGATTCTTTCAGGTATCCGAGTACCCGGAATGGCACTCATGAACCTTGGTCTATGTCCGGCGAAAGTTGCCGTTCCCTATGGGTATCACTGGTTGAATTGTGAAGGGCCGCAGAGCCTATGTACAGTGTAGCAGGACGGGGGGTCTCTTAGGAGGCTTAGAGAAGACCCACAATGCCGTGTGTCTGCACCTCGGAGTACAGCCTAAACTATTTTACCAATTGGGCTAAAACTTGGTATCAAGAGTTTTCATAGGGTTGCCCCAAGTGGTTTTTGGAATTTAATATTTAATCCTAAAATTAAGGGTAATTTCCTTAAGGGCGAAAAGAGAAAAAAATCGTTATTATCAAAATCAGCTCTAAAGATTTTGATTAAATTTCATTTCTAAGCATTCATCAATATTACAAACAAAATGACTACTATCAATTTGTCGTCAAAATTACTTTAAGGGTTCCGGTCTGATGCGTAAATTCTAAGTTTTTGTCATATGTCTGTAATTCTTTAAAATATGAAATTACTTATCATTGCAAATATATATGTATATATATAATAACAATCTCTTATTTGAAACATATATTTATAAAACCAATAGTTTTGAAGCTATAAGCATATAGTGTATATAATTTTTTTAATTTTCGAAAACAAAGTTAAATAAATGCGAACGTAAAAAAAAAAATCTATCCGATATGTTGATTGATTTCGACGTTTTATGACCCCCAAACCCTAAAAAGTGGTTTTTTGCAATTCCGTCTGTCTGTGTGTCTGTTTAACCCTAAAATTAAGAGTAGTTTAGTAAAGGGCGAGAAGATAAAAAATAATATTTTTTTTAAACCGGCTCTACCGATTTTAATTAAAATTCGTGTCTAAGCGTTGATTAAGATTATAAATTCAGTGGTTATTTTCATTTTCCTATGAAAATTAATTTTAGGTTACTTTATAGAAGATTAAATTTCCTTATATCCGCAACTGTTTTGAGGTACTAAATAACTTATCATTGCAAATTAAAAATAAAAAAACTTTTATTTGAAATATATCTTTATAAAATTAATAGTTTCTGAGTTATTGGCAATATATTTAATAGATTTGTGTGAGCTTTAGTTATATAGAAATAGTACTTAAGTTTTAACATAATAATTCTCCAGTGCCATAGAGTAAATAAATAAGGAATTCTCTCAAAAAGTTGATGTTCTTTTTCCTTTAAGCTCTTAGGGGAAGTGTTTGTACAACAATGATCTATCTTTATCATTTTAGACTCAATTATCATTATTTACCTTTTTTATTGGTCTAAATTTATAAATGAGGAATTTAATCGTAATGAGACACCAATAAATATGCAACCTCTAATAAAATGTCAAAATTTTGAACCAGAATTCAAATTTTAATACAAAGTGTTGACCCCTGTAGACCCAATATCTACCTTTTTTCTGTCCAAATATTCTAATGAGGACTTTAATTTTTTTAAATTAAATTATAAAATTTAAAACTCGGAGTCAAAAAACGTTTAACGCAAGTATAACACAATTTTTGCTCTTATTTGCTTGTGAATATTATTTTGTTTCACATATATTAATAGTTTTGAATAAATATCTCCATCTTTAAACAATGGAGTGAGAAAATCTGTGCGGATTTCCGTGCTGTTTATTTTTCTTAGTGACCTTCAAATTGATTGAATAGGCCTTATTCACGGATTTGAACTCTTTGGAGCTTACTACTCGCCTCTTAAAATTAGTAGAATAGAATTATGTGCCAAAACCTACCTGGATAAATATCCTAGAAAATAAAATGTACCTCATTACGATCAGTTAAACTATTCCAGAGAGCTAATGTAACAGACATACATACAAACAAACAGACCTACACTTAGTTTTTTAAATAGTCCCGGTAGATATAATTATATTTTTTTAATTTTTTCATATCCTCGTAGAAGCATCAACATGAAATATATGTTAAAAATCTTGATTGATTAAATTTTATTTTTGAACTTGTTAAATATATTAGACCTAGTTTTTACATTAAAAGTAAATCATTAACAAACTTTATTTATATTCTGTAGTTCAATAACTTATTTTAATGAATGAAAAACTATTTATGTACAAAGAATTTTATGGTTGTTAAATATTTAAAAAATTAGTCTTACTCTAATTTTTAGCAGTATTTTATTTAAAAAAAGTTATCCCACGTCTTACTACCCGTTTGGGCTATATGCTGATTCAAAAATACTAAAGTTTTCGCATCACTAAAAGCTTTGTGGAACCATTGAACCATTCAAAATATCGAATAAACATTTTATCAAACCTTCCTTGGACGCCTTTTTAATGCTAGATGTTAAACCTGAATGTTGATTATCTCGAGGTTGTGCATGCGGCTATAGAGAGTGTTCTCTCAACAGAATTGATAAGGCACGAAGAACATTGTTACGTTCTGTTGGTTTTTAGAACACAAAGCGTCTATATTTGCATTACATTTACGAAGCGCATTGCATCTGCAAACAAATTTCTTAGGGGTAAGAATAGAATGCACAGAAATTTTTGCTATGGTTTTCAATACTATAAATATTTTTTATTTTTAACAGGAAACAATTATTTAATTTAAAATTTGTTTTATGTTCTGTTGCATATTTTCGGCATTGTTTCAGTAGTAGTTTATTTGCATGTGAACTAAACTTTCTTTAGATACAGGTATACTATTTGGTAGTGCTCCCACTACTAAACAACCAATCAAAATAATCTATTTTCTTATTTAATTTTAATCTCATCGTTGGCATTCATGCACTATGAGCGTAAAACAATAAAAAAACATATTATAAATAAAATATTTTGAATGTATTAAATGTTATCAAAATTTTTCCAGCGATTAAAATAAATTTCATTTTAACTGAATTTGATTCAAACTTACTAAACACTTGATGCTTTTTTTTAATCATATAACTATATCTTGAGATTTAGGGCATATTAGTAGATACTGCCACTTGCAGGCGTCGGTGTCTGGGAATTGTGGAGAAGAAGGGCACTATTTTGAGGAATGTACAAGGCAGAAGCAAGCAACGTGCAAATTGCAAAAAAGAGAATTTAAAAAGACAACTCTCACTATTATCCCACGCACCAGATGCTAATATAAAGACTAATTAAAAAGAATGGTTATGGAACGTAATAAAAACAATTGCAAAGTACAAGACAGAATGGATAAAATTGAACTAATACTTAGACTGTTGTGCTTCACTGTTCAGTCGGCCCTTGTCTCTTTCCTCCGCACTTGCACAGGCCGCGCCACCCACCCTCTCTACTGCCTGGACCACTCCACAGTCCATGTTCTCGAAGCCGTCCGTGACGAGACAGTGCCAAAGATAACTCCTGCCTCTATTGGCTCTATCACCCTTCCAACCCCTTCCTACTACTCCCCACTCCAACCCCTGTCAACCCTGCCACCCCCACACCCAACCCCACACCTGAGGATGATGCTACAAAGCTCAAAATTTGTATTGAGCTTCTCAAGGAGATTCCGGGACTGGATCCTTGGGACTTTTCATCGAGTCTCTTGAGGAAGGTCCAGGAGTCTCCGAGGAGTAACCGTGGCCACCTGGTCATGGAGCACATCATCCTCTACCTGGTCTCTCATGGCAGTGCACCCGAATAGAGGACCCCCAGTGCTGAAGGAGCTCACGGTCGCACTCTGCAACGCAAACGGAGTCGCGGGAAAGAAGGCTGAGCTGGAAAGTTTCCTGGCAAAGCATCGTGTCGACGTAATGCTGTTGGGAGAAACCCACTTGCGCTCCGCAGTGAGGTTCTCGTTGGCAGAGTTCATCTGCCATCGGAGTGACCGAGCGGGGGATGTGGGAAGGGGTGGGACGGCGGTCCTGGTCCGGAGGGGCCTTGACCATCACGTCGTCTCTCTTCCTCCCCTCCAACACATGGAAGCAACGGCTATCCAACTGGTGACCCCTACCGGCCCAGTGCGTCTTATCTCCATCTACTTCCCTCCCTACCGCCGGCTCAACCAGGCCACGAGGGCTGACATGGAGGTGCTGCTTCGAGGTACCACGCCTGTTTTAATCGGTGGTGACTTCAACGCTAAGCACCCTTCATGGGGCTCTAGGATTATGTGCGCTCGTGGCGGATTGCTCCGCGACGTCATAGATCTACACGGCTTGGTGGCTTCCGGTCCCCCGACCCCTACCCACTTCCCTCTCAATCCCATTGGCTTCCCGGACGTCCTCGACTTCGTTGTCTCCAGAGGGATCAGAAGGAGGTTGGTGTTGAAGTCTCTAGCTAAGCTAGACTCGGATCACAACCCCGTTCTTGTGAACTTGGGACGCGCGGTGTCCTTCATAGATCCCCCCGAAAAACCTGACCTTAAGCGCACTGACTGGGACAAGTTCACGAATGTGTTGAGAGAGAGGTTGGGACCCACTCCTACCTTTCGAACAGCAGCAGAAATCGATCGCGGTGCGGAGTTCATAACTTCCGCCATCAAGGGGTCGCTCGAAGCTTCGACGCCGAGACACCGTCCTAAGAGGGCGCCACAGGCTTCTTTGCCCGATTCTATCCTCAGGCACGTCCGGGAGAAAAATCGGCTGAGGAAGGCTTGGCAAACCTCGAGGGACCCGGTAGACAAGGCCAACTGGAGCCGCAAAGTCCATGCGGTTCGCGAGATGGTCAAAGAATACCGGAACAGTGTCTGGGAGGACAAGATTGAGAGCTTGTGCGTACAGGACAGGTCCCTGTGGCGCATGACGAGGAACTTGATGCGGGTCCCCGCACCAAGGCCGCCTATTGTAGGTCGTAACGGGGTGGCCAACTACGACCAGGAGAAGGCCGATGCTCTCGCTGAGCACTTAGAGGCGCAATTTGTACCGACTGACGACCCGTCAGACCCGGTGCACATTGGGCACGTGGATCAGGTCATCGCAGCGGTCTCGTACAGACCCTTGGATGAACCAGAGCCCACGGAGGCGGCAGAAATGTCGCGGGCGTTAGCCGCTCTAAGATTAAACAAGGCCCCCGGACGCGACGGCATCAATAACGCGGTCCTCCGAAAGCTGCCCTTGGAGGCGATTAACTTCCTCGTGGAGTTATTCAACGCCGTCCTGCTCCTGAGTCACTTCCCAGAGCTCTGGAAGCACGCCAACGTCCTCTGCTTCCATAAACCGGGTAAGGACCCGGCCCTAACTTCGTCTTACCGACCGATCAGCTTGCTTGACTGTTTGGGCAAGTTGTTCGAGAGACTTCTACTGACGAGACTGACCCGACATGTTCGCGAGGCGGGCATCTTGGTGGACGAGCAGTTCGGCTTTCGGGCTGGACACGCCACGTCTCATCAACTTGTTCGGCTCGTGGAGCAGGTCACGAGGAACTTCAACATCAACAGGCTGACTGGTGCTGTCTTTCTCGACGTGGCAAAGGCCTTCAACCGTGTTTGGCACGAAGGTCTCCTTTTCAAACTCCTCTCCTTTAACCTTCCCTTCTACCTAGTTAAGATTGTTCAATCTTATCTATCCAACCGGACCTTCTCCACTACCTTTGGGAACGCCACATCCCAGGTCAGAAGCATCCGTGCTGGAGTGCCGCAGGGTTCCCTCGTGGGCCCGGTACTCTTCAGTCTGTATGTGAAAGACATTCCGAAATCCCCAGACACCAAGTTAGCACTGTATGCGGACGACACGGCTCTAGTAGCGGAGTCGTGGCGAGGGCAGCTGGTGGAGAGGTGACTCCAGACGCACCTGACGCAGTTGGAGGGGTGGCTGACTACCTGGAGAACGAGTATTAACGTGGAGAAGAGTACAGCAGTGCTCTTCACATGGAAAAGAAAGTTCTACAGGCCGGCCCCACTCCGGCTGTTCGGAGAACAGATCAGATGGGTGGACAGTGTTAAGTACTTGGGACTTACGCTGGACACCAAGCTGACCTGGCGACTTCACTGCACAGAGAGACTGACCAAGGCGAAGCAAAGGCTGGGAATCCTAGGCCCACTGCTTAACAGGCGTAGCGCCCTGTCCACAAGGAACGGTCTGACACTGTACAAGCAGCTGCTCAGACCGATCCTCGACTATGCGTGTCCCGCTTGGGGCCACCTGGCGGACACGTATATGAGGAGGATGCAAGCATTCCAGAGTAGGTGTCTGAGGATCATTGTGGACGCACCTTGGTACGTTCGGAATGTGAATCTGCACCGAGACCTGGATATGCCGACCATCAAGGACCACTTCCGGAAGCTGGCGCAGTCCTTCTACGCCAGACTCCCCGGTGCCACCAATCCTCTTATCCAGGGGCTTGGGAACTACGTCATCGACCCTGGGGGGTGCCACCGACGTCCCAAAGCCCTGCTCGGATAAGCGAGAAGTGACAAACGTGGTCTGGGAGGCTCTTACACAGCCCCCCATAGAGTAGTGTTTCCGCACGTAACTCTAAAAACCTCTTAGTCGGTTCCCAAAATTTTTCTTTTTCCTCAAATAATATTAATTAATAATATGCTTGTTTGTTTCAGTAACTTCGCGAAATGCGACACCCCGTCAGTGAGTTACCCGAAAACCACACGGTGTGACCAATTGGTCGGTACGTGTTGGAATTTGCTCCCGTGCACCCCTTCAGGGTGCATTAGAGCATGCTTTATAAGTCTGAGTCTGAGTCTATTGGCTCGCGTGATGGGCACTATCCCTCTAATTTTCACGCACCAATGGGAAGCCCCTGTTTCTCCCATTGGACAAGGCCAGGCAGCAGTGGAGGGTATTTAATACGGTGATTCCTTGGTCACTAGGCCTCACCACCCTCCCCTCACCCTTGCACCCTTCCAACCCTTTCCTACCACTCCCCACTCCTACCCCTGTCAACCCTGCCACCCCCACACCCAACCCTACCCCCGAGGATGTGGCTACAAAGCTCAAAATTTGTATTGAGCTTCTCAAGGAAATTCCGGGACTAGATCCTTGGGACTTTTCATCGAGTCTCTTGAGGAAGGTCCAGGAGTCTCCGAGGAGTAACGGTGGCCACCTGGTCATGGAGCATATCATCCTCTACCTGGTCTCCCATGGCAGCGCACCCGAATAGAGGACCCCCAGTGCTGAAGGAGCTCACGGTCGCACTCTGGAACGCCAATGGAGTCGCGGTGAAGAAGGCTGAGCTAGAAAGTTTCCTGGCAAAGCATCGCGTTGATGTAATGCTGTTGGGAGAAACCCACTTGCGCTCCGCAGTGAGGTTCTCGTTAGCAGAGTTCATCTGCCATCGGAGTGACCGAGCGGGGGATTGGGGAAGGGGTGGGACGGCGGTCCTGGTCCGAAGGGGCCTTGACCATCACATCATCTCTCTTCCTCCCCTCCAACACATGGAAGCAACGGCTATCCAACTGGTGACCTCTACCGGCCCAGTGCGTCTTATCTCCATCTACTTCCCTCCCTTCCGCCGGTTCAACCAGGCCACGAGGGCTGACATGGAGGTGCTGCTTCGAGATACCACGCCTGTTTTAATCGGTGGTGACTTCAACGCTAAGCACCCTTCATGGGGCTCTAGGATTATGTGCGCTCGCGGCGGATTGCTCCGCGACGTCATAGATCTACACGGCTTGGTGGCTTCCAGTCCCCCGACCCCTACCCACTTCCCTCTCAATCCCATTGGCTTCCCGGTCGTCCTCAACTTCGTTGTCTCCAGAGGGATCAGAAGGAGGTTGGTGTTGAAGTCTCTAGCTAAGCTAGACTCGGATCACAACCCCGTTTTTGTGAACTTGGGACGCGCAGTGTCCTTCGTAGACCCCCGAAAAACCTGACCTTAAGCGTACTAACTGGGACAGGTTCACGAATGTGTTGAGAGAGAGGTTGGGACCCACCCCTACTTTTAGAACAGCAGCAGAAATCGATCGCGGTGCGGAGTTCATAACTTCCGCCATCAAGGGGTCGCTCGAAGCTTCGACGCCGAGGTACCGTCCTAAGAGGGCACCACAGGTTTCTTTGCCCGATTCTATTCTCAGGCACGTCCGGGAGAAAAATCGGCTGAGGAAGGCTTGGCAAACCTAGAGGGACCCGGTGGACAAGGCCAACTGGAGCCGCAAAGTCCATGCGGTTCGCGAGATGGTCAAAGAATACCGGAACAGTGTCTGGGAGGACAAGATAGAGAGCTTGTGCGTACAGGACAGGTCCCTGTGGTGCATGACGAGGAACTTGACGTGGGTTCCCGCACCAAGGCCGCCTTTTGTAGGTCGTAATGAGGTGGCCAACTCCGACCAGGAGAAGGCCGATGCTCTCGCTGAGCACTTAGAGGCGCAATTTGTACCGACTGACGACCCGTCAGAACCGGTGCACATTGGGCACGTGGCTCAGGTCATCGCAGTGGTCTCGTACAGACTCTTGGATGAACCTGAACCCACGGAGGTGGCAGAAATGTCGCGGGCGTTAGCCGCTCTAAGAATAAACACGACCCACGGATGCGACGGCATCAATAACGTGGTCCTCAGAAAGCTGCCCTTGGAGGCGATTAACTTCCTCGTGGAGTTATTCAACGCCGTCCTGCTCCTGAGTCACTTCCCCAAGCTCTGGAAGCACGCCAACGTCCTCTGCTTCCATAAACCGGGTAAGGACCCGGCCCTAACTTCGTCTTACCGACCGATCAGCTTGCTCGACTGTTTGGGCAAGTTGTTTGAGAGTCTACTACTGACGAGACTGACCCGACATGTTCGCGAGGCGGGCATCTTGGTGGATGAGCTGTTCGGCTTTCGGGTGGGACACGCTACGTCCCACCAACTCGTCCGGCTCGTGGAACAGGTCACGAGGAACTTCAACATCAACAGGCTGACTGGTGCTGTCTTTCTCGACGTGGCAAAGGCCTTCGACCGTGTTTGGCACAAAGGTCTCCTTTTTAAACTCCTCTCCCTGAACCTCCCCTTCTACCTAGTTAAGATTGTTCAATCTTATCTATCCAACCGGACCTTCTCCACTACCTTTGGGAACGCCACATCCCAGGTCAGAAGCATCCGGGCTAGAGTGCCACAGGGTTCCCTCATGTGCCCGGCGCTCTTCAGTTTGTATGTGAACGACATCCCAAAATCCCCAGACACCAAGTTGGCACTGTATGCGGACGACACGGCTCTAGTAGCGGAGTCGTGGTGAGGGCAGCTGGTGGAGAGGCGACTCCAGACGCACCTGACGCAGTTGGAGGGGTGGCTGACTACCTGGAGAACGAGTATTAACGTTGAGAAGAGTACAACAGTGCTCTTCACATGGAAAAGAAAGTTCTACAGGCCGGCCCCACTCCGGCTGTTCGGAGAGCAGATCAGATGGGCGGACAGTGCTAAGTACTTGGGACTTACGCTGGACACCAAGCTGACCTGGCGACTTCACTGCACCGAGAGACTGACCAAGGCGAAGCAGAGGCTGGGAATCCTAGGCCCACTGCTTAACAGGCGTAGCGTCCTGTCTACTAGGAACGGTCTGACACTGTACAAGCAGTTGCTCAGACCGATCCTCGACTATGCGTGTCCCGCTTGGGGCCACCTGGAGGACACGTATATGAGGAGGATGCAGGCATTCCAGAGCAAGTGTCTGAGGATCATTGTGGACACACCTTGGTACGTTCGGAATGTGACTCTACACCGAGACCTGGATATGCCTACCATCAAGGACCACTTCCGGAAGCTGGCGCAGTCTTTCTATAGCAGACTTCCCGGTGCCACCAATCCTCTTATCCTGGGGCTTGGGAACTACGTCATCGACCCTGGAGGGTGCCACCGACGTCCCAAAGCCCTGCTTGGATAAGCGAGATGTGACAAAGTGGTTTGGGAGGCTCTCACCAAGCCCCTCATAGAGTAGTGTCTCCGCACGTAACTCTAAAAACCCCTTAGTCGGTTCCCAAAATTTTTCTTTTTCCTCAAATAATATTAATTAATAATATGCTTGTTTGTTTCAGTAACTTCGCGAAATGCGACACCCCGTCAGTGAGTTACCCGAAAACCACACGGTGTGACCAATTGGTCGGTACGTGTTGGAATTTCTCTCGTGCACCCCTTCAGGGTGCATTAGAGCATGCTACTTTGCGTTTGCGTCTAGGCCAGTCGGCCTCGGTCTGTCAACCCCGGCCAATCTTTGGTGACCCACCTGGGTGCACCACCCATACGAAAGAGCTTATTAAATTGTCTTATGTTACGAACTCCCTCTCTCTCTCCACCATCACCATACCTCCCACCGCGACTCACGTTGCTGGGACTTCCTCATGTTCCACCGCGACTCACGTTGCCGGAACTTCCTTTCGTTCTACCGCGACTAGTGTTGTCGGAAAATCCTTCCGTTCCACCGCGACTAACGGAGCCGAAACACACTCGCCAACCTTTTTCTACCCACGCGTGTCTGACCACAACGTCACCGACGTCGTGACATCAACCAGTTACCCCCGAAGTCGAAGTGATCGATAACAAGCCTATTAAGGGTCATCACAGACAAAGACAAACCAAGGACAAACTGGAGACTGAGGAGGAAGAAGAAGAAGAAGAAACCTACATCCCGAAACCGGAGAAACCGGTAAAGGGTTGAGGCATATCATAAAAAAGAATAAGGAAATGTTGGTGAACACTTCCACTCAAACTTATGAGGGGGAGCCGAACAAGCAAGAAGTTACGCATATAGCAGAAGAAATCGAGACAACATCTATAAAAATGAAAATTTTGAAATAAGGGTCAAGATAAATAGACTACACAAGAAAAGAAGAGTGAATGCTGTGTTCCTGAAGTAGCCTCAACTTACATGGTTTCTCCAGGCAATAGGATGGAGTAAGATAGAATCAACAAAGATGGAAAGGAATCTGACTCAGCAGTGATTTACTGTATTATGATTGAAGGAGTATTATAACCTACACCTGGCCCTCAGGCACATTATAGAGGCAGGGCATGATGAACGTGGCTTCACAATGTTCTCCATTCCTGAAGTGCTGGAGAATATCCTACTGAAATCGGCGAACCTACCAACATATCCAGAGAGACGTCGGGAAATAATACATAAGGTTTTCAAGCAGAGAAAGGAAACACTGAACGAGGATCTACTGTACGATTAGTTCATGAAACCGCACGGTCAGACAACAATTGACCCGAAAGAAACGTGCCCTCAAAGCCCCGTACAAACGTATCACCCCTAAGAGAGGGATACGGTAAATCGAAAGTAAAAATAACGTAAAAATAGGGCAACCAAGCGCTACGTGTAGTACTATCGTGCGCCATTAAATCTAGAAATGTAGCTGGACGATTTGTACTTATAAGAACTTTAAATCAATAACGGAAATGTTCCACACATGCATGTCACAACAAGGGTCATAGCCCCTTGGTATACACCCATGAGCCCTATTATTGCATTTATTAATAAGAACATCACTATAGCAAATATACAGCAATTATGTGACAATCATGGGGATCTTAAATCCCAGGCTGGCAGGCACATGCTAAACAACATATATGTTCAGTATACGGATAACATCGAACTATTCTTGATAAAAATAGAGGATGTAGACAGCGCATGCAGGCAAACGCCCATGTTGTACACGATGGTTTCAAATGCTATATCACTGGTGTGGTAAATCTCGACAACGTATGAGAGTGGGGAGCTGATGGAAGAGGTTTTGAGCGCCATGTGGCTCGAGGTTGAGAATGAGCCAACAATCCGGTTGAATATAAAAGAAGAGATGGAGCATAACCCAATATTTATGTAACAATCTGCAACATCGAAGCTGCCAATCGCATATGGGGATTGCAAGGTATAGATATTGTGACAGCTAGCAGCGCCAATCTGTTTTGCGATGACCACAGAAGAAATGGAAAGAAGGGGAAAGACAGGAGTAAGGTGAAGCTATAATTTAAGTAAAGCTGACTGAGAAAAGCTTTGAAGAGAGCTTGCACTACCGACGTTGGTGTTGGAAGGGAACAACGTCAAGAGAGGGGTGAAAAACTCACGCAGGCTCTGCCATGCGAGTGGCTATACCTATACTAAGGGATAGAAGCAAGGTTAGCAACAAAACCTGAAAGACCATCTGCAGAAGCTGTGTGGGTAAGTGAGGAAGGCGAGGAAGATCTATCAAAGATTTGCTGATCCAGAAAATTGACGCCTACTACTTGACATTTATCGAAATACAAAGAAAACCTCGCAAGCTCACTGCCGCACTTACAAAAGTACACCACCTATTCCTATCTTGAGGTAGTTATATCCAGTCCACCTAATTACACCCTATCCCCATCTTGAGCTAGTTCTGTCTAGTCCACCTCATTACACACTATCCCTATCTTGAGCTAGCTCTATCCAGTCCACCTAATAATAACCCTATCCCCATCGTGAGCTAGTTCTATCGAGTCCACCTCATTACATCCTATCCCATCTTTAGCTAGTTCTATCCAGTCCACCTCATTACACCCTATCTATTTCAGGTCTATTCTAATGTTATCCTCCCATCTGCGTTTAGGTCTTCCCAATGGTCGCTTCCCATTGGGTTTACCATATCCTGAACAAGGTTCTAGATTCTTACATTCGCACTGCATGTCCTACCCACCGTAATCTGTGAGATTTGATTATACTAACAATATCTTAATATGAGTATAGGCTATGTAGCTCATCATTATATAACTTCCTACACTCCTCAGTATTTTCATCCCTTTTTGAACCAAATATCTTCTCAATCATCTTGTTTTGGAATACCCTTTTTTATCTTTCAAGGTAAGAGACCACATTTCACACTCAGAGAGAAAGACTGGTAGGCCTATAGTTATTGTTTTGCAAATTTTGAATTTTACAGTCCTTGACAGCAAGCGAAATGTCAACAACTTACTGACCTATTAATATCATCCATTTCCCTAGTGTATTATTTTCCTAATTTCCATTCTAATATCGTTATTACTAGTTAAAAATGTTCTTGAATGTTTAAAATCATTAACCTTGTCAAATGATATGTCTTTCGGAGTAATCTCTAAAGTATTGTCCTAAGTCTGTGTTTTCTATGTGATCATATACTTAGTTTTTTAGCGTTCACTTTCAAACCTTTCTTCTTACTAGCCTATAATAAAAGTCTTCATTTATTTCAACAGATTCACTACTATTACCCAACAAAGCTCAAGCATCTGCTTATCCTAATATCTGCATTGTACCGTTTAATGTTGCCCCTTCCCTACTCTCTTGCATTATCCTAATAGCAAACTCTAAGGAACTTAGATAAAAAAGTAATGTGGGAAAAGCATCTCCCCGCTTCAATCCTGTATGTATTTTGAAAGTATCTGATAAGGGACATCCAACCCGTACCCTTCCATATGTCAAACGTACCTAAATTAGCTTGAGAAGTTTTTTGGGTATCCCAACCTTATTTGAAATTTAATATAAATTGATGCTTTTAACAGTATCATAGGCCTTTTTAAAATGTAGTTGTTATAATAATGTGCCGTCAAGTTGTATTCCCTCTTTTTTTCTTATAATACTTGCCAAATAGTAAAAACCTTATCCATTGTTGATTTCTTTTGTAGAAGAATCCAAACTGATTACCCCCACTTATTTATTCTGCATATTGAATCAATCTTATTAAAATTATGCTAGATTCAATTTTGCTTCATGTTGGTAGTAATGAGATATCTCTATAGTTATTTCAGTCGATTTTATCTCCTTTTTTAAAATGGATATTACAATACTTTCCTTCCATTCTTGTGGGAATATATCATGGCCCCATTGTGGAACATAGCAGCAGTTTATGAATTCCCAACTAGCATTTCACCACCTCCCTTTATTAACTCTGCTGAAATTAAATCTATATCTGGAGCGTTATGATTATTTAACTTCTTAATAGCTTCTTTGACTTCAGGAATACTTGGCTATGGGACTAATAGTTAAGCAGTATGGATTTTGATAACCTCACCCAATTCGGATCCTTCATGACGATTCAAAATAATTTCCCTGAAGTGTTCGTTCCCTCTAATAAAAACATGGTTCATGTCTGCCATCAGATTTCCATTCTCATCTTTCACTAATTTAGCCCTAACCTGATAACTTTTCTTATATTCGTTAATAACTTAATAAAGTTCCCTGTTATTATAATTTTTTGCTATTTTGTTATATCTTGCTAACTTTATCCTTTAAATATTTTGCTTTTTAAAAAAAATATGATACTGTACTTCCTTTTTGAATTGCTAAATGTGTTTAAGCTGAATTTACTTGAACAAAAAGTAACATACACAATTATTATTAAATATATGTTTAGCTAATAATATATTTAAATTATTTAACACATTTAATAGCACCACTCACAGCACACAAAACAATGGTAGAACCATGATAGGACTCAAGTGACATAAGGTTAGGTAACTAAGCCTAAAATTATGGCTGAATTATTATTATTTTTGCATCACATCTGACTACTGGTCTCTGATATATGCGTTACACTTATGGAGTAGGTGGGAGGAAGGTATCATTAATTTGTTAAATGTATTATCACTCGTGTGAAAGGAAAGTATAAAGCCCATTTGGAAAAAATTCACTTTCAGTACAGGCCCATTTGAGATTATAGATATAGATAGAACTATATAGATTTATTGATAAAAACATCAATATATTTATTTATATTGATGTTATAGTAGCCGATAGATCAATGAAGATATCAATATATTTCATTTACCTGACTACGCTTTAAATCTTGTGATTACAATATATCTAACGAATTTTTCTAATTTGTACTAAACTTATCTATTATTTTAAGCAACTAAAAAAAATTAAAAAATTAAGAGGTGTTCTTAATATAAATATATTAGCATTATTCTTTCATGTCATAAAAACCAGAAAAATAACTATTTTTTCCTAGCCTTTTTTATCTTCTATTTTTTTTTAAGTAAACCAATTACAACCGTTCTAGTTTTCTGAAACCAATAGGATTGAATATATCTGAGACAATCGATACATTGGTATCATTTTATCTATGTAATCTAACTTTTGTAATATATCTGACAATATATCTAATGATAAATATAGCGCTATGTTAGGGAAAGCCTCAAGCTCTAGTTGGCAGTCAAACCCCTGACCTCTCGTCATCAGTAAACCAACCTGAGCTGACGAAGCTAGTTAAGCTTGACTGTTAATTCATGTTTACCAACATAATTCGTTTCAGAAGACTTCGTAAGGGCCCCGTTATTTCTATCAGTAAACTTGATGATATTTGCCGAAAATATGCTGCAATTATTACTATGGTTTAAAAATTAGAATAAAACTTTGATGACAATTTGTAGAAATTAACATTTCTGTCTAGTCGATCTTTATACACATGTTTGTTGTTTCAAACACTATTCAAACATAAAAACTTATGTAAGCCATTTTTTACTTTTATTTTTTATTTTAGCATTGTGTATTACTAGTTGTTCGGGTTATACACTTATGTACAAATTACACTAATGGTTTTAGGGGTGAGGAAGGTTATATTTAGTGGAAGTGTATCAGCATTTGTGTAGAGGGACAGTGGAAAACCATTTTGGAAAAACCACCCTAGGTACACCTGGCCGAGATTCGAACCCCAATATCACGGTCATCGGCAGTCTAATCTAACACGAGAGTAGCGCGTTTGACCATGCGGCCACCGAAGCGGGTCGCGCAGTCATATCCCGCACGTCATACATATGCGCTAATCCCAGATGCTTCTGACTCCATCCTAGAAGCGGGATTCATCTCTGTTTGGAGCAGATGATTCTATTCAGCCAATCAGGACACAGTCCTCAAGTCTAAGGAAGAATAATATTTCCCACAAGTAATATTTCACCATTTCTACTCGCACTACCAAGTTAAAACAAAGAGGGAGTGTCATAATAAAGAAAATTAATGTACAGTTATAAACGAGTATGTGATTACGTCGTGGAAGAAGAAAATAGGTTACGGTGACTACTGAATATTTTAACACAAATTGTTAGTTAAAAAGTAAGTGTTGCTTAAAGCACATACATTTGGAATAAACAAAGAGGTGTGAATGATTTTCAGCTTACTATAAATGGAAAACTGCTAGAACAAGGGAATGAGTTTATATATCTGTACAGAATGTTCTGTAAAAATTGAAGGATAGATGGTGAAATCGATAGACTGGTGAATGCATCTTGTAGAATAGTTGGATGTATGTGGACTATAGCAAAGAATGAAGTAGTATCGAAAGAGGCAAGGATGGTAGTATATAAAAGTGTGTTAACGCCAACATTGTCTATGGATGTGAATCGTGGGGTTGTCAGGAGAAACACAAGAGCAAAGTGAATTTGGTTGGAATGAGATATTTAAGAAATGTATGTGGAAAAACTCATATGGACAGAGACAGTAATGAATGGGTGCTAAAGGAGTGCGGTTTGAAAGGAAATCCGATAGGTCAATGTGAAAGAAGTGTCTTACGTTGGTTTATACATGTTGAGAGGATGAGTGTGGATCGAATGATGAAACAAATATATGAAGGTAGAGTGTGTGGATCATGGCCATATAAGACGTGGATAATTGTTGTAAAAGAATGTGTGAAAAAGAGAAACATTAAGAGTATTAAAAATAAAAGAGCATGTATGACTTTGTTTATGGATGTTGAAGCGAAAGATCTATGCAAGGTTAGGGAAGTGTGGAAAAAGTTAATGAGGATGGATAAGTACGGAGTTGTTTTAAGAGCTAAATGCACAGTTTATTGCCTACCCAGTAAGGGAACAGCGTGATAATGTATGTTTTGTTATGTTTTTTAATCAATTTCTATCAAGATTTATTGACAGTTGGATGGCTACTAACGGCTTTCTTTATTATTTAGGATTATCACTGCAGCTTACACATCCGGTTTATTAGCATTTAATTACTCTAATAGTATAAGTAGAAATAAATGTAAGATATATATAATGTAACTGTGTTTGTGGAAAGGAGAGAGTGGTATCACTTAGGCCAAACTATCTTCAATACAATCGACCGAGATTTAAACCCCGTCCTCTTTATCACTGCCAAATCAGACCATATGTGCTTGATATTCAATACTCATGCCTGTCTTTGTGTGAGAATGAAATCTATTTTTTTGTAAATACTACGATCTAATATGATCGAGGGGAGGTTTTAATCAGTGATTAGTTTCAATCAACTTGGAACTCATTCAATTATGATCACTAGCTATGTATCTAGTTGTTGTTTATGAATAATAAAAGAGACCGTTCAGTGATATGTGGATCCCGTGAAATATTTACAATTATTAACACAGTAATAACATCGGAAATTTCAGTAATGACAAAACAACCAGGTTCATGACTACGTAATCACGCGAACACCGTGTTTCTTTTGAAAAGGTTATCATTAATTAACGTCATTTGTTGTTGGATTATTTTATTTGAGAATCTGGTTATTAGGGTGAATTTGTTGACTGTTATTTCCTCCACATTTTGTAGCTAACACGACATACTTGGTTAATAGACTCTTGTGTTAGCAATGTAATTGTCAATGGGTAATTTTTAAGGGTCTATCACTGTTCTTTCATTTGAGATATTTAACGTGCACTTTCTGAACCGACTGATTATATCAGCACACAAGCACTTCTCTGAGCGAGAGTGAAAGAACCTACAAATTTTGCAGAGAAAGGTATTTTCACATACCTTTCCAGTGTTATTTTACATGGCCCTACCACAATTGAAATGGGAGAGATGGATATACTTCCCCTTCTACGGATTTTTATCGCCCAAGAAAATCTGGCGACCTCAGTTGGGTTTTAACCCATGAAGTCGGGTCCCGAAGTGAGCACTTTGCCTCAAGACTCCTGAGTTCGACTCTATCATTGCTAATGTTTTACTTGGTTGACGTCCTAAAAGCAACTACATAAATCCTCTAATTGGTTAACGTTAGTGGGCCTGAAGTGAAGCCCAAATATCTTTTGGTGAACTTATCAACGTCAATTTTTACTTTTCTCCTATCTTACAGGTAGAGAAAGTATGGTGATCGTCAAAAAAATTTAACTAGAGATTTTGATGAATCTTGACGTTTCATGACTCCCTGAATCCGAAAAAGTGGTTTTTGAATTTCCGTCTGTCTGTCTGTACCTCCAACTAGAGCCTAAACTATTTTACCGATTGAGCTAAAACTTGATATCTAGGGTTTTCATAAGGTTGCCCCGAGGGATTTTTGGAATTGGATATCTACCCCTAAAATTAAGGGTAGTTTACAGAAGGGCAAAAAGAGAAAAAGTCGATTTTCTCAAAATCGGCTCTAACGATTTTGATTAAATTTCATTTATAAACATTAATTAATATTCCAAACAAAATGGCTACTCTCAATATTTCGGAAAAATGGCTTTAAGGGCTCCGGTCTGATGCGTTAATTAACATTTCTTATAATAGCTCCGAAACTATTTGAGATATGAAATTACTTAGCATTAAAAATATGTATATATATTTATAATACAAATATTTTATTCGAAACATATTTTTATAAAATCAATAACTTTCAATCTATACGCAATTATATATATATTTTTTAACTTTTTGGACATTAAAAGTTTAAGTATTGCGACCGTAAAAATACTAACCTGAAATGTTGATGGATGTCGACGTCTCATGACCCCCACAACCCTAAAAAATAGTCTTTGCAATGCCGTCTGTCTGTGTGTCTATTAAAACTTAAAATTAAGAGTAGTTTTATAAAGGGTGAAAAGAGAAAAAATTGGCTTTCTCAATATCTGCTCAAATGATTTTGATTAAAATTCGTATCTAGGCGTTGATTAAGATTATAAATAAACTGGCTATTTTCATTTTCCTATGAAAATTATTTTTAGGGTACTTTACAGAAGCGTTAATTTCCGTATCTCCACAACTATTTGAGAAATTAACAACTTATCATTGCAAAATTGTAGGACTATTAGAAATAAAAAACTTTTATTTGACATATATTTTATAAAAGCAACAATTTCTGAGATATTTGCAAATATATTAATACAAATTGTGAGCTTTAGTTGTAAACATATACTACTTAAGTCTTAACGCAATAATTCTCCAATGCCATAGAGTAATTAAATATAAGTAAGTATCTAAAAAAAGTATGTTATTTTTCCTTAAAACTCTTAGGAGAAATGTTTGCACAGCAATGATCTATCTCCATTTTAGACTCAATAGTCAATATTTACATTTTTTATTGGTCAAAATGTATAAAT
This sequence comes from Timema podura, assembly GCA_033556935.1. Lineage (NCBI taxonomy): Eukaryota > Metazoa > Arthropoda > Insecta > Phasmatodea > Timematidae > Timema > Timema podura. The sequence goes on along the minus strand of JAVRXN010000004.1, from coordinate 67,195,214 downwards.
GAATAGTTAAATATCAATGCGATGACTTGAAGATGTGCAACACCTTATAAAATGTTAAAATTTTAACCAGAAATCGAAATTTTAATACGAAGTGTTGACCCTTGTGGACCCAATATTAATCTTTTTTATTGGTCCAAACATACAAATGAGGACATTAATTCTTTAAAAATAAATATATAGGATTTAAAACAGAAATTTTGATGAATCTTGACGTTTCATGAATCTCTGAATCCCAAAAGTGGTTTTTGAATTTCCCTCTGTCTGTCTCTCTGTACCTTATAGGGCACATTGACACATAAAACTAATTTCTATATTGTTACCCTTCTCGGTGCCGTAGTTGGCTAACGCGTTAGTTTCGTACTGAGATTAACGCGCTAGTTTCATACTGAGCTTGATTGTCGAGGACGGGGAGATCAAGGTTTGAATCTAGGTCGGGTGAATTGGGGTAGTTTTTCATCAATGGTTTTCCATTCTCCACTCAAATGCGGGTTTAGTTCCTGTAAATTCAACCTTCCCAATTTCTAATATATTAGCGTAAGCAGATCTGAGTTTCCAAGCTGTCAGCAAATGGTTCAAATACCATTTTATTAAGGTCTTTAAAACATTAAACTGTTTGAAATGCTCTTAGGTGGACAAAGATGCGCCTCTTTTCTCATTGATTCTATATTATGATATATTATTTTATGCGTGTTCTTATGTGGAGTGGTGATGATACAATGTACATTATTCCGTTCAGAAATCTTACGAGTTTATAGAAAGAGAGAGAAAGTCTGTGCGGTGCACCGTACCATTTATTTTTTATTATAAATTCATTTTAGGCCAAATAACATCAGTCCAAGAGAGACTTTTTATCAACTCTCATAGAGTCACAAATAAACTTACAAAGTCGTTGAAAATGAGCTAATATCTAATTCTCACACTTTTTTCTACTAATAAAACTTGAAATACAGGAATGTTAAGATAAAAGAATCTTGTTGTAATCTTTCGTATTTATTTTGGCTTAATACATATTTTAAATAACGTCTCGTCGAATTAAGTATTGGGTAAGAGCTGAATGTTTCCGCAGAAGTTTCTCGCTTACTAAGCCGGCCCCCTTAAACCTCCTACTACCAGACTTTTTTTTGTTTCATTGAATACCATTAGGGCCACTGGAGATCCCAGTAACACTTTTTTTAAATATAATATATTTCACTCGTTAATTATTACTACACTATGATACTTATTTAAAAACTTGTGTAACCTTACTAGTTTTGTTACTTTAACATAAAAACTAGTTTAAACTTTAATTTTTAAAGTATCAAAGAGTTGTGTAGACTATAACTTGTCTGGCTACAAAGATTCTTTTAACAGTACACAGGAAATGATTATTTCCCCCAAATACTCACACAGTATTTTCATGCATTGAATATTAAAAAAAAAAAAGATGAACACTTACACAACTAATAGTTATGCTTATCGATCCCATGATAAACATTGCCGATACTTTTCACATCTTTGAACTACTGTTTTTGTCTAAGAAAGTAGTATCTCGTTTCTGTTTGTTTTTCATAGAGGTTTGCCCAATTCCAAGAGAAATACCCCTATATTATAATTATTTATCTTTTGATTCCAATTTAATTCAGGTATATTCAAATAACGAAAAAATATAGCTCATTTATCTCAAAATATTAAGAATAACAACATTGGCTCACTCATTGTAATTTCATTTGCTTTGTACACTACATCTGAACCAAAATACCTCCAACCCCTGACTTGGTTGTGTTAAGCCCCGCCCAGACTTGAACAGAACAACGAACATGAACATATTCTGTTCAAGTCTGGACACTTGGCCACAGTGAGCCGAACAACGAACATGTTCTGTTCAAGTCTGGACACTTGGCCACAGCGAACCGAACAAAGAACATGTTCTGTTCAAGTCTGGACAAAGTCTGGACACTTGGCCACAGCGAACCGAACAACGAACACGAACATATTCTGTTCAAGTCTGGACACTTGGCCACAGTGAGCCGAACAACGAACATGTTCTGTTCAAGTCTGGACACTTGGCCACAGCGAACCGAACAACGAACATGTTCTGTTCAAGTCTGGACAAAGTCTGGACACTTGGCCACAGCGAACCGAACAACGAACATGTTCTGTTCAAGTCTGGACACCTAGCCACAGCGAAGTCTGGACACTTGGCCACAGTGAACCGAACAACGAACATGTTCTGTTCAAGTCTGGACACTTGGCCACAGTGAACCGAACAACGAACATGTTCTGTTCAAGTCTGGACACTTGGACACAGTGAACCGAACAACGAACATGTTCTGTTCAAGTCTGGACACTTGGCCACAGTGAACCGAACAACGAACATGTTCTGTTCAAGTCTGGACACTTGGCCACAGTGTACCGAACAACGAACATGTTCTGTTCAAGTCTGGACACTTGGCCACAGTGAACCGAACAACGAACATGTTCTGTTCAAGTCTGGAAACTTGGACACAGTGTACCGAACAATGAACATGTTCTGTTCAAGTCTGGACACTTGGCCACAGTGTACCGAACAATGAACATGTTCTGTTCAAGTCTGGACACTTGGCCACAGTGAACCGAACAACGAACATGTTCTGTTCAAGTCTGGACACTTGGCCACAGTGAACCGAATAACAAACATGTTCTGTTCAAGTCTGGACACTTGGCCACAGCGAACCGAACAACGAACACGTTTTGTTCAAGTTTGGACACTTAGCCACCGCGAACCGAACAACGAACATGTTCTGTTCAAGTCTGGACACTTGGCCACAGTGTACCGAACAACGAACATGTTCTGTTCAAGTCTGGACACTTGGCCACAGCGAACCGAACAACGAACATGTTCTGTTCAAGTCTGGACAAAGTCTGGACACTTGGCCACAGCGAACCGAACAACGAACATGTTCTGTTCAAGTCTGGACACCTAGCCACAGCGAAGTCTGGACACTTGGCCACAGTGAACCGAACAACGAACATGTTCTGTTCAAGTCTGGACACTTGGCCACAGTGAACCGAACAACGAACATGTTCTGTTCAAGTCTGGACACTTGGACACAGTGAACCGAACAACGAACATGTTCTGTTCAAGTCTGGACACTTGGCCACAGTGAACCGAACAACGAACATGTTCTGTTCAAGTCTGGACACTTGGCCACAGTGTACCGAACAACGAACATGTTCTGTTCAAGTCTGGACACTTGGCCACAGTGAACCAAACAACGAACATGTTCTGTTCAAGTCTGGAAACTTGGACACAGTGTACCGAACAATGAACATGTTCTGTTCAAGTCTGGACACTTGGCCACAGTGTACCGAACAATGAACATGTTCTGTTCAAGTCTGGACACTTGGCCACAGTGAACCGAACAACGAACATGTTCTGTTCAAGTCTGGACACTTGGCCACAGTGAACCGAATAACAAACATGTTCTGTTCAAGTCTGGACACTTGGCCACAGCGAACCGAACAACGAACACGTTTTGTTCAAGTTTGGACACTTAGCCACCGCGAACCGAACAACGAACATGTTCTGTTCAAGTCTGGACACTTGGCCACAGTGTACCGAACAACGAACATGTTCTGTTCAAGTCTGGACACTTGGCCACAGCGAACCGAACAACGAACACGTTTTGTTCAAGTTTGGACACTTAGCCACCGCGAACCGAACAACGAACATGTTCTGTTCAAGTCTGGACACTTGGCCACAGCGAACCGAACAACGAACATGTTCTGTTCAAGTCTGGACACTTAGCCACAGCGAAGTCTGGACACTTAGCCACAGCGAAGTCTGGACACTTGGCCATAGTGAACCGAACGACGAACATGTTCTGTTCAAGTCTGGACACTTGGCCACAGTGTACCGAACAACGAACATGTTCTGTTCAAGTCTGGACACTTGGCCACAGTGAGCCGAACAACGAACATATTCTGTTCAAGTCTGGACACTTGGCCACAGTGAACCGAACGACGAACATGTTCTGTTCAAGTCTGGACACTTGGCCACAGTGTACCGAACAACGAACATGTTCTGTTCAAGTTTGGACACTTGGCCACCGCGAACCGAACAACGAACATGTTCTGTTCAAGTCTGGACACTTGGCCACAGTGTACCGAACAACGAACATGTTCTGTTCAAGTCTGGACACTTGGCCACAGTGAACTGAACAACGAACATGTTCTGTTCAAGTCTGGACACTTGACCACAGTGAACTGAACAACGAACATGTTCTGTTCAAGTCTGGACACTTGGCCACAGCGAACTGAATAACGAACATGTTCTGTTCAAGTCTGGACACTCGGCCACAGTGAACTGAACAACGAACATGTTCTGTTCAAGTCTGGACACTTGGCCACAGCGAACTGAATAACGAACATGTTCTGTTCAAGTCTGGACACTTGGCCACAGTGAACTGAACAACGAACACGTTCTGTTCTAGTCTAGACACTTGGCCACAGTGAACTGAATAACGAACATGTTCTGTTCAAGTCTGGACACTCGGCCACAGCGAACCCAACAATGAACATGATTGGTACAAGATTCACTACTCGACCGTTTTTTGGGACAGCATGATACAATATTATGGTTGAATTCTGAAATATAAATCGAGATAAACACCAGTATTAACTTGAAAATATGTTTTCCCATCACTTCTAGTAATGTTAGTTGTTTATTTATCAACACTATTGTTAAACTACTTGTGAAAAATGTATCGGCAGAAATAATTCTTCCACTTTTCCGAGCAATTCACAAGATTGTGACCACTTTAGTACCTGAATCATCTCTAGACATAACAGTTTACTTCCCTGTGAATACTTGAATGGTTATAACATAATATTCTGCTCATCCTCTGGAACGTTCTTATGTGTAATGTAAACCTTTTCTAATGATTCTGCCTGCAGCTGGAATAAACTTGTTATTTGTGATTTTGTCACTGCAATTCAGAATTACCAAACAATGGGATACTAATTGCGCTAATTTTTATTTTGATAGCACCGCGTCCTACTATCTGTTCAGTTAACACGCATGTATACTAATTGCGCTTGTGAGTTATGGATGAGAAAGACTGAATTCAAAGGAAGTCTACTCACATTTGCGTAAAAGGAAAGTAGAAAACAATTTAGGAAAACCTCCCTCAATACACCCGACAGGGATTTGAACCCCAATCTCCGTGTCATCGGCTGTCTAGGCTATTGCAAGTGTGATGCCTCAGACCATCCATCCACCGAAGTAGGTGATATTTGTGTAAATACGACTTTATCAAAATTTGACGACCATTTTATACAGTACACAATTTCATAGTAGCTCTGAGCAGCCTATGAAAGAAAGTAGCAAAGACAAACGACCAAATGCATATTTCCAGAAGAGAAACATGAGACCTAACATTAGATTCCTCTCCATGCTGAAGATGACGCAATATTTAGGTAGGTACGTTAGCGAGCGCGTGATTAGCAGACAGCTCTCGATAGTTGTTGACGAGGAGGCAAAGGTTCGAATCTTGGATCAGTGAACTGTGGGTGGTTTTTGGCAAGTGATTTATTATTGTAGTTTTTCCATCCTCTCTACGCGCTAATGGTGATTCTTATTTGTAAAGACCTATCTTAGTGGCATAGTTAGCTAACGCGCTTGTTTCATGTTGAGCTCGCCTGCCGAGGACGGGGAGATCGAGGCTCAAATCTCGGTTGGGTGAACTGGGGGTGGTTTTTTTTCTAAATTGTTTTCCACTTTCCATCCACTAAAATGTGGGTTCACTTACTCTAAATTTAACCTTTCCCATTCCTAGCCCATTAGCGTAATTGGTACTTAATCGTATAACCCGAACCGGTTGTAAGACGTGGCGCCTAAAAAAAATATTACAATAATATTTGTAATGGCCTACTTTTATTATAATAGTGAAGTATTTTAACATATTTGTTTGACATATATATCCATACAGAATGTTTCAGTGAAAGAGTGCAAAAATTAAACAGGGCATAGAGGATGCTCTACCGAACATGTTCAGGCCCATATACCCCTTAGCTGGCCTCGCAGACAACACGTTCCCTATCTCAAAATGTTCGGTAGAGCAGCCCCTATGTTCTCTTTAATTTTTACACGCTATCACTGAAACATCATGTATATAGATTTGGTCTTACCAATTAAATTAGGCCGTTAGTAGGAAGTGTGGTAAGCCTATCGATAAAAAAAAGTTAAATATCATATCAAATTAAGAAGTTTTCCTACACTCAATGGACCAGCATACAATAATATTCCCCAGTGCCTGTAAACTAGACTGTTCCGTCTCGAGTGCGCGCGCTTCAAAAATTGAACCAGTTCTGCGCGTCGTTCGGGTCGCTCGCTCCAGTCTGGCCACCTCTCAATACAACAAACGTGCTATATTTTATTTTGTAGTCACTTATTGCCCAGTCTGGCCACCTCTCAATACAACAAATGTGCTATATTTTATTTTGTAGTCACTCATTGCCCAGTCTGGCCACCTCTCAATAAACCAATGTGCTATATTTTATTTTGTAGTCACTCATTGCCCAGTCTCGCCACCTCTCAATACAACAAATGTGCTATATTTTATTTTGTAGTCACTCATTGCCCAGTCTGGCCACCTCTCAATACAATTAATGTGCTATATTTTATTTTGTAGTCCCTCATTGCCCAGTCTCGCCACCTCTCAATACAATTAATGTGCTATATTTTATTTTGTAGTCACTCATTGCCCAGTCTCGCCACCTCTCAATACAACAAATGTGCTATATTTTATTTTGTAGTCACTCATTGCCCAGTCTCGCCACCTCTCAATACAACAAATGTGCTATATTTTATTTTGTAGTCACTCATTGCCCAGTCTCGCCACCTCTCAATACAACAAATGTGCTATATTTTATTTTGTAGTCACTCATTGCCCAGTCTCGCCACCTCTCAATACAATTAATGTGCTATATTTTATTTTGTAGTCCCTCATTGCCCAGTCTCGCCACCTCTCAATACAATTAATGTGCTATATTTTATTTTGTAGTCACTCATTGCCCAGTCTGGCCACCTCTCAATAAACCAATGTGCTATATTTTATTTTGTAGTCCCTCATTGCCCAGTCTGGCCACCTCTCAATACAACAAATGTGCTATATTTTATTTTGTAGTCACTCATTGCCCAGTCTGGCCACCTCTCAATACAATTAATGTGCTATATTTTATTTTGTAGTCACTCATTGCCCAGTCTGGCCGATCCATGAAATGATCTTATTTCTTGATGGACTAATAATCAGTAATTCTATTTTACAAACTAATCTTTAAATATATTTACTAAGCTAGTTGTATTGAGATACAGATAGGGCTGTTATATTGGGTACCACTTATCACTCTCAGCAACAAATACAAGGTTCGAATCCTGGCTGAGGACACTAACATGTATATCTTCACTGTGGCTATCACTCTTAGTAACAAAGACAAGGTTCGAATCCTGGCTGAATACACTAACATGTATATCTATACTGTGGCTATCACTCTCAGCAACAAATACAAGGTTCGAATCCTGGCTGAAGACACTAACATATATTTCTACACTGTGGCTATCACTCTCAGCAACAAAGACAAGGTTCGAATCCTGGCTGAAGACACTAACATATATATCTATACTGTGGCTATCACTCTCAGCAACAAAGACAAGATTCGAATCCTGGCTGAAGACACTAACATGTATATCCACACTGTGGTTTTCAATCTTATCTCAAGGAAAAATGCTGTGGACTTGATTCATCCTTTCTATTTAAATTACCTTAGTCCATTGTAACAAATTGCTATGAGCAATCTCATTAGTATTAACACCTACTAACAATATTTGACATATTTATTTAATCAAGCTAAATGTATCTCTGGACTTACGGACTAACGCATCGGTTTACTGGTGATGTAAAGGTCAGGGATCGAATCCTGACCTGGTGTACTGGAGTGTTCTTCTCTTAACTAGTGTCATACTACCGCTCTATTCAAATGCGGCTATATTTCTCCTAAATTCTACCTTGACATCCAAATTACTTTAGTGTAAAATAAATACTCGGATGGGTAGTAAGATGCGTTTCACGTACGTTCACACTTGTTTTAATTTGAAGTTAATGTTATTGATATTTCCACACTTTATAAATGCAAGGAAAGGCGTCTCTTTGTATCGTGTTTTCAAACATTGCTGAATCTTGATTTTTAATTTTTTGTTTTCTTTGATTTTTCTTCTCTCTAATAAACCGAGTCCTACTTCCCAAATTAAATTTAAAACTTTTCTTTCTTTTGTTCCCCTGGCAGACTGTCATGACCAGACCGGTTTCCAAGAGTTTCCACCCCCTTGCACCCATTGTTCACCCGCCCCAAGTTGAACAACGAGCAAAGTTGGTGAGCTGCCTGCGCCTCACCACCAACCTGTTGGAAGTGGTACCAGCTGTCAGGCTTGCCACTTCAAGCAACACCACTCGGCACGTCTGCCAACCTTTTGGAACTACTTGGTCGGATAAGCTTTGACACTTTGCGTCGGAAACCAGTTGCGATACAATCAGCTCTACCTATTGACTTAGGAAGATAAACAGTATTAGTTGCTTATCAAAACTGAATAATACAACCACAGGATGTTCTTCAACTTGCGTGTATAAAAGAGAGAAATATACATAAAATACAGAAATTATAGTATCTTTTCATAGAAACTATAAATAGTAGTAGGTATTTTTTAATCCGCATGGAGGGATCGTGGATTATCTTTTAGACTTGTGTATTCGAATTTACTGGGGACGGGGAGGTCATTATTTGAATCCCGGCTGGATGTAATCAGGGTGGTTTTGCCTAAATAGTTTCTCACTCTATCTGACACCTTAGCTCAGTCGGTAGCGTGTCTGTCTTCTGAGCTAAGGGTCCCGGGTTCGATTCCCAGCATGGCCAAAAAATTTATTATTGGTGAAATGTGGGTTTACATCTTAAAAGTGATAAATTAACGGCCGGGACTGGAAGTTGTGCCTGTTCTGCTCTTAAGTTAGATTATAAAGCATATGAAGCTACGACAGGCCTAGAAAGCCGGTAGTGGAAAATATATGGCCTGAATAAAACACTGACCCAGGCCATATGTTGGAAACATTAATGGATGTAAAAACAATATTTTACCCTCCCTCGACACAAAGTCGGATATTTTCCCTCTGAATTCTACTTTCCTTGTCCTTACTCCATAAGTGTAAATATAATGAGTACAATTCAATTAAGGTGTGACTTTTTTACTAAGTACTTTAATCCTGTTAATGAATAATGAATTTTTGCAATATTTTTTGCGAATAATACGTTACAAATAAAGTTTCCCTATTATTTCCTTAGTCGTATATGTGTTGTGATAAAGTGATAGGCTACCTTGATCACAGATGTCGTAATCTATAATGTTTGAGGAAACTTCGTATCACCAATCACAATTTTTACAATGGTTTGATAATCTGAAAGCGAATCGTATTCAGGACCAACCATTTATTATTTCCCTTCTAATTTATATTATTACTATTGTACCAATATCTCATTATTTTTCTCAAATATACACACATGCATTCTTCTTATTATTATTAAATCAACAACTCGAAGGTCGGTTTGATGTTATTTCTCTACATCTGAAGCTAAACATGCATTCAGCCCTTTGGCTGGTTAGTGCTGCTTTCACCATCTGGTAGAAATCCCATGTACTAGGGGAGTTCAGAAAGTGTAGTGGTTCCCCATTGACTTCCACACTAAATTTCTAAGAGCGAGTGCTAAAGAGCCTACCAATTTTGCCAGGAAATGTATTTTCACACACCTTCCAGGCTTTCTTTACATGCCACAACCGACATGGGGCTGACAGCTTTACCATCCCTTCGTAGGAAGTTGTGCTACGGATTTTTATCGCTCAAGAAATGACTGGGTTTGAACCCATGAACATTGGGTCCTGATGCAATAACTTTACCCCAAGACCACTGAAGTAGACGCATGTTTATCATCTGCATATCTATTATAATATTTATTTACTGAAGTTTGGACGTCCGTCTTCTCTACTTTATTGATACCTTCGATAAGAGTTTTTAACGAATTGGCACGCCTCTATTAAATGTAATCACCAACAATTTGAAAATAAAGATACTATTCCAACCATTACTATCTTAGATAAAGATTCACATTTCATTCTTCAATAGTTTTTGTATTATAATCTGAGGTTCCTAAGGAGCGAGGGCTTTTCATGCCAAAATACATCTTCTGATGGACAAATAAAACCTTTACATTGCATGAGTATAGTTTTATATGATGTTATATTTAACCATATGCCTGTGTTATTTTGTGTGAGTTGACTCCCTTTTAAACAGCGAACAAAACGAGCTAAGGAGATGCATTGATAAATAATAAACAAATTTATAAATAAATTGTTGTTCAAAATAGATAGGTATAAACATTAAAAACATTTTTTTAATTTGAAAATTATTGGATTACTTCTCACGAAATATAATTATGTTGGTGAAAATCACTTGCTTCTATGCTCAAATTGAGTATCTAAACAGCGTATAACCCAAACGGGTAGTAAGACATGATGATAAATAGATATTTATTTAAACTTTGAAATTACAGTTTTTTTTCCCTTGAGTTTACATTTTACTCGTAACTATATTTTAGAGATAGAACTTTATTAAGATCTAAATGGAAACGCAAATTTCAACAATAAAATAAATATTTATAATCTTACTAGCAGAAGTATCCGCCGTTGCCCCTAGTAACAACACAATGGATTGCTTCAAACAGCCAGAAAAAAGTCTAATTTTTTCTTCAGACCCAGTTTTTAATTAATTAAAAAACTTCTTATCAAAATATTAAAATTCCGGCTTCCAGTCGCACATGTTTATACACAGGGGCTACTAATGTTAAAATTCAGTCCTCTGCGTGTCATGCAAAGTTCATGACAGACACTAATTCTTCATGTTATTAATATAGATTTTTTATTCGTTGGTTAAAACACTAAAAATTAGTTTTTCTAAAGTTTTCTTGCTATCGTTAACTACTCCTGGAACTTTATAATCATATTTTCCATGGAAACCTTACCTTATTTGATGAGTCAATAATGAGTGGAAAGTATAGACCTCAAGACATGTGATTTGATTATCTATTATTCCACTAATTTGACTAATTTGAGTCTACAAAAATTGATTAGAGAAGTACTTAATATATTGTAATAAAATTGGAACTCATTGCTCTCTCTCTGTTTCTACTCTCAAAGCCTACCGCGACTAGAAAAGAGATAGAATATTAAATTACCCCGCCCCGTTCCTGTTCAACCCCCAATCAATCCAGTATTGTAATTGAGACAGCAGCAGCAAACTTTAACGAAGTGAACTAGAGGGAGAAGAAGGCCTTATCTCCACTTTTAGAGTCTTCCGGTAATGGAACTCTTCGAGTTTTATTACTGTGCTGATTATACATATAGTTCCGGTTTATGAGTACAATACTCCAGTTGGAGAGTGAGCTTAGTATGATATCAGTTTGAGTTAAAACTTAGTTGGGCGTGAAGCTAGCTGAGTAGCAAGGTCTAGTGATTATATTTCTTATACATCCTTTTTGATTAATTTTAAGAGATAATAAGATCTGATATAACGTGATAATATTCAAAACTCACTTAATTAACACTATCTTTAGCAGTAAATATCAACGTGGTGCATATCCTTCTGTATCTATCCCCCCTCCCTCTCCAGGCGAAATCTTCTTTGAGATCAAGCAGGGAAAGACAAAAGATGGCTTCATCCCGTTACTCAAGGAATTTTCTAGAAGATAAAGACTTCGTAGAATGCCTTTTGTCAAGAGTAGACTTAGTCACTAGCTTGGTAATCGCCGAGCTGTCCGTCATAACAATACATAGTTTCATTAGAATCACAGAATCTTTATCGGGACCTTAAACATTTGGCGCCGAGCATATTCTAGGATCAAACATGATCCAAACCTTTTAATAAGCAGCACGTGTGATGTAAGATCGCGTAATTACCTTTTTCAGAGGAATGATGACATTAAATAAATAATCCATTTATATTACGTGATTAATTTCATTTTTAATCTAATAATAAATCACTTCAATATCCTTACAATATTGTCACCCAAAAGTGGTAGCAAGATTCAATAACGAATTATCCTTGTAGCCAGTGACACCAACTTCAGACTATTTTTTTTTGGGGTGGGGGTGTTTCATGATTAATGGATTACAGGGATGTGGAGTGAAAAACAAAATAAATATGTGATATCTGAAAATTACTCTGTGCTTATTAAATGTTAAACAGGAAAAAATTAGAAATAAGTTGGGACAAAAATAAAATTTTCTTAACTAATTACAGAAACATTTTCTGAGGGAATGCCCTATTTCTTTGCTCGTTTCTTGATGTGCAATTCTCTAGCACTAGATGTAGCAGATTAACAACCATCATATGAATCATGCACACAGGAATAAAATGCAGACGTGGAGAAGTTTGGGGTGTGGGGGCAAAGTTACACTATGCCCCTCCTAGGCAATTTTTGGGTGGTCAAAAATCACCTTGCTCCCCCGCAGGTGGTGCCACTTCCTGTAACAGACTTTTACTGAGTTAAAGCTATGTTTGGTGTAGTTAAGGTTATCAGATACTTAATAAAGTTCATTTAATTTTATTTTACGTAAAATAATATAATCTGTAAATTGGCTATTTTTACATGATGGTTTCAATATAGTCTGATCTTGACAATATTGAGAGCAAAAATTTAGGTTTTGCGTCACCTTCTTACAGTGAATACTTTCTAAATTCTCTGGCATGTGAATTCTAGGTAATGTTCTTTGTATGTACTTATGTAAGATGTGGTACAGCCACGCGCGTGCGCTTACACACACGCACCCACACACACTCACACAAACAAAGAATTGCAGGAGCAATCTTCCTTAAACGTGTCGTTTCCGGTTGTATATTTAATTTCCCCATTTGGTAGGTATCGGTTGGTTGACGGCCGAGTAATGAGTGGTAATTGTTGTGTCGCTAAGTGTCATGTTGCCACAACAGTCGAACACACAGTGGTGATTGTTAGTGACGTGCTATGGTACTCTCTTTGTGTTCTAGGTAAGTGATGGCGACAAGGCAGTCCAAGTGCATGCAGACGTCAGGGTTAGGTAAGAATCAACGGCGGGATACAGACTGGGACAATAGAACCTCACTGGCGACTCTCACTTTGGTCACGTAGGTCTACTTCAACGTAACTTAGTGCATTTTCTAGACGTTCGAAAAAACAGAAGTTGTAAACTCATTATTGCAAGTCACGATTTACTACGTGTCGTGCTATACGTTTATGTACTAAGTACATTTATGGGCTGGGTATAAGGAATGTATAATTTAGAGAAAGTGTACAGACATTTTAATCCAAGCAGAGTGAAAAAAAACGGGGAAAAACACCCTCAGTGTACTCGAGCATGATTCATATCCCTGGATCTTGGTCATCGGCAGTCTAGCCTATTGCGAGAGTATCGTCTTAGACCATTCAACCACCGAAGTGAGTCATATCAAGTTAATATAGAGTAACTTTGAGCTACGATTCTTTCATACCCTCTTCAATGGCCGCATGGTCTAACGTGCTATTCTCGCAGAAGACTAGACTGCCGATGACGGGGTTATCGAGGTTTGAATCTCGGTTGAGTGTACTGAGGGTGGTTTTTCCTTAATGGTTTTCCGCTCTCGCTCCACGCAAATTCGGAAACACTTCCTCTAGATATAACCTTCCGAATCCCTAAAACTGTTAGCGTAATTAGTATATAATCGTATAACCCGAGAGGGTAGTAAGACGTGGCGCTAAACAAAAAAAGATTCCATTATATGATCATAATGAAATTTTCCTATGGCCGAGTCAGTTTAGTGAAAGGCATCCATCTCCCTGTGTCAATAGACAAGTCCTCCTCCTTTCATCCGTTCTTCTCCTCCAACTTGTTATCGGTTGCTCCTATGTCTTCCTTGGCCTCCTTGCGTTTCTCTTCATTACAAAGGTATTTTATATAAAAGTTCACTGACGTGCTCTTAATACTAGTGACGTCATATATGTACCGGTGAACACACAAAGTAGTCAGTTCTGTATGTTTTGATTTTCCGGTGATTGGAAATCTAAGCTCCGGCTTAATGTCTTCACTCCCCACCTCTTCGGAACTCTACTTCCCTCGTCCCTAACCCCATAGAACAACACAAGGATATACCGAGCGGGTAGTGAGACAGAGAGCACGAAGAGATATCTATTTAAGGGACGCTTATGATAAGAGAGAGCTTAACGTAGCAGTTTCAAAATACTGTATTGATGGGGTTTTTAATTAAAACTACTAGTACTATGACCTCGCTCCCTCCATGTTATTATCGTTACTACAGTCTAACTAGTAGTTCTGTGAACAGTAGACCTCCCTCCATGTTATTATCGTTACTACAGTCTTACTAGTAGTTTTGTGAACAGTAGACCTCGCTCCCTCCATGTTATTATCGTTACTACAGTCTAACTAGTAGTTCTGTGAACAGTAGACCTCCCTCCATGTTATTATCGTTACTACAGTCTTACTAGTAGTTATGTTAACAGTAGACCTCCCTCCATGTTATTATCGTTACTACAGTCTTACCAGTAGTTCTGTGAACAATAGACCTCCCTCCATGTTACTATCGTTACTACAGTCTTACTAGTAGTTCTGTGAACAGTAGACCTCCCTCCATGTTATTATCGTTACTACAGTCTAACTAGTAGTTCTGTGAACAGTAGACCTCCCTCCATGTTATTATCGTTACTACAGTCTTACTAGTAGTTATGTTAACAGTAGACCTCCCTCCATGTTATTATCGTTACTACAGTCTTACCAGTAGTTCTGTGAACAATAGACCTCCCTCCATGTTACTATCGTTACTACAGTCTTACTAGTAGTTCTGTGAACAGTAGACCTCCCTCCATGTTATTATCGTTACTACAGTCTAACTAGTAGTTCTGTGAACAGTAGACCTCCCTCCATGTTATTATTCATACTACAGTCTTACCAGTAGTTCTGTGAACAATAGACCTCCCTCCATGTTACTATCGTTACTACAGTCTTACTAGTAGTTCTGTGAGCAGTAGACCTCCCTCCATGTTATTATCGTTACTACAGTCTTACCAGTAGTTCTGTGAACAATAGACCTCCCTCCATGTTATTATCGTTACTACAGTCTTACCAGTAATTCTGTGAACAATAGACCTCTCTCCATGTTATTATCGTTACTACAGTCTAACTAGTAGTTCTGTGAACAATAGACCTCCCTCCATGTTATTATCGTTACTACAGTCTTACTAGTAGTTCTGTGAACAATAGACCTCCCTCCATGTTATTATCGTTACTACAGTTTTGCTAGTAGTTCTGTGAACAATAGACCTCCCTCCATGTTATTATTGTTACTACAGTCTTACTAGTAGTTCTGTGAACAATAGACCTCCCTCCATGTTATTATCGTTACTACAGTCTTACTAGTAGTTTTCGTGAACAATAGACCTCCCTCCATGTTATTATCGTTACTACAGTTTTGCTAGTAGTTCTGTGAACAATAGACCTCCCTCCATGTTATTATTGTTACTACAGTCTTACTAGTAGTTCTGTGAACAGTAGACCTCCCTCCATGTTATTATCGTTACTACAGTTTTGCTAGTAGTTCTGTGAACAATAGACCTCCCTCCATGTTATTATTGTTACTACAGTCCTACTAGTAGTTCTGTGAACAGTAGACCTCGATCCGTCCATGTTATTATCGTTACTACAGTTTTGCTAGTAGTTCTGTGAACAATAGACCTCCCTCCATGTTATTATTGTTACTACAGTCTTACTAGTAGTTCTGTGAACAGTAGACCTCCCTCCATGTTATTATTGTTACTACAGTCTTACTAGTAGTTCTGTGAACAGTAGACCTCCCTCCATGTTATTATCGTTACTACAGTCTTACCAGTAATTCTGTGAACAATAGACCTCTCTCCATGTTATTAT
The DNA here is from genome assembly GCA_033556935.1 of Timema podura. Lineage (NCBI taxonomy): Eukaryota > Metazoa > Arthropoda > Insecta > Phasmatodea > Timematidae > Timema > Timema podura. The sequence continues at coordinate 67,179,205 of JAVRXN010000004.1, read as the reverse complement.
CGTTACTACAGTCTAACTAGTAGTTCTGTGAACAATAGACCTCCCTCCATGTTATTATCGTTACTACAGTCTTACTAGTATTTCTGTGAACAATAGACCTCCCTCCATGTTATTATCGTTACTACAGTCTAACTAGTAGTTCTGTGAACAGTAGACCTCGATCCCTCCATGTTATTATCGTTACTACAGTTTATTTATTTATTTATTTACCACCGCGTCTTACTACCCGTTCGGGTTATACGCTTAAGTACTAATTACTCTAATGGATTAGGAATTGGGAGGGTTGAATTTATAGGAAGTGAACCCGCATTTGCATGGAGGGAGAGTGGAAAACCATTTAGGAAAAACCACCCCCAGTTCACCCGACCGAGATTCGAACCTCGATCTCCCCGTCCTCGGCGGTCGAGCTCAACATGACTAGCGCGTTAGCCAACTACGCCACCAAGGCGGGTGTTACTACAGTTCTACTAGAAGTTCTATGAAGAGTAGACCTCGCTACCTCTGTGTTCTTATCGTAATTACAGTTTCAAGATCATTCGACAACAGAAAATGTATAGTACATTTTCAACAATTGTTTAAATTAAAAGTTATGGATTGTGAGTGGGCCATCGTGTTCATTATGAAGGCTAGAGTGTTCACTGAGTGGACCAGCGTGTCCAGTGTGTGGTCTAGCGTGTCCTATAAATGGGTCAGCGTGTCCAGCGAGTGAATCAGTGTGTTTAGCACTCGTGAAACGTGGGTCAGCGCAGTGTGTCGTGCGCAGGGACTAGTGGCGACTGAAGTGAATGTCACGAGTGATTTAGACATTGATTGCTATTGTAAACTATGTTAATAATGAACATTTTTGGGACTTTTTTTAAATATTTGAATAGTTTTTATGTGTTTTATAATCATTAATTTGTTCATTTAGTTTAATTCCATTTTATGTGTGTTCATTCCTTTATTAACTTGCAAACTTAATTATTACTCCTATCATTTAATTCAGTGACTTGTTTAGCTGTAGCTAATATAATAATTGTATTTTAATAACTATATGTATTGTATTAACTTTAATAATCAAAACCTTGAATATTTCAATCTTGTTTAGTCAGCATCTTACCTCAATATCCTTTTTAAAAAACTCGCAATTCACTCGATGACGTGTGAATGGCCCGCAAACTACCAGGTCGCCTGGGCCCCCGTTGCAATATTTTCATAGAGCCTACCATTGCTCACACGGTTTAAGACGTCAATCTTCCAACATATTTCAAAATAAAAAAATGCCCCAGGTACTCGACTGATTGCTTAGAAATATAAATTTAAATAATTTGAGATGAAGTATTAAACTAAAAAACATTTTATCGACCAACATATTGAAACGGTTATAAAGTTTTAAAAACTATTCACAAATATTGTTTGGACTAGACTCAAAGGATATCCTTGACAAAAGTTGTTAAAACTCGTCCCTGCATTTGACATTTATGGTGGGACAGACAAACAACAGATTTTTGACTGGCCGCCATCTTGAAACCAATAACCACACCAAAATACTATGTACCTACGTTGTTCGGATGTACTTAAGGTGTTTTTTCCTGAATGATTTCACATGTTTTCTCCACGCATATGAGGGTACATAAATATTACCGTCCTCATTACAACTCTATTTGTATAAATATTCTAGTATTCGGGAAGGGTGCCGGGCGTGGTGCGTTAAACAAATAATTAGGATCGTGATGTTATGCCTAGAAAATATATTTTTTTTAAATAAACATTCTAAAACATCTGTGGTAAAAAATGTTCGCTACATTTCATGTTCAAATATTGTTTTTGTAAGAATTGCTTGAATTTCGTTGGCAGCTAAACTTGAACTATCTTTCATTCCTGTTTCAAGTAGTAGCATATTTTGTGTTTGCGAGGATGTAGCGTACAGCCATAGCTAAGTCAAGGGGTCAGTCAGCTCATCCCTCCATTGTGGTTTTCTGGTAACGTTATTTCTTGTGAAACAACCTCCCCCTAACACCCATCCCCTCTTAGCTTTATGGTTGTAAAGGGCAGTGAGTAAAGAGAGGCAATATGTGATGTTTAAAACATTATTTCGGGCAACAATTCGAGGAGGAAAGAGTGGTAACATTCCATCTGAGCGAGTTAACACATTTAATACAAACTGACACATCACGGATCATCGCGCTCCTGACTCCACAAATCTTTATTAACCGGGTCCTTCGTTTCTTATAGTTCGTGTTAGTATACCACATACAGACACAAACATACTACCATTAACTTGTACTTCTCAAGCTACTAATTTATGCTTATATTTGCAAGCCTATAATTTTACACAAATAGATACACAGACAATAACCAAAAATACCAGTTCAGTAAGTATATTTTCTTTAGGAACTTGTTAACCTTCAATTTCCATATTTACAGTCTGGGGCGCGTGGAAATAATCAAACGATTAATTTGTTTAATTCAAGGCCATCATTCTGTTTTGATCGGGAGATTTAACAAACATATACTGTACAATATGACGTGTGGCCTAGTCTTCTCTTGCTAGCGCTGATATTTTCCACGAGTGCACTGTATCACAATTCAAAACTTCCTTTCAACACCCTTGGCCTGATTGGAGAGAGGAAAACCACTTAAGAAAAAAAAAACCCTTTATTTACCCAGCCGGGAACTAAACCCTAAACTCTCCATCACCGCCAGTTCAGTCTGTTAGGACTTCTTAAGCCAAGATACCTCTAATTCTTTGTAAAGCTCTTTCTCCAAACAGCATTTTTTTTTTCTGTCGCGTTAACACTAAAGTTTTAATATAATATTTTACGGGCATTTACTATCTAGTTATTTCCTCTTGGTGGTATGACGTGGTATGTGGTATTAAACTCTTCTTCCCTCGATACCATGCCAGGTGACCTCCCACGGGTAAATAGTGGCATGATTCCCTCTTCTTCCTTCAATATTACGACAGTTGACGCCACTGTTAACATTTGAGCAATTAGCATGAGTTTCACGCAGCACAATCAATAAGGGGCGTCGTGAGGATATTTCTTAATTTAACTTCACTCTGCCCTTATTCCTCTTTCTTTATCACCTTTTAACATCCCTTACTCTTAACCGTTCTTTAATAACTATAGTCCATCTACGGTAGGAGAGGTGGTAACTGGCAGAAAGCAAAATGTGGTATTGCCAACATTGATTGAAAGTCACTAATGCTAACCATGTGGAAATAATTATTATTCTACTATTAATACTAGATTATCAATAAAAATGTGTTAATAAACGCTTCTAATAGTATTTCCCTAAGGATTACTTTATAATTGGCTTATTAATAACTCGTGAAAGCACAAAAAATATGAATACAACTATTACGGTATGTTTTTTGTTTCGTGGTTGTGGTAACTAGAGATATTATTGTGTATACAATAATAAATTAGAAAGTATCATATTTACATTTGTATTTCTTTATAACTACCCACCTCTACAATAAATAAATATTTTTTTAACTTAGAGAAAGAACCATACAAAATATTAGTTTCAAAATAAAACATTTTTATTTCCTAAAAATATGCACGCCAACGCAACCAAAAATGGCTTGTAGGACGCTATCAACGGCCCTCATTTCATCTAGTGGAGTCTAGTTCCCCATTTTAATTTATGAAGAGAAGGCAGCCTTTTAAAAGCATTTTAAGTAAACTACAAACGGGGGGGGGGGGGGGGGGTTCACAAAAAAGAAACATCGAAACGGTTATTTTCAGTAGTTCACATTTCAATATTGTAAAAAACACTTAAAATAAATAAACAATTAAAAACAAATGGCTTGTTGTGAAAGTTTGGATTGTCAAACGTAACAGCAGCTTAATACATGTTCTTACAGATCATATGGCCTGGTGTATGAATACATGAAAATAGATCTGGCTACTTGTAAATTACCTAAACTCCTACCGTGGTGGAGGTATACCACCCCCATTACTGCCCTCTTCCAATAAATAACCTAACGAGTGTGATAGTTTTTACGCTTGAAACTCAAGTATGTTCTCGTTTCTTTCTTAGATGACCCTATTTCATTGAGACAGTAACGGATGTGATCGTCATTTGTCTATCCCCCCCTATGGACTTCACATTCATTAATGGGCTCTTATCAAACTTATCCTTATGAGATCGTATTTATCTTCTTACAGGTCACTAAATGGCCACAAAGAGAATCAGACGATTTTAAACAAGTGGCCAATATTAGTCAGTCTAAGTGCTCACATAGTAACATAAATATCGAATTGTAAATGTTAATGCAGCATTACTATGTTATAAAAAATGAACAACACTTTTTATTAAATATTTCTAGCTTAACGAAATAGTTGTCAATTTATTTTAACTCCGAGAATATTATCTAAAACCTATTTTAATTACACTCGTGAAGCACGTTTCCTCTGTTTCTACACGGGAAGGAGTGTCCAACATTTAAAAGTTACATTTTAGTTCGTGCTCACATCTTAAAGTATCTTTTATATACTACCTTTTATTTATATTAACTTTTTATCTGTTTTATTCATTGCTCCACCAATCTAAGCAAGAAATAGCACGGGAGTTAGAAGATACCTGAGAATGTTGAAGTACAAAGAGATATCACTCATAATTTCCTAAGCCATATTAGTACATATTTTTCTAATCCTCATTAAAAAAAAGCAGCTCTATTGTTAATGAGTATTCTTTCAAAAGTCTTATAGTTTTTGAGTAACTCATGGGTAGACATCATACAAAAACAATGTGAACACTGATTTTGTACGTTCAAATGAAATAAAAAACTAATGGAACTAACTAAAGTTTGTATTTATCATTAATTGTACTATACCTTCTTGGTCTGTCTGTTGTACTATACCTTCTTGGTCTGTCTGTTGTACTATACCTTCTTGGTCTGTCTGCTGGACTATACCATCTTGGTCTGTCTGTTGTACTATACCTTCTTGGTCTGTCTGTTGTACTATACCTTCTTGGTCTGTCTGCTGGACTATACCTTCTTGGTCTGTCTGTTGTACTATACCTTCTTGGTCTGTCTGCTGGACTATACCTTCTTGGTCTGTCTGTTGTACTCTACCTTCTTGGTCTGTCTGTTGTACTATACCTTCTTGGTCTGTCTGCTGACTATACCTTCTTGGTCTGTCTGTTGTACTCTACCTTCTTGGTCTGTCTGTTGTACTATACCTTCTTGGTCTGTCTGCTGGACTATACCTTCCTAGTCTGTCTACTGGACTATACCTTCCTGGTCTGTCTGCTGGACTATACCTTCCTAGTCTGTCTGCTGGACTATACCTTGCTGGTCTGCTGGACTATATCTTCCTGGTATGTCTGCTGGACTATACCTTCCTAGTCTGTCTGCTGGACTATATCTTCCTGGTCTGTCTGCTGGACTATATCTTCCTGGTCTGTCTGCTGGACTATATCTTCCTGGTCTGTCTGCTGGACTATACCTTCCTGGTCTGTCTGCTGGACTATACCTTCCTGGTCTGTCTGCTGGACTATACCTTCCTAGTCTGTCTGCTGGACTATATCTTCCTGGTCTGTCTGCTGGACTATACCTTCCTGGTCTGTCTGCTGGACTATACCTTCCTGGTCTGTCTGCTGGACTATACCTTCCTGGTCTGTCTGCTGGACTATACCTTCCTGGTCTGTCTGCTGGACTATACCTTCCTGGTCTGTCTGCTGGACTATACCTTCCTGGTCTGTCTGCTGGACTATACCTTCCTAGTCTGTCTGCTGGACTATATCTTCCTGGTCTGTCTGCTGGACTATACCTTCCTGGTCTGTCTGCTAGACTATACCTTCCTGGTCTGTCTGCTGGACTATACCTTCCTGGTCTGTCTACTGGACTATACCTTCCTGGTCTGTCTGCTGGACTATACCTTCCTGGTCTGTCTGCTGGACTATACCTTCCTGGTCTGTCTGCTGGACTATACCTTCCTGGTCTGTCTGCTGGACTATACCTTCCTGGTCTGTCTACTGGACTATAACCTCCTGGGTTATTTTACTGCCACAATTGGCATGGGACCAACGGATCTACTTCCACTTCGAACGAAGATGTAAGTTACTTCGGATTTTTAATGCTCAAGAAAAATCCTTCGACCTAGGCTGGGGTTGAACGATTTTTAATGCTCAAGAAAAATCCTTCGACTAGGCTGGGGTTGAACGATTTTTAATGCTCAAGAAAAATCCTTCGACCTAGGCTGGGGTTGAACGATTTTTAATGCTCAAGAAAAATCCTTCGATCTAGGCTGGGGTTGAACCCACGAACATTGGGTACGAAGGCGAGCACTTTACCCCAAGACCACCGAGGTCGAACTTGTTTAATTTTCAAACCCTCCCTCCTTACCAAAATTCAAAATATTTTTAAAAAAATTCCCCATGTTTTATGTTTAAGACTGCAATTTTTGTAGCAATTAACTATCTGAACATGTCATTATCTGAAATTAAAAAAAGTGATAGTTGTCGGCCACATTATCGTATTATCTGGCTTACCGATAACAGAGAGGTCGGGAGTCGCTCCTCTCCAATGAGGGTCACTTCATCTTTTCTAACCAGTTAGAGCAGATATGTGGACATTCCGGACAAGTAGTAAGACGAGTTGCGCGCATGCGCACGCACACACACATACACACACACACACACACACACATACCAAAATATGCTAGTACCAGTAAAAATCGACCCATTTAATTACAAATGTTTCAAGTTGATAGCAACAAATTCGAACTACACTCTGATTTTCTTTGGAAGCCTCTTATTTTAAAATGGAAACTCATGTTGACACAATGGCGGAAATAAATAGTACAAATTAATTTAGATTCTTAGTCCACTTAACCAATAATGTGAAGATAAATGATGCATTAAAGCATAAGGAAGTGTCATTGAAAGTTTTTGATAACTTTTTAGATGAACTTTATAGCTAATAAATCAAATAAGACTTAATTCTATTACAGTTACAAATCAACTCCTGATTCAACCTTGACGTATTCAGATCTTGGGATAAGTTTATGTTGATAGGGTAGTTAATTAATTTAATCGTGTTTGTAAAACTGAAGTTACACTCACGAATTGGCTCACTCTCCCTTGCAATGATGGTCCAGATGAGAGCTGCGCCGTGAGATGTTTCGGGAGGCAACTTGGTATACACTACAGTAACGCATGTAGCATCTCATCTCTGCAGGGAGCCTGGCTAGTCTCATGCTACTACTACACCCAATATCAGTGCTGAGGGAACTTAAGCTCTTAAGGAGAAAATATTTATATCGTCTCTCTCTCTCTCTCAGTTAACTGTTGCCACATTCCTCGCGCTCAGATATGTCTGAAGGTGGTGTACTGGCCAACCGGTTGATGCTTGCGTTTCTCGTGTTCTGGAAGCAGGTTTATCTGTAGATTATGTTTGTAAATGATAATGAAGCCTATCCAATTATACATGTAAATTGACTTTAAATATTTATTGAGATAAAATCTTAGGCTGATACTAAAGTGCGGACATTAAGATTATAGACAATACCAAAATATTTAGCTAGTTTGATGATGTATCTATACATATATACATATATACATACATGTATACTCGTACATACATATATACATACATGTATACTCGTACATACATATATACATACATACATACATACTACATACATACATACATACTACATACATACATACATACATACATACATACATACATACATACATACATACATACATACATACATACATACATACATACATACATACATACTACATACATAGGCCTACATACATACATACATACACAATCTAATCACGACGTTGCCTTATGGGGTAGGCAATAAATTATACATTTAGCTCAAAAAGCAACTCCGTACTTAATCCATTTTCACCAACCTTCTCCACACTTCCCTATCCCTGCATACTCCCTTCGCTTCAATAATATCCTTTCACCAAATCATACATGCACTTTTATTGTTTAAACTATTATTGTTTCTCTTTCTCACATATTCGTCTACAACATTTAGCCATGCCTTACATAGCCTACTCCTTCTTTTTGATCCACACACTCTACCTTCATATATTAGCTTTGCCACTTGGTTCACACTCATCCTCTCAACATGGCCAAACAAACGTAAAACTTCTTTCACATCGACCTTTTGGATTCACTTTCAAACTACACTTCTTCATCACCCATTCATTACCGGTGTGATAACTATATATACATTTATTTGGTAATTTTTAACTATTTTAAAATATGTGTTGACTAAACATAATCCCCTTTTGATAGTTAAATTCAATATCTTAATTCAACAAATTTATGGAAATTATAGTCAATATAGCACTTGTAACCAATTTGCTATTCAACAAGACAGAAACGATTGAAGTGATTAAACTAATTTAAAGAAAGTTTAATTCCCGGTCGCTATTAATCTCATGCTTCAATTAACTTCCGATTATAAATAAAACTGTACAATCTGAGGATAAATGTTTAGAAATGTAAACATTTAAAATGTACCATAGGCCTAATTAATTTGTTTGAATGCTATCATATTAACTATATTAGATTGAAAGAATGGTTTAAGGCCAGGATTGCAACCAGTACATCTCGAGGCAGCTTTTAGTCCATCTCGAGGTAACCTTCATTCCATCTCGAGGCAGCTCTCAGTCCATCTCGAGGCAGCTCTCAGTACATTTCGAGGCAGCTTTTAGTCCATCTCGAGGTAGCCTTCAGTCCATCTCGAGGTAAACTTCAGTCCATCTCGAGGCAGCTCTCAGTCCATCTCGAGGTAAACTTCAGTCCATCTCGAGGCAGCTCTCAGTCCATCTCGAGGCAGCTCTCAGTACATCTCGAGGCAGCTTTTAGTCCATCTCGAGGCAGCTTTTAGTCCATCTCGAGGCAGCTTTTATTCCATCTCGAGGCAGCTTTTATTCCATCTCGAGGCAGTTCTCAGTCCATATCGAGGCAACTCTCAGTCCATCTCGAGGCAGCTCTCAGTCCATATTGAGGCAGCTCTCAGTACATCTCGAGGGAGCTTTCAGTCCATCTCGAGGTAACCTTCAGTCCATCTCGAGGCAACTCTCAGTCCATCTCGAGGCAGCTTTCAGTCCATCTCGAGACAACTTTCAGTCCATCTCGAGGCAGTTCTCAGTCCATATCGAGGCAACTCTCAGTCCATCTCGAGGCAGTTCTCAGTCCATATTGAGGCAACTCTCAGTCCATCTCGAGGCAGCTCTCAGTCCATCTCGAGACAACTTTCAGTCCATCTCGAGGCAGCTTTCAGTACATCTCGAGGCAGCTTTCAGTACATCTCGAGGTAGCTCTCAGTCCATCTTGAGGCAGCTTTTAGTCCATATCGAGGCAGTTCTAAGTCCATCTTGAGGCAAAGTCCATCTTGAGGCAGCTCTCAGTCCATCTCGAGACAACTTTCAGTCCATCTCGAGGCAGTTCTCAGTCCATATCAAGGTAACTCTCAGTCCATCTCGAGGCAGTTCTCAGTCCATATTGAGGCAACTCTCAGTCCATTTCGAGGCAGCTCTCAGTCCATCTCGAGGCAGCTCTCCGTCCATCTCGAGGCAGCTTTCAGTCCATCTCGAGGTAACCTTCAGTCCATCTCGAGGCAGCTCTCAGTCCATCTTGAGGCAGCTTTCAGTCCATATCGAGGCAGTTCTAAGTTCATCTTGAGGCAACTCTCAGTCCATCTCGAGACAACTTTCAGTCCGTCTCGAGACAACTTTCAGTCCATCTCGAGACAACTTTCAGTCCATCTTGAGGCAGCTCTCAGTCCATCTCGAGACAACTTTCAGTCCATCTCGAGGCAGTTCTCAGTCCATATCGAGGCAACTCTCAGTCCATCTCGAGGCAGTTCTCAGTCCATATTGAGGCAACTCTCAGTCCATCTCGAGGCAGTTCTCAGTCCATCTCGAGGCAGCTCTCAGTACATCACGAGGCAGCTTTCAGTACATCTCGAGGCAACTCTCAGTCCATCTCGAGGCAACTCTCAGTCCATCTCGAGGAAGCTTTCAGTCCATCTCGAGGCAGCTTTAAGTACATCTCGAGGCAGCTTTCAGTACATCTCGAGGTAGCTCTCAGTCCATCTCGAGGCAGCTTTCATTACATCTTGAGGCAACTCTCAGTATATCTCGCGGCAGCTTTCAGTACATCTTGAGGCAGCTTTCAGTACATCTTGAGGCAACTCTCAGTCCATCTCAAGGCAACTTTCAGTCCATCTCGCGGCAGCTTACATTACATCTTGAGGCAACTCTCAGTCCATCTCGAGGCAGCTTTCATTACATCTTTAGGCAACTCTCAGTACATCTCGCGGCAGCTTTCAGTCCATCTCGAGACAACTTTCAGTCCATCTCGAGGCAACTTTCAATCTATTACGTAAAAAACTACATCATTTAAATGTGACATTGAATCTTTTCAACTTGAAAATTGATCAAGTCCTTATAAATATTGTTAGAGTATAATCGAAATTACCTGTATTGGTTATAATCAGTAATCTATATTGTTTAATATAAAAATGTACATTTTATTTGTTTTTCCTGTAAAGTTGGGAACAAACATATTTTAGGAAATTAAAATTTAAAGATTAAATATAATGTTTTAGACAAAACTATCCAAAGTAGAGCGGAGAAACGATAAATTTCCGTGGGAACTTTGATAAAATTTTAAGTCAATTGGGACCCTAAAGGATTCTTGACCCCTGGTCTTAAGTGTCACTCTCACAATAGACTGAACTTTCGATTAAGAGATCAGGGTTCAAATCCCATTTGGGTGTATTTATTTTCCCTAAATGTGTTTCCACGCAAATTTGAGTATACTTTCTCAAAATTAAACCATAATTCCATACATTTTAGCGCAATTATTACATGCGCGTATACCCTAAACGGGTAGTAAGGCGTGGTGATAAACACAGCTATGGTAAAAAAAACACCACTTTTGGGTGTACTTGGTCCTGACCCCACCAATCAACAAGCTCTATTGCAGGTAGTATTAACTATATTGTTACACAAGGGTGTGTTTATCAGAACGCGACACTTGAAGTGTCCTCTAGTTTGTCGACTGGTTACCATATCCAACATAAACAGACTACACTGTAAGCGGATATGAGTTATTTCCTTCCACCCTTGCGGTCTCAACTTCCTACCAAACTTGCTCCATGCACACACAAAGCTCCAAGGATCAGGAGTGTCTTGCTGCTGTCTATAAATTACCAGCCCTGAGTCTCTTACTGACAGACATAGTGACTAGGGTAGCCCTGGGGAATACCCTTCCCGTTCCTTGCACGACACTCATACCCAGCCAGGTTCAAGGGTTGCGCATCAGACAGTTATCAGGCTAGGTGTTGCAGATGGGGGTAATGGTACTGCTACACCGGATATCATCTCTGAGGTAACTGCATGGATACTATTGGGAAACAGCCTTGTCATTATCTTAGGTTTGTGGTTAAACTCCCCTCAAATATAAGACAAGTTTGGCAACGCTGATTAGTTGAGGTTGCCAGTAGCTCCTTCTTATCCTGGCAAACCACCTTCAAACATGACTGAGAGTGAGTAGATTTGGCAACAGTGAACTGAGAAATAAGCGAAGATAAAGTTTTTATCCATATGAACTGCAGTTCGCTCAGAGGTGATATTGGGTGTAGCACGACTACACTGAAGTTACGTGATTCACACATGAGGTTAATAAAGTCTGTTAGAGCAATTGTTTTGTTGGCAGGAATTGATACTATATTGGGTGTCTTCGCGACCAGGAACGATAAAATGCAATATCTTTAGTTGGTTTTGTGTTTATTTGTTTTAAGGGGGCCACCTACTTCAAGGTAAATATCACGTTGCATGATGCACTATGGGAATTACAGTTATGAATCTCCAAACCCACTAACACTATCCTTAAACATATTTAGAACCTTGTTTTTTTAAGCACCACGTCTTACTGTCCGTTTGGCTTCTACACACCTGTAATAATAATTACGCTATTGGGTAAGGTTGACGGTTGACCTGGCGCTCTAGGGGTAGGGTGTCAGACTTCTGTGCTGGGGGTCCGGGGCTTAATCCTCGGTCCCGGCACAGATTTATCTGATTGCCAAACCCTTCCTTCACCTCTGACAAGATGTGTATTAATCACAACTTGTGAATGTGAGGAATGCCAGGTCTCCACCGTGGTTCGGATCCCACGTTAAGCTGTAGGTCCTCCATTTCATCTCACATTCACCCTACCATCACACATTAGCGTAAGTGCGTATAACGCGAACGAGTAGTAAGGTTGGATTTCATTTTACACTGGTTTGTTTTTCTTTCTATCTCATAGATTAGTGACCACTGTCCAGAGATTAAATAATACACAAACCATCCACAAAACGTTATGTTAATGTTTGGTTGAGTGTAATTCATGTTGTGTTAAGTATCTGTTTTATTTAAGTATTTGTTAAATAATGTAGACAACTCACATTGTATTAGAATTAAATATAATTATAATAATTTGTAATAAATAAAATGAAAGAATATTAGGAAAATGGTAGAGCACATATAAAAGTAAAAACACTAACACATATTTACACACACTTCAATATTTCGATGCTATTATAGCATCTTCCTCAGGAAGTAGTTGCAGTAGTTAAACTAAGCAGGATTTTCTCTTCAGTGATGCCAACTTGATTGGTAAGGATGAAAACTTCTCTGGTGGAGTTGAAATTCCCTGAATGATTATCTATTACTCTTTGGATGGTAGGTGGTGCTGGTGTAGTCTCTGGGTTGAAATTAGCGAGTATTTAGGTTAGGTGGTCTTCTAGACTTTGTGATCCATTGATGTGCCAGTTCCCATCTTCTTAACTGAGACATATTACATTGTGTCTTGTGGAATGATTTTAACACCTTGACAGTTTAGCAGTCCTCAAAGTTGAGGTTATGATTGGTGGCGTGTGCTGAAACGGGTTTTTCTGGATTCTTAATTTTGGTGTCATGGTGGTGTCCATTCATTCATTATAATACAAATCCATTTAATAATTAATAGGACTTAATTGTACAATACTTTTGTAAATTCTACCATTGTAACTTTTTTATAAACTGTTTTGACCTACCTGACGTTTTTATTTTTTTATTTTGGCCCACTTCCCGAAAGGTTTGCCCATCACTGATTTAGAGGAAGTGCACCTGTATTTGTGTGGAGGAAGAGTGGAAAATCATTTTAGAAAAAACCACTCTCAGTACGCCCAATGACCAGGATTCAAACCTGGATACCCCATCATCGGCAGTCCCATCTTTTGAGAGAGTGATGCCTTAGACTATTTAACCACATAGGTGGATGTTTATGTTTTGACCCTGTTAAAAAACAAATGTTTGAGGGAGGTTATATTTATATTTCTAATCATCTATTTTAACCTCCAAACAGTAACATCTGGGGTAAAACGTCGTTGAAATGAACTAATTTTATATCTTTTCTTAATCTTGTAAAATTAAAAAGGTAATGTGTTTAATTCTATAGGGACATGTTAGTACTATTCACCTTATTTTTTATTTGAGTCATATTTTAAAATAACAAACTTGTTATTAAATGTGGCGATCAGTTTATCTCGGTGTTCTTCAAGGCAGCCCTTTAAGATACTGAACAGTCTCGGGCTATTTGCACGCAGGACCACGTCTGGTGGGCTTTTGACGACTATTATACAACATGTGATTGCATCAATTGGGATTCAAACAAGTCTCATCAAGTCCCTCGTAGTTGGTCCGTGCTCATTACTGCAGGCCTAATGCTTTCGATCAATGTAGAATTAAGCTTAACGCAACCTTTTTTTGGGAATTACATATTTTATTATTTTATTTTGAACCTTGGAAATGTTTCTGACTTTGAATATTTTGGGCTACTAAAGAGCGTTTTAAAATGTTATTAGGTTACACTGTTTTACCAACATTTTTAGGATAGTAAAGTGCTTTAAGAGAAAATTAAAATCAATTTAGAATATTCTTTAACTTCATAACACCTTTTTTTAAGTTCTTATACGTTGTGTTTTAAAGCTTAGTTCAGTTGGTCTATTGAACTAAGTATATAGGGCTCGATTCCCAGAATCACCAAAAAATTTACCATTGGTTAAATTGAGTCTCTCCCTTTTTACATTGATGAATTAACGGCCAGAGGGGTGGGGGTTTTATCTGTTCTTTAATTAAGTTAGATTGTAAGTAATGCAAATGTATAATCAGTCGATTCATAAAATGCACTTTAAATGATCCAAATAAAAAAAATATACGTCTCTTTTGCACCTCAAAATATGATATACTGACATCATATCGAACATTTTAATTAATTTTAATATTTTTACTTTCTCGAATAAAGAGAAAGTATTGTAATCGTGAGAGTTTTCGACCTCGAGTTTCTGATGAATCTTTACGTTTTATGTGTTCCTTAACTTAAACAAGTTATTTGATACAATAAATTTATTTGTCTCTGGGCTTATCAGAAACATTTGATGGATTTGGTTCACACCTGATATTTAAAGATTATATGGTCATACCACGGAATGCTAATTGATTTTTGAGAATTCAAGTTTTTTTAACGCCTCTAACGATTTTGTTTAGTATTTATATTTGGAGAGTGTTTAGTTTAGCAAATAAAAGTGTGTACTTGTTTATTGGGGAAAGTTAATTTATCGGTAATTTATTGAATGATAGTTTTTACATATTTAATATATTTTAAAAATGGCTCCAATGATTTGGTTCAAAATTGGTATCTGGTAGGTTTTTTACGATACAAAATTTTTATATATTTGTTTATCTTTAAAAAAATATTATTTAATAATAGTTTATTGATCATTGATTTTTAAATGATCTGATTTTTTTAATAACTGTAATTTTTTATTGAAATTTGATATCTGGAAACTCTTTTACATGATAAATACTAACAATCTGCTTTTCTTAGGAGTTCTTAAGAGTAGTTTGCTAAAAACTTATTTAAAAAAATCCAAATTATGGTACACTAACTATATTAGAAAGTTTCTACTTTTGTGTCGTAACATTTATTTAAATTAAACATTTGGTCTTATATATAGAATTACTTTATTTGTAAAATCATCCAAACAACGGGTGCATGAATACTTTTATTGTAATCGAATATACAAGAAAGGGTAAGTAATATAGAGACAGTGTTTATACATTTTTTTAATGTCTTGATATTTTCATATTTCCTTTCCTAAACTTATTTTTGTCGGTCATACAAAATGTTGCTTCTCTCCCATAGTTCTGCCGCAATATTTCGTTTGACTTCCCCTCGAGTTGCACCTATAACTCATGCTAGAACACCCCGGACCACGTATCTACCATTCAACACTTGTTTCCATCTCTCTGCACTTCTTCATCAACCTCCCATAAACCACCGCAATTTAGTTTATTACCTATTTTATGGAAACTGTAAGATTGGTTGAAATGCAGATTTATTTTTATCACTAAGTGATCAATTAAATTCTGAATACCAAATTAAATGAAAATGTATTTCTCTTTTAATTAATGAATTGGGAACCGATAAATAAGAAGTTACAAAATCTAGGATTTAGTGTAGATTGGAAAGAGATGGATGAAAGATCGGTCTATTATCGACTGCTGTCTCCTTTTGGCACCTCTTTCGCCTCCCAAATTGTTTGGACTAGAAACCGGGAAAGCACTCGTGTGAATGTTAACGTGATTCTTATTGGTATAACTTTCCATTCATAGAACAATTTGAAAGGAAATACTTAAAGTTCGTAGAGCGCAAAGTTAGATTTTTTGTCTGACAGAACTACTAATATAAAGTAATAATTGTAGAGAAAGGGCTACTTTAAAGAAAATACAGACTTTTCCCGATTAACTTTGATAATATTTTACTATATTAGTTAGTGCTTTTATTTATTACCCATTTAGGTTGCTGCATGGTCTAACACGCTACTCTAGCAATAGACTAGACTGCCAATGAAGGGGAGATCGAGGTTCGAATCTCAGTCGGGTGTACTAAGGTTTTTTCCAAAATAGTTTTCCAATCTCACTTTCTCCACGCAAATGTTGGTACAATTTCAATAAATATAACCTTTGTAGTACCCAAAACTATTAGCGTAGTTAGTATATAAGCCTGTAACCCGAACGGGTAGTAAGATGCGGTGCTAAAAAAATAGTGTTATTTTATGATGCACTCCATAATATTTACAATTGCAGATCACATGACTTGGCGTATGAATACGTGAAGGTTGTTTTAGTAACTTTTGTAGCTGTCAAATAAGTTATTTATTATAGAATAAAGGTTTCTTTTGTAAACAAAAGGAGGGGCAGGTTATAAGCATTAAGAATTCAGTAACATACAAACCTGCATCCAATTGTTAAATGTAGGGTAAAAAACTATAAATAGTTCTTATTGACAATTAATTATAGAAGGTTTAATAAAGTGTTTATTTTATATCCATAGCACATATATTCATAAACTATTTACTCCCCTTTATATTATTTCATTTTAAAACCTAGTTTATAATGTGCCATTATAAATTGCTATACAACTTTATCAAAATTAGTATTTACTATTAATTATTTAGATTTAGTAGGCTCTAGTTGTGCACTATTAAGTGACCTTGGGGTGTTGTAATTTTATTCGTATAGTTTTTTTCATATTTTAATTCAAATTTAACTACGATTTATTTTAATTAAGATAGTTAAATGCACATTTGCCACTACACAATTAAATATATGATTAAATTACTAATTTTATCTAATATCCTGGACCACATGTCCAGTGTCTTTAACAACACCAAAAATTCCCTGACTTTAACTTTTATATTATTTTAGTACTATCCTAACTTTATATAATATTATGTCCTTAACTTTCACTAACGCAAGTCGAGTGGTGTGCTAGATAGTTAACAAGTTAAAACAATGGTGAAACATCTGAACTCTAGTTTCTATTATAAACAAGCAGTTTGACGCATTCCACACGGTTAAGCATCAACACAACTATATCAAATTAGGACGTTCAACACCCGGCTGACAACTTTTTGGTAGTGCCTCATTGTACAACCTAACTATGGCAATCATAAACCAATCATGGTAATTAGTAAATTAAAATAAATTAAATATTTGAGACAAGATATTACCTTGTTTACTGGGTGCAATCATAAAATAAGATAAATGAACTAATAGACATTGTTAAAGAAATATTTTGGATTTGAGAGTATCACTTTTCACCAAATAGCATAAATAAATAATATCCTTTGTTACACAAACATAATGAATACCAAGCATCATGGTTTCCCAAAGAGCATCATGGCTCACCGAGCTATGTTGCCAGAATTGGCTTATTTTAATTTTTCTGTTGCTGGTAGGCGCTAATTTATTCTTTGATTTTAACTTTGCTATCTCAATGCTAATGGAATAGCTTTAGTTTTTCTATCTTTTATTTTGATATTTTCCTCGTCTATTTACACAACATTCAAATTTTCTACCGTATCGAGAAGTTTAGTTATTTCTATTAGCTATTTCCCATCCCCTAGTTTTAAATTCCAGACCTTCCAGCTTTTATTGTTATTTTGTTATTGTGAGGTGGTTCTTTTACAAACTTGGCAAATTAAAAAATTCTTCCATGCCAAAAAGAAGATTTTATAGAAATTTTAGAAAGATTTTAAGCTACACCTCCTCCTCCCTCATTTTTTTCAGGCCTCTTTCTAAATAGTAAAATTCAGCACTTATTTTGTTGTTGGAGTAATCCCTTTATATTCTTGGAAAATTATAATTTTCTGCTTCACCTAAACATTTTTTTTTCTTTTTACTTAACACTCCCTAAATTTCAAATTTTAAGTCAAATATGGTTCTGTACCTGGGGTTGTCCTCCTACCTGCCTGCCTGCCAAATTTTAAATTTCTACCACACTGAAAGTTTTTTTTGTTCACACCCCCAACTACCTTTCTTTTAAAAGTCCCAGTAAAAAATGTAACATTTTCAAGCCTTAATATTACTTGGAAAGGTATCTTTACCTGTCTACCGAATTTCAGTTTTCTACCACACTGGGAAGTAGTTATTTACTATTAGTTTTTGGAAATTTCAAACCCCCACGCCCCTTTCTCCAAATCACTCTTAAATATTTATTTAGTTATCTTGAGTTTCTTTCTACCTGTCTGCCAAATTTTAATGTTATATATTATCTTAAAAGTTTTTTTATGTACATGGTATACGTGTAGTACACGTTCCAGCGTTGTGGTTAAAACAATAATAGTTTCAAAACTAACAATGCAACCATTGTTCATCTTTGAGATATGTTAATTCAACCCGAGCACTGTTTTCCTTCATCCCGATAATGGCCGAACCACATCAACTACAAACCTCACAATGTTCCTCAGAATTATTAATTAAAGCTGCTGGTATATGGTGTGGTTTGGCCACTTTGTGTTCATGTCGGCTCACAGATGAATTATACAGACTAGTATCGAACCCTGGTTTGCGAGCTCGCCGCTCCCCTGGTTTTCTGCTCTACCGCAAATAGGATCTGTTGATTATCGGTATTGAGCTGTGGAATTCCACGGGGGACAGCACGAATGTAAAGTTTATTTCAACTGATTGCTGATTCCCCCCCTCTAATTTAATTACTCTAATAGGTTAGGGGAGAGAACGGTAGAATGTCGTTGGAGAATACGCGTATTTGTTTGATAAGCCATTTAGGAAACAACCTGACTGCATCCAGCCAGGATTCTAGCCCCGACCTGCCCATCACTGGCAAAACAGACTGGATGAGTTCACATCTATGGATATTACTGATATAAATAAAGCCATTCAATGGATCTACACTACGTGAACTGGTTCAGGTACAGCCATCTTTGTTGAAAAGGAAGGGACAATACAAGTGCTGCCCCCATTACCTCTGTAGAACTTGGTCAGCTGTACACATTTTATAAATAGAGGCTCTTCTTTGATAGAAACGTACCTGTTGCAAGAATATACTCTATTACTGTTCCCTGCAATCCGTGTCTTACTACCCTACTGGGTGTATATTTACAATATTGTGGTTAAGATAAGGATGCTATCAAAGAGGAATTGTTATCTCCTTATTTATGAAGAGAGAGAGAGAGAGGAGAGAAAAACTGTTTACATTCCGCCGAGACTCGAGCCATGACCCGACTAAACGAAGCTGACTTCTCTGGCCAGGTGGCAGGTGGCTTCTGTTCCCCAGCTGTCAGAACTATAACAGTTGTTCAACCCTTGCTACCCGCTATAAAAGCGTGTTCCAATAGTGACGTCATCCTGGCTCTATAAGGCGCTCTAATAATAGAGACTCCCTCTCGGGGTATGAGGGAAGGGAGGGGAGTCAAGTGGGCCAAGTTGCGGTGGTAAAAGGTCAACCTCAACCCTCGTCACTCGTCCTTCAGCAACCGAAGAAAAGAGACGAGGAGCTAGGAATTGGAACAAAGTGAGGAAGCGTGTTTTTCACCTTCCTCCTCGTCTCCCCTCTCAGCCGTGGGTTTCCTGCTAAGAATGTGACTTCCTTCCTTTTCATTGGTCCTGCTTGAACTTGCTACCACTTACCTGGGATATAAACCTTTACTTTCAACCAAGGAAGAACGTAGTCTAGAACGTAGCATTTATTACTTTAAATACGTTCCTCTGGGACAAACAACGACATGCCAACCTTTGTTTACCCCTGCAGTCTCACTATCCTTTAGGCTTGTATGCAAATATTTACCAATATACTGAAACTAATATACATATATATAGATATAACGTGTACTTTCTGGACCCAATTATTATTAACTAACTTAAATCTAGTACAAACACAACACCCAACCCCCAACCTTTGATTTATAACCGTGAAAGGGGAAACCCACATTTCACAAATGGTAAATATTTTAGCCAGTCCGTGAATTGAACCCTGACCTCTTCTCTCAGTAGGCAGATACGCTACCGACTGAGCTAAGGTGTTGGGACAATAACTAAGGCAGTAGTGTAGGGATGAGGAAGGTAGGGTTAAGAGGAAATGTACACACATATGCGTGGAAGGAGAGTGGAAATAATTTAGTGGTGAAAACAACTAATTATACTAAACCGGGATTCAAACCCGAGCTTCTCTTCATTACTCTAATGTGAGTGTGTAACCAGCTATACGGGCCACATCTTTATCACGCGCTTTAATGGAGAGTAGTGGTATAAATTAATAGCTCGCACTGGTGGTCACGCAGTCAAAGAAGTAATTCTCGTCTTGTTCTATTTGCATGATGGGGAGGTCACTGTAGAGCAGCGTTTCCCAAAAGGTGTTCCGCGGAACCCTGGGGTTCCGTGGAAGGGTCAAAGGGGTTCCGAGTTCTGATCTTCGCGTTCAATTGTCAGACATTAAGCCTAATTTTAGTGCTATTATAAGTAAATATGTGAAAAAATTTCATTCTTCACATTAAATAGTTACTTTTTTTGTACGATAAATGTTTTATAATACTTATATTAATTATTTTTTATTTATAATTATTCTTTCTTTTCATGTCAAACATGAAAATATTCAAACTACACTACAAGGTACAATCACTTTTATTATTATCAAAATGGGGTTCCGCCAAAAAAAGTATGATCAATTAGGGTTCCGTGGCCAAAAAAAATTGGGAACCTCTGCTGTAGAGACCCGATTGAGTGTATTGAGGTGTTTTTCCCCTAATTATAACCACCCTCCCTCCACGCAAACATGCGCTATATTCCTGTAAACTCCCCTCTGCCCCCTCTTTCTTTTAGTGTGTGTTGATAGCCCAGATTGTTAGTAAGACGCGATGCACGTACAAATGTACTAACATATGTGTATATAACATATGGTAATGATCTACTGTTTATTTGAAACCCAGCTCAGGTTGACGGATTTTTCTTGAGCGATAACAATCCGTAGCACAACTTCTTTCAGAGGGGAAGTAAAGCCATCTGTCACATGTCTATCGTAGCATGTAAACGAACACTTGGCATGTAAAAGAACCCTGTAAGGTATGTGAAAATACCTTTCCCGGCAAAATTGGTGGGGCCTTTAGCACCCACTCATAGAAGTTCTCGTGTGCTGATTAATCGGTTCATAAAGTGCACGTTAAATACCTCCAATAAATACCATCTGTTTCAATGTTTAGGGCCTGAAGGTTATAACTATTATACTCAAACAACGATTTAACTTAACATTAATTTTAAATTAAATCAACTGAAAACCATAAAACTTCACAACTTCACTTCTATCCTAGAGTCCTTAGTTCGGATCCTGAGCTAGTATAAGACCTGATAACCCTGGTATCACTTGCGCTAGTTTATATCTCAGTGCTAGATCTAATTAATAGATTGTGTTCAGGTGACAGGTAGCTTCACGTTCCATACCAACGATTATAATGGTTTAGATTGAAATGAGGGCTCAAAAATTAATAACTATGGTTAATATATTCAACACATTGATTGATTAACATTTAAAGAATGAATTTTAATATTGAAAGTTGAGTTGGAGTGACTTGTTCATCTCCACACTCCTTGACTGCCTGAAAGTACCAATCAGTTAGATCGCGATCCTAAGGGCTTCTCCACCCTCGCCGCAGTCCAAAGAAGGATCCACTCCCCTGGGGCGAAATCCCTTTATAGGAGTAAATCGGCCAAGGTCTCTTTCACTGTCTTTTAAAACACTGCAACACTGGTCGGGGAAATCAGGTAATAATAATGGTCCTCCTCGCGACTGCTAGTTGCTTATGTTAGGATGGTAAATACTAACAAACATAATGAGCTTTGTTCTTTGGCTTGAGAAAGTGAGAAAAAGAAGTTACGGTCAGTTTGTTCTTCGCTGTGACTCATATTCAGAAAAAGTTAATATTAAATATATTATGTTAAGCTTCAACTACACATGCAGAATACTATATTAATAATTATTTGGTCTCTGCTTGAAGTAAAATATAATTTACTCTTTCACTTTGCATAAAGTCTAACATTATTTCTTAAGTAGTTTCTACTTACTATTTCTATAAATTAAGTTAAATGTACACTAATATGAGCCACTGTAAAATATCTTCGAGACCTTGACTAACACACCACTGGGGTAAATTGTCTGAAATTTAATAAGCACGTTTGTGAAAACTTGGTTAACAAACTATTAGAGTCAAAGTGTCCTTGGTTAAACCACGTTATGAAATCTGTAACAACCTAAAACAAAGTGTCCTCAGGTTGATAACAACGTTATTGAAGTTTGGTAACAAACCCTTAAAATCAAAGTGTCCTCAGGGTTGATAACCACATTATTGAAAGTTTGGTAACAAACCTTAGATCAAAGTGTCTCAGGTGATAACCACATTATTGAAAGTTGGTTAACAAACCATTAGAATAAAATGTCCTCAGGGTTGATAACCACGTCTGTGAAACCTTGGTTAGATATTTTCAACGCGAGTCTGAGTGTGGTTTTCTATATAATTTATTCATTCATAAGAAATTTCACTATTAACATTAGTTAATTACAGCTATTAGTGTATAGCAGTAGTTCTATATTGTAGGAGCCAATGCCAGTAAATATCCTTTTACGGGAGATTTAAGTTTTCGCTTTTCTGGGGTTCTGTTGGAAATTGACAAGTTTTATTTCGATATCTCGATTTTTGGGAGAGTGGCATCTATTTGGGTTAGATGTTGTCAAGGTGATCAACTATTTTTACTTTCTCTCTATCTTACAGTAGAGAAAGTATTGTGATCGTCAAAAAAATCGAGCTCGAATTTTGATGAACCCCCCCCCGAATTCGAAAAAGTTGTTTTTGAATTACCGTCTGTCTGTCTGTACTTCCAACTAGAGGCTAAACTGTTTCAACGATCGGGCTAAAGCTTGGTATCTAGGGTTTTCATAGTGTTGCCCCGAGGGGTTTTCGGAATTGGATATCTAACCCTTAAATTAAGAATAGTTTGTTTACTTAAGGACAAAAGGATAAAAAGTCTATTTTCTCAAAATCGGCTCTAACAATTTTGATTAAATTTCATTTCAAAACATTTATAAATATTCCAAACAAAATGGCTACTTTCAATATTTCGGCAAAATGATTTTAAGGGCTCTGGTCTGATGAGTAAATTATCATTTTTTATCATATCTCCGAAACTATTTGAGATATGAAATTAATTATCATGAAAATATGTAGATCTATTTATAATACAAATATTTTATTTGAAGCATATTTTTATAAAACCAATAACTTTCAAGCTATGCGCAAATATGAATATTTTTTAACTTTTCGAACACAAAGATAAAGTATTGCGACCGTAAAATAAATGGTACGGCATACCGCACAGACTTTCTCTCTCTTTCTATAAACTCGTAAGATTTCTGAACGGAATAATGTACATTGTATCATCACCACTCCACATAAGAACACGCATAAAATAATATACCATAATATAGAATCAATGAGAAAAGAGGCGCATCTTTGTCCACCTAAGAGAATTTCAAACAGTTTAATGTTTTAAAGACCTTAATAAAATGGTATTTGAACCATTTGCTGACAGCTTGGAAACTCGGATCTGCTTACGCTAATATATTAGAAATTGGGAAGGTTAGAATTATATTAACTGAACCCGCATTTGAGTGGAGAATGGAAAACCATTGATGAGAAACTACCCCAATTCACCCGACCTAGATTCAAACCTTGACCTCCCCGTCCTCGACAGTCAAGCTCAGTATGAAACTAGTGCGTTAATCTCAGTACGAAACTAACGCGTTAGCCAACTACGGCACCGAGAAGGTTAACAATATAGAAATTAGTTTTATGTGTCAATGTGTCCTTTAAGGTACAGACAGACAGACACAGACAGACAGACAGAGGGAAATTCAAAAACAAATTTTTCGGATTCAGGGATTCATGAAACGTCAAGATTCATCAAAATTTCTGTTTTAAATCCTATATATTTATTTTTAAAGAATTAATATCCTCATTTGTATGTTTGGACCAATAAAAAAGATTAATATTTGGTCCCCAATGGTCAACACTTCATATTAAAATTTCTATTTCTGGTTAAAATTTTAACATTTTATAAGGTGTTGCACATCTTCAAGACATCACATTGATATTTAAATTTATTCATTTATACATTTTGACCAATAAAAAATGTAAATATTGACTATTGAGTTAAAATGGAGATAGATCATTGCTGTGCAAACATTTCTCCTAAGAGCTTTAAGGAAAAATAACATACTTTTTTTAGATACTTACTTATATTTAATAACTCTATGGCATTGTAGAATTATTGCGTTAAGACTTAAGTAGTATATGTTTTACAACTAAAGCTCACAAATTGTATTAATATTTTAGCAAATATCTCAGAAACTGTTGCTTTTATAAAAATATATGTCAAATAAAAGTTGATTATTTCTAATAGTCCTACAATTTTGCATGATAAGTTGTTTAGTTTCTCAAATAGTTATGGAGATACGGAAATTAACGCTTCTGTAAAGTACCCTAAAAATCATTTTCATAGGAAAATGAAAATACCAGTTTATTTATAATCTTAATCAACGCCTTTGATACGAATTTTAATCAAAATCGTTTGAGCAGATTTTGAGAAAACCTATTTTTTCTCTTTTCGCCCTTTATAAAACTACTCTTAATTTTAAGTTTTAATAGACACACAGACAGACGGCATTGCAAAGACTATTTTTTAGGGTTCGGGGGGTCATAAGACGTCGACATCCATCAACATTTCAGGTTAGTTTTTTTTACGGTCGCAATACAACTTTAATTTCCAAAAAGTTAAAAAATATATATAATTGCGTATAGATTGAAAGTTATTGATTTTATAAAAATATGTTTCGATAAAATATTTGTATTATAAATATATACACATATTTGTAATGCTAAGTAATTTCATATCTCAAATAGTTTCGGAGCTATTATAAAAAATTGTTAATTTACGCATCAGACCGGAGCCCTTAAGCTATTTTGCCGAAATATTGAGAGTAGCCATTTTGTTTGGAATATTTATTAATGTTTAAAATGAAATTTAATCAAAATCGTTAGAGCCGATATTGAGAAAATCGACTTTTTCTCTTTTCTCCCTTCAGTAAACACCTTAATTTTAAGTTTTAATAGACACACAGACAGACGGCATTGCAAAGACTATTTTTTAGGGTTCGGGGGGTCATGAGACGTCGACATCCATCAACATTTCAGGTTATTTTTTTTTAACGGTCGCAATACTTGAGGTGGGGTGCTAGTGAGCGTGAGTTTAGGGCAGTATTTTCGAAGTTTTTATAGCATAAACATTTGTTGGACAAAATAAATCAAATATTTCTTCTATAGAAACATAGAGTTTAGTTTTCCGCACATGCTAATCTCAACAGTTCTTTAATATCTATCAAGGATGTCCTGGAATTAGTGACAACTTTTCTCTTTATTTAAAAAGTTTGTCACCAAATGCCGCTTTGCTCATGAGAGATATTCAAGAACTGTTGAGATTAGCATGTGCAGAAAACTAAACTCTATGTTTCTATGAAGAAATATTTGATTTATTTTGTCCAATAAATGTTTATGCTATAAAAACTGCAAAATTAATGCACTAAACTGCCGTTCACTAGCACCCCATCTTAAGCTTTAATGTCCAAAAAGTTAAATATATATATATATAATAAAATTGCGTATAGATTGAAAATTATTGATTTTATAAAAATATGTTTCGAATAAAATATTTGTATTATAAATATATATCATATTTGTAATGCTAAGTAATTTCATATCTCAAATAGTTTCGGAGCTATTATAAAAAATGTTAATTTACGCATCAGACGGAGCCCTTAAAGCCATTTTGCCGAAATATTAAGAGTAGCCATTTTGTTTGGAATATTTATTAAAGTTCATAAATGAAATTTTAATAGAGCCGATTTTGAGAAAATTGACTTTTCTCTTTTTTACCTTCAGTAAACTACCCTTAATTTTAGGGGTAGATATCCAATTCCAAAAACCCCTCGGGAAACCCTATAAAAACCCTAGATATCAAGTTTTAGCTCAATCGGTAAAATAGTTTAGGCTCTAGTTGGAGGTACAGACACAGACAGACAGACAGACGGAAATTCAAAAACCACTCTTTCGGATTCAGGGAGTCATGAAACGTCAAGATTTATCAAAATCTCGAGTTGATTTTTTTGACGATCACCATACTCTACTGTAAGATAGAGAGAAAGTAAAAATCTAATATGAAAGGTTCATGGATATCGATGTCTCATGACCCCCCGAACCCTAAAAAGTTGTCTTTGCAATGCCGTCTGTCTGTGTGTCTGTTTAAACTTAAAACTATGAGTAGTTTAATAATGAGCGAAAAGAGAAAAAATAGATTTTCTCAAAACCGGCTCTAACGATTTGATTAAAATTCGTATCTAGGCGTTGATTAGGATTATAAATAAACTGGCTATTTTCATTTTCCCATGAAAATGACTTTTAGGGTACTTTACAGAAGTGAAAATTTCCGTATCTTCGCAACTATTTGAGATACTATTCTAACTTATTATTGCAAAATTGTTAGTACTATTAAAATAAAAAGCTTTTATATGAAATATATTTTTATAAAACTAACAGTTTCTGAAATATTGGCAAATATATCAATATAATTTTGTGAACTTTAGTTGTAAAGAGATACTACTTAAGTTTTAACGCAATAATTTTCCAATGCCATGGAGTAATTAAATCTAGCTTAATAAGTCTCTCAATAAGTTTATGTTATTTTTCATTAAACCTCTTAGGAGAAATGTTTGTACAACAATGATCTATCTCCATTTTACACTAAATAGTCAATATATACATTTATTATCTTTTATTGGTCAAAATTTATAAATGAGGAATTTAATAGAAATGTGATGACCTGAAGATGTACAAAACCTAATAAAATCTCGGCAATGTTCATCGGAGGTCAAAATTTTAATACGAAGTGTTGACCCTTGTGGATATTTTTATTGATATTTTTTATTGGTCCAAACATACAAATGAGGACATTTATTCTTTAAAAATAAAATTATAAAATTTAAAACCGGTACTCAAATTTTTAAAAATATAAGTATAGTGCAATTTATGTTTGGGTTTACTAGTGTATATTATTTCGTTTCACATATTACGAGTTTTGAGTAAATATCTCCATTTTTAAACAATAGAGCGAGAAAGTCCGTGCGGAGTTCCGTACCATTTATATCAAGTTGTGTTTATTTTTATGCTAAAGTTTTGTTTATTTTGCTTTTTATGAAAAAATAGTAACTTAATAAGAATAATACTTTGAAATATCAAATTCCATCAATAATAGTGAAAG
Source organism: Timema podura (assembly GCA_033556935.1). Taxonomy (NCBI): domain Eukaryota; kingdom Metazoa; phylum Arthropoda; class Insecta; order Phasmatodea; family Timematidae; genus Timema; species Timema podura. Next base: position 67,151,986 of record JAVRXN010000004.1, on the reverse strand, counting down.
TGATAACGTTTCTTTAAACCCTAATTTTGACATTGAAAGTGCTTGCACTCATAGCATAAATAAATGTAAAGTGCAATCGACAGCTGATTGTGCTGAAAATAAGATCAAAGGGAATTTGAATGAGAGCTATACATCTGTTTCTAGTAATACTTTTGCCAGCAAACCATTTGTTTTCGTTAAAAATGTTGTAAAAATAAATGTTTACAAAAATTCCAACTAAACAAGAATAATTTTGTATCACCAGTTTTACGGCTGCCTTTCAAAAGAACCTGGAGTTGTTCTCGAGTGTGGCTGTGTGTGACTGGCAATCCTATGGTTAGACATCTTGTCTCTTTGATATTTCACCTGGAGTTGTTCTCGAGTGTGGCTGTGTGTTTTACCCACACGTATAAATTATAATTTAAGGATACTTGTCTGGAAGTCATAATCTTATAAATGTATGATTTATAGTTAATGTGCGTTTTTCTGTGACTTACGAAAAATGAATTAATGATAAATTAAAGAAGCAAATGGTTTAGTATTATTAATCCACCATATGATCATCGAATAATGCTGGTGGTAATAATCATATCTATTTACATTGTTAACGTGGTAAAATATCGTGTTATAATCCCAGTGGTAAGAACATTGACTTTCAAAGAAAATTGTCCTGGGTTCGATTAATTCAAAGAATAAAACAATGGATCAATATACATTACCGAGTAATTTATTTTCTCGATTTGATTTAACCCACGCTATTAAATTTTATGAAAATAGTAAAATAGCAACGGAAACTAATGTCGGGAAAACTGTGCTGATAGCAAACGACGCTCGAAAGATTCCCGATTACTTTTTTTTTTACTGACAGATTTTCAAGATTCAAACAAATGTTAGACGTAGATGTAGCCGAAGGACTATATCAAGGACATAGAAAGAGGGAGGAGGGGTTAGGAGTTCCTTACCTTCCTGGAATTGTATGCCCCCCCACCCCCAGTAGGGGTCTATATCTATGTATAAAAATAATTTTATTGGATAAAGCTATAATAAAATTTTCTAGTGGACCACGCTTAGAAAAATTACCTTTCTATGCCCTTGGAATCGATTCTTTTTGATGAAACTCAATCAGTAATATAATATAGCACATAGAGAAACTATTCTATACCGATAGTATGGCCGTAGTGTCTTAATCCTGTCAAATATGTCCACAGAACATCCAGATATTACGTAAGCAGAGTCGAGGGTGAGGCGAGGGAAATGTATGTTAAAGGTATACGGGGTGTGTTTGAAGTGATACTTACCTGAAGCTTCAATCTCTCCTCCTACAACGCTCAGCACTATCGACAAGCACTAGTCTGATTGATCTGTATATATACTAGTGGGTCATTGCAGCGATGGATGAAGACTATTCAACTAAAATGTATTTTAAACATTTTATTGGGAAAGGATCTCTATAATAAGCCATCACTCACTTTTCAGTTAAGAGTTTACTCGTCAAAGGCTGTTAACTTTACTTAGATATTTAGTTTTCGGTGAGTAGTTTAAATAAAAACGTATATTTTCCCCCTTCAGGCCCGATGAGAGCTTTAAAATAACCATCTCCCAAATCTATTCGTTGCACTAACCACTCAAGTAACAATTGAGCCGATATTATTTTTAAACAAAAACAAATATTTTATCCACCAATATACTGTACAACTATACACAAATCATGGTTTCCATGGTGATGTAAACAAAGAATGATTGCACAGATGAACCACTGTCCACACAGAAGGAAAAGATGGAAAACTCGCTAGGAAAATTGGGTTTTAGTTTTAGGCCACTATTTCTACCGGCATCCTGAATACCTAATCTTTAAAATGAGTGCTCGTTTGTCAAAATCTGTTCAGTCATTTCCTCGTAATTTCTATTATTCGAAACGGGCTTATCAAATTATATATAAGATATATGATAGAGAGAGTGATAAAATGTGATAGTGAAAATGAGAGTGTGTTTCAGTGTGTAAGTGTGTGAGTGAGTGTTAAAATGAGTGTTTGAGAAAGTGAGTGTAAGAGACTGAGCAATTGAGAAAGATCGAGTGAGTGTGAATGAGTGTTAGTGAGATTATATGAGAGAGTGAGAGAGTCTGCGAGAGAGAGAGAATGTGAAAATATAGATAGACAAAACATTACTTTTAAATATAATATCCTCAAAATTAAATTAAGCGGTAAAATGAAAACGTATCTTAACTTATGTATTTGTATTCTGTTACTATTTGCTAAAATGAACATCAAAACCTATTATTTGAATAAAATGAACATCAAAACCTATTATTTGAAAAAAATGAACAACAAAACTCATACTTAGATAGTTAAAATAGCTATTTTTTTAGTATTATTCAAGCTCATTTTATCGTTTTTGAGCTTATAATATATACCAACACATATTTAAACATCATTTTATAATTCGCGAAATAGCACGTAGACAGCACTTTCACGAACTTAACAACTTAACATTTAATTCTCGAATTATGCTCAATATTATTGATTTAAATGCGAATTAACGATATCAACATTCCAATAAAATATAAACTTTTCCCCAGTTTAGGCATCTAAATTTAAATGTGTCATTACCAGCATTCAAAGAGAAATATTCATCCAAAGTGAAAATTGTGATGTGTTCAGATCAACAAATTAAGGTTGATTCATTATTTACTAGCCAAAGAGATATATTTTACTTATAGATGTACAGCCATGCAGCAAATAACGGTTTCTACTGAAAATTCTCTGTGAAAATCAGGTTTTCGTGGAAAACTACTATTTTTTCCGATATCCTGGACTCCAAACCGTTAATTTGAGTGGTCGTTTGTCAAAATCTGTTCGGTCATTTCCTCGTAATTTCTATTACCGGAAACGGGCTTATCTGATTATATATAATATATATCTTATCAAATAAAATATAATATATGTGTGTGTGTGTGTGTGTGTGTGTGTGTGTGTGTGTGTGTGTGTGTGTGTGTGTGTGTGTGTGTGTGTGTGCGTGTCCGTATCTCAGTTCCGTTCGGGAGCTCGTGCTGACAATGGGGCTCCAAACCACTCGGGTAAAACCCTCTAGAACTCACGATAGCTCCACCATAATGATCTTAGAAGCTTTTCCTGCGTGTGAGTTTAATAAATAAAATCCTAGCTTGGTTTAGAAACCACTGGTTTATAAATGTTGTTTTCACTTTAACAGAAAGCAGGTGAGGTATATGATTAATAACTACTGCTTGCAAGCATATTCTTATTGGTAGCCCATGCTTGTGAAATCACTATTAGCGTCCAAATATTGTGAAAACTCATTGTGTAGATAGATCAATTTTCCAGGAAAAACATTAAGATTATTCTTGACACATTCTTTTGTCATCGTCTCAACTGGAAATTATATCTTAACTAGTAATTTTATCTGTTTATAGAGGTATGTATGAATGTATGTTTTCACACATTATGTAAAGGGGACACCCGAACTAAGTCGTCATTTTCATCTAGGCATAGTCAGATTTGCAATTGGCGGAGAGTCAGATATAGAATTTCGGCTTTCTCTAATTAATAGTTTATAAGAGTTTGTCATATTATTTCACATGCTTACTTACCTTTATTTTATTTTATCCCCACACTAAGTTTAATATATATCTTTATTTACAAAATAAGTGTATAGCCCGGATGGGTAGTCAGACGCGCTGCCTAAAATAAATGATAGCAAAACAGCACATTATGGTTAGCCAGCCAACTTTGAATGTGTCGTTACAATGTCATCTCGTTGCTTTGTTCATTAGGTTATATATTTATAAATACACCTATTTGGATTGAAGGTATTGGCAATTCTTGGCGTTTAATCTACCATCCGCATATTTACATTAGAAGGTTATTAAATTGAACCTATTCAAATAGATGAATGTTGGGTGCCATCTATAATAGAACTAGAGTACTCCATACCTGTATTCAATTTCCCCTGCCTGCTGGGAATAATACGGTAAATTAGCTTTCTAATCTATTGTGAACTTGAATTGCATCATTCACAGCTGATTCCAATTGTACATCCTCATTATATGTTCTCGCAGCAGGCGGGGAAGGACAAATTTCAATGCTACAATCAATTCTGCCTGTAACTACCACCCTGCACAGAATTTCAAACGAACTGCTCATTAATTACACACGTTAAATAGGCAATTAAATAGAGTCTGAGTCAGTAATTATGGCCAGCTATATATTCTGAGTCTCATTTTAAACTGTCCACTACCAACCACTCTCAGAGTTCGACTATATTACAGGAGGAACGACCAACCAATCTCACAGATAGAAGATATGTCTGGAGGAACTACCAACCACTCTCACAGTTAGAAGATATGTCAGGAGGAACTACCAACCACTCTCACAGTTAGAAGATATGTCAGGAGGAACTACCAACCACTCTCACAGTTAGAAGATATGTCAGGAGGAACTACCAACCACTCTCACAGTTAGAAGATATGTCAGGAGGAACTACCAACCACTCTCACAGTTAGAAGATATGACAGGAGGAACTACCAACCACTCTCACAGTTAGAAGATATGTCAGGAGGAACTACCAACCACTCTCACAGTTAGAAGATATGTCAGGAGGAACTACCAACCACTCTCACAGTTAGAAGATATGTCAGGAGGAACTACCAACCACTCTCACAGTTAGAAGATATGTCAGGAGGAACTACCAACCACTCTCACAGTTAGAAGATATGTCAGGAGGAACTACCAACCACTCTCACAGTTAGAAGATATGTCAGGAGGAACTACCAACCACTCTCACAGTTAGAAGATATGTCAGGAGGAACTACCAACCACTCTCACAGTTAGAAGATATGTCAGGAGGAACTACCAACCACTCTCACAGTTAGAAGATATGTCAGGAGGAACTACCAACCACTCTCAGAGTTAGAAGATATGTCAGGAGGAACTACCAACCACTCTCACAGTTAGATGATATGACAAGAGGAACTACCAACCACTCTCACAGTTAGAAGATATGACTGGAGGACCTACCAACCACTCTCACAGTTAGAAGATATGACAGGAGGAAATACCAACCACTCTCACAGTTAGAAGATATGACTGGAGGACCTACCAACCACTTTCACAGTTAGAAGATATGACAGGAGGAACTACCAACCACTCTCACAGTTATAAGATATGTCAGGAGGATCTACCAACCACTCTCACAGTTAGAAGATATGACTGGAGGACCTACCAACCACTCTCACAGTTAGAAGATATGACAGGAGGATCTACCAACCACTCTCACAGTTAGAAGATATGACAGGAGGAACTACCAACCACTCTCACAGTTAGAAGATATGACAAGAGGAACTACCAACCACTCTCACAGTTAGAAGATATATCAGGAGGAACTACCAACCACTCTCACAGTTAGAAGATATGTCAGGAGGATCTTCCAACCACTCTCAGAGTTAGAAGATATGTCAGGAGGAACTACCAACCACTCTCATAGTTAGAAGATATGTCAGGAGGAACTACCAACCACTCTCATAGTTAGAAGATATGTCAGGAGGATCTACCAACCACTCTCAGAGTTAGAAGATATGACAAGAGGAACTACCAACCACTCTCACAGTTCGAATATATGTCAGGAGGAACTACCAACCACTCTCATATTTAGAAGATATGTCAGGAGGATCTACCAACCACTCTCAGAGTTAGAAGATATGTCAGGAGGAACTACCAACCAATATCACAGTTAGAAGATAAGTCTGGAGGAACTACCAACCACTCTCATAGTTAGAAGATATGTCAGGAGGATCTACCAACCACTCTCACAGTTAGAAGATATGTCAGGAGGAACTACCAACCAATATCACAGTTAGAAGATAAGTCTGGAGGAACTACCAACCACTCTCATAGTTAGAAGATATGTCAGGAGGATCTACCAACCACTCTCAGAGTTAGAAGATATGACAAGAGGAACTACCAACCACTCTCACAGTTCGAATATATGACAAGAGGAACTACCAACCACTTTCACATTTAGAAATTATGTCAATAGAAACTACCAACCACTCTCAGAGTTAGCAGATATGTCAATAGGAACTACCAACCACTCTCAGAGTTAGAAGATATGTTAGGAGGAACTACCAACCACTCTCACAGTTCGAATATATGTTAGAAGGAACTAGCAACCACTCTTACAGTTAGAAGATAGGTCAGGAGGAACTACCAACCACTCTCATAGTTAGAAGATATGACAAGAGGAACTACCAACCACTCTCACAGTTAGAAAATATGACAAGAGGAACTACCAACCACTCTCACATTTCGAATATATGTCAGGAGGAACTACCAATCACTCTCACAATTAGAAGATATGTCAGGAGGAACTACCAATCACTCTCACAATTAGAAGATATGTTAGGAGGAACTACCAATCACTCTCACAATTAGAAGATATGTCAGGAGGAACTACCAATCACTCTCACAATTAGAAGATATGTTAGGAGGAACTACCAATCACTCTCACAATTAGAAGATATGTCAGGAGGATCTACGACTAGAACCTAATAAACCTTTTTACCGATCGAGCTAAAACTTGGTATCTGGGGGTTTTCATAAGGTTCCCCCGAGGAGTTTTTGGAATTAGATATCTTGCCCTAAAATTAGGGGTAATTTACTAGAGAACAAAAAAAGAAAAAAATCTATTTTCTCAAAATCCGCTTCAATGATTTTGATTAAATTTGATATATAAATAAAAATGGCAGTTTTCATTGTACCATGAAAATTGAGGGTACTATACTTCGGCAGAAATATCCAATTTTGATCACATCTCCGCAAATATTTGAGATATTAAATAAATTATCATTGTAAATATAACTCTTGTGTTTGAAATATATTTTTAGTAAAATAAATAGTTTCTGAGCTATAAGCTATATATACATTATACATTTTTATGGAATATTTAGAAATATATTAGTGAATGTTATGCTCTTTGGTGGACAGAGAGGCTCAGCTATTCATGTTTCTGTAACGGTGTATATTATTGTAGTGATGCTCTCTTTTTTTTAGTGTTTCTGCAACAATCTATATTATTTCGTTTCACAAATACTAGTGTGCAAATGTCTCTATTTTAAGATCAAAGAGAGAGAAAGCCTGTGCGGTGTACCATACCATTTATTTTTAAAGCACCGCCTCTTACTACCCGCTACACGTATATGCCATGAACTAATCACACGAATGTGTTAGGGATTAGGAAGGTTTAATTTAGATAAAGTAAATCATAATTTGCATGGAAGAAGAGTGTAAAGCCATTTAGTAAAAATACACCCTCACTGCACCCGGCTGGGATCGAACCCTTATCTCCCCGTCTTCGGCAGTCCAGTCTAACGCGAGAGTAGTGCATTAGACCATGCGGCCACCGAAGCGGGTAATCTCTATATTAAAGTTATAAAATACTACAAAATTTTTAATTTTGATTAGTTTTGGAATGTTCACTTCTATTTCTGAACACACAAATCTACACCTGGACCAAATAATTCCAGATCCTACATTACTCGTCTGAGATTCTTTCTCTCTCTGGTCTTATAGTCGCTGGTTCCGGGGATCCAGGGGGATTCAGGAGGGATTCTGTTGTTTTCGTCCCTTAGCGTGAATACTCTTGGAATACATAATAGCATTACGAAAACACTCAGACATGTCGACGTCAGAGAAGATAACCAATTCGTCCAGGGCTGGTTGGAAACATTTTGCTTTGTCCCAGTGAAAGTAGACAACCTCAGTGAACATTACGTTACAGAAAGTCACTTATTTCTATGTCCAGCTTGGACTTCAGCCTGTTTTACACCCTCATAATAAACCATCAAAATATCATTGATAGTTTAAAATCCACATTTAACTATCACGTTCTGAGTGAGTACTAGGCACAATTTTCGCTGAAAATTCACTAAAGTACTTTATTTTATTTTACAACTATGTGACTATTATTATTTTTTATTTAGCATTCTCTTTTTATCTAGTTTTCTGATGACAGGGAGGTAGGGGTTTAAATTCAGAGCTGTTACACTGTACATGAGGGGATTTTCCGTAACTGTTTTACACTCACAGAATACACATTTACTACCCGCTTTAGTGACTGCACGGTCTAAGGCGTCACTCTCACAATAGAATAGACTACCGATGATAGGGAGATGAGGGTTCAAATCCCGGTTGGATAGATTGAATGTGGTTTTTCCTAAATAGGTTTTATTCTCTATTTTCACGCCAATGTGGATATTCTTCCTCTAAATTCAGCCTTCCTAATCACTAACCCCCTATAGTAATTAGTACATTTTAATATAACCTGTACAGGTAGTATGACGTGGTGCTAAAAAATAGTGGGAGGGATCCTAAGAAACATGGAGTGGAAGTTTTCACTAACATAGAGTAGGAAGGATCTGAAGGAATGTGGAGTGGAAGTTTTCACTAACATAGAGTAGGAAGGATCTGAAGGAATGTGGAGTGGAAGTTTTCACTAACATAGAGTAGGAAGGATCTGAAGGAATGTGGAGTGGAAGTTTTCACTAACATAGAGTAGGAAGGATCTGAAGGAATGTGGAGTGGAAGGGAATGAATGGAATGGAATGACGCAAGATGTAAATGATGGTGGTAGATTATGAGATCAGTGCACGATCTAAAGGATCAAATCAACAGTAATTGTAATATAGAAATTTAAAATAATTCCAAACGTATTTGTAAATTTAAAAAAAATCTATCAAGTCCCGTATCAAAATATATTTTTCCTTGGGAGAATCATTTGCTTAGATTTCCATGAGAGGAATTACTAAATCGATAACTGGTATATGTTGTGAAACTATCCTGCTAATACTATCGACATTAGTTTCAGATCGTTTGAACCTAGCTTGGTCGAGTGTAATGACAGCTTGGCGCCTCTTATTTACACACTTAATAGCTTTTAATTTAGCTTTTTAAAATGTAGAATATAGTCTACGAGATTTGATACTGTGGAGTTTGTTGTGATGCTAAGGGTGGGGCGCTTATTTGACCACCAACTACTCACGATATCATAAATATGGTATGATTGGCAGTAACCACTGTGTCGTGCCTCTGGTTTGTGAGCCTTGTGTGTAGGCTTGCAGTAGAGTTTGCAGTGGTTCTTGCTCTAGTTCATGCAGCTGAGCTTGAGATGATCTTTGCAAGGGTTGTTATGGTTGGGCTTGCAGTAGAGTTTGCAGTGGTTCTTGCTCTAGGTCATGTAGCTGAGCTTGAGATGTTATTTGCAAGGGTTGTTATGGTTGAGCTTGCAGTAAAGTTTGCAGTGGTTCTTGCTCTAGGTCATGCAGCTGGGCTTGAGATGATCTTTGCGAGGGTTGTTATGGTTGGGCTTGCAGTAAAGTTTGCAGCGGTTCTTGCTCTAGGTCATGCTGCTGGGCTTGAGATGATCTTTGCGAGGGTTGTTATGGTTGGGCTTGCAGTAAGTTTGCAGCGGTTCTTGCTCTAGGTCATGCAGCTGGGCTTGAGATGATCTTTGCGAGGGTTGTTATGGTTGGGCTTGCAGTAAAGTTTGCAGCGGTTCTTGCTCTAGGTCATGCAGCTGGGCTTGAGATGATCTTAGCGAGGGTTGTTATGGTTGGGCTTGCAGTAAAGTTTGCAGCGGTTCTTGCTCTAGTCATGCATGGGCTTGAGATGATCTTAGCGAGGGTTGTTATGTTGGGCTTGCAGTAAGTTTGCAGCGGTTCTTGTCTAGATCATGCAGCTGAGCTTGAGATGTTATTGCAAGGTTGTTATGGTTGGCTTGAAGTGGGTTGGTGGTAGTCTTTGTGGGTGCCTCTGACCGAGGGTGGTGATATGAACCTTTATATGCTCGGCTGCAGTTTGGCAGTTTCTTGTTATATTCTGCCTGGTCAAGAGTCCACGGAGCGTCACGAGATTTCACATTTTTCATAATTATTTATCATATTTCGACCTTTTTATTTGTCCTATGATGTGTTAACAGTTTTTGAGTCAGTACGTCAATACCAAGACTATTAACTAGTTATAGGCTAGGAATTGAAAAGAGTGGAATGGAGTAAATTCACCCACATTAACGAGTAGAGCGGATGGGGAAACAACAATGTCAAGTCTCAGGTTAAAAACCACCTTTATTTGTTCCAACCAAGATTTTAATCTCACTCTTATTATCACTGCGAGACTAACGCCTTATACTTTATGACCACAGGCCTAGGTGATGCAAGCTAGTTTTGACAGATGTGTATCAATGCCTTATGCTGCGTTTTATAAACATTAATTGATAAATGATCCCACATAAATGGCCGAGGCGTCTGAGGTGTGAGACTTTCACATTGTTAGCCGTTGGCGGGGAGGCAAGTTATCGAATCATGACCAGGTGCATAGATTTGTTCCATCTGTGATCCTCCCATCCATCTCCAAGCTAATATTGAGGTAATTTCTTTTAATCTACTTTTCGCAAGCCTACTCCTTAGGTTAAGTCTTAACATTTGGGTTGACTGTACTAATATTAGCGACCAAAATCTTATTAAATAGTATTTATTTAAAATAACTTAAAAATAAACATATGTCACTAGGATAATTTGAGCCTCACACATTTATATATGAAAATACATTCACTAGGTTAATTTGAGCCTCACCATTTAGAATTATGAACATACCAGTGCATAATTGTAATCTTGAGCCTCCACCATCTATATATTGATAATACTTCTCTTATTATTTGAGCCTCACCATTTATTAAGTATAAAATACTGTTACTTGTTAATTTAGGCCTCTATCACATTTATTAAATATTAAAAATAAACTGTCACTAGGATTGATTTAAGCCTCACACATTTATATATGAAAATAGTCACTAGGTTGATTTGAGCCTCACACATTTATATATGAAAATACGTCACTAGGTTATTTAGCCTCACACATTTATATATGAAAATATAGTCACTAGGTTAATTTGAGCCTCACACATTTATATATGAAAATTAGTCCTAGTAATTTGGGCCTCACACACGATACTATGAGAAGAAATGTGGGAGCATTAAATTAGTCGTAATCTGTTAAAGTTCATTTTTGATGGTTCTATTGGAGTGAGATTTTGATATTATTCATTAGAATTCTTTCTATGTTGTAGATTGGATGATTAATTATATTTTTACTTCCTCTGACACTTCGGAGATGTCAATTCTATTTTTTATCATGAAAATGACTTTGGGGGATACTTTATATGGGGAAAAAAATTTCACATTTTCTATAATTGATAACTTATATTAGTGTAATACTTATATATGATGAAAATTGGTTATAGTTTATATATATATATATATATACAAAACATACATACTTTATTAATTCAGGTCTTTGAAAATGAATTTGATTCTTATGCTCTCTGGTGACAAAGATTTTCTCTTTGCCCAACTTTTTCTGTAACAATGTTCCTAGTTCTTATGACATAAAAGTAAGTAAAGTGTATATTATTTCATTTATGATGGTGTAGTGTTTTACAACAATGAATGGACGAATTATTTGTTTCACAAATCTTACAATTTTTAATAAATGTTTATTTTAAAATAAAAACGGTAGAAATTCTGTGTAGTGCACCATACAATTTATTTTTTAATAAGATGAAAATACATTGTAAAATTCAAATTAAATTAACCCAAAACTAACATTTGAAGATTTGTATATTCATAATATCGTTGGAGCAAACCGCTAATTCATATAAGTGTTGCGAACAGTTTTACATAGTTATATTCCATCCAACTAATCTCGTATTAATAATTGGGTACATGGTAGGAGTTTATCAATTTGAATAAATATTAGTCAATTTGTTATGTTAATTTCTAAGCGTTAAGAAAACTCAAATTTTTTTTTAAAAAAGGGGATATAAAATTACTATTATTCATTCGTAAAGAGATCCCACTCATGAAAACTCGTGTTTATATTGTTGCTATAGTTTATTTTGTTTGTTCCATATGTTCAGCAAACATTTTCATTTGTTCCATTTTGATAGGCCAACAAATGATATGTTTACATTAGGGGGGGATCAACTTCATGGTGGGCCCCCCACTTTTGAAAACTGACATTTTTATGGTTCTGTTAACTTGTTCCTTGTTCTGGATTGTTTCTCATCAGTTTCGTTTGTTCTGTTTGTGTTAAAAACATAGTTATTACATCAGTGGGGATTTAAACCCATACACACAGACATGACCTTCATAGTTATAACTCTCTTATGGAATAGGTAAAGCTCCATTGATGACTGTTGGCAAAGCCCGTTGAATGTTGTCACGTTATTATTCTAGTGAACTCTCCAGTGACGTGTTTTTAATTATGGGCGGCTTGGTCGCAGTAAATTAAGCTAATGGTCCACACTTCCTACATCAGCCCAAACGAAAAGTTGAAAATCTCTCGGACACATCAGTAGGCCTAATGTTAACTTTATCTATTTGTGAGGACAGTGAACATTAGATCACATATCACTTAGCTACGCTTGCAATTGTTTATAGCTAGCATTAAAGTACCGGTATTGTCCGGGAGAGATGTCTACAAGAGTAAAAAGTAGGTCTAATTAAAAAAAATGAAAAGGGGTTAGACGAGTAAATAAAAAGAGTAATAATTATTAAAATGGTAAAAAGGCAGTAAGGGTAAAACAAGGAAAAAGGGGATTATTTTAGGGTAAAATTAGTAAAAAGTTTAAAAAGGTGTAAAAACTGTAAAAAGGGTAAAAAGGTAAAAAGTCGAAAAGAACGAAAAGGGAAAAAACAGTACAATTTAAATCCAATCATAACTATTTTATCATTTTTTTTACCGCATTTTTCTCCGTTTAACCTTTTAGCCCCTTTTACCCTTTTCACCCCGTTAATCCTTTTTACTCTTTTTATCCATTTTACCCCTTAAAACTTTCTGTTCCATTTAATTATTTGCCATTTTCCCTTTTCTACCCATTTGGTCATTTTTACTCCTTTTATCCTTTTACGCTTTTAAGCATGTATGCACATTTTTACCCGTTTTAATCTTTTAACTCTTTTGTCACTTTTTTCCTTTTTATCTCTCTTACACCTTTTAGCCTTTATACTTTCTTAACTAGATTTACTTTTGGTCCTTTTTACACTTTTGCCCTTTTCGATCTTTTTTACCTTTTCTGCCCTGTGCCCCTTTTAATCCTCTTTAAATTTTTACCCTTTTAAAAATTGATTAGCTTTTCATTCTACCCTTTTTAACCTTGTTACTCTTTTTAAATCTTTTTTATAAGTACCCGGCTAACCCAGGAGAAATATTTTAGGCTAAAAAGGTGTAAAAAGTGCCAAACAAGAAAAAAGGCTAAAAAGTAAATCCAATCAAAATTTTTTTTTTAATTTGGTATGAATTGTAATTTAAAGGGTTGAAAGGTCTAAAAAGGAATAAAAGGGCAAAAAAGAGCAAAAAGAACAATAAGGAGAGTAAAGTAAAAAAGGACTAAAAGGACAAAAGGGGTCATTTGGTAAAAATACAAATTTAGGTAAAAAGGACAAAAAGTAAATCTAATAAAAGTTAAAAAGGGTATAAAGGTTTAAATATGTAAACGGAATCAGAATGATAAAAAAATATCAAAATGGTAAAAAGGTGAAAAAAGGGTAAGAATGGTTCAAGATAGTGAGAAGGGTCAAAAGGATAAAAAGTAAATCTAATTAAAATTGTAAAATTCCACTCTCTAGGTGCAACGTTCTTGCACAGGGGACCACTGCCAGCAGTAGATATCGCACAACGCTCATAAGATACAAACTCTTCATTTTATTAATACAGATAATAGTAACGTAACGAAAACACATTATAAACCAAGATCGGTTTATTAAAATATGAACTCATTCGCCCAATAAATATATTAAATAAAACATTGAATGCAAAATTGTGGACCTAAACTGAATTAATCCTTTTCTAAATGTCAACACGAAATATCTGTCAATGATTATTAACTCCTTATAAAGAACATTTTTGATTACACCCCCTGCTTTAATGATTGGTCCCAATATTGGAAATGGCTGTAAGCCTGTATTAATTGACATTTTATGTTGTACTGGTAATTAAACGTGAATAAGTCAATACGATGGTTGTCATCATAAGCGAAACAAATCACTGTTGATATTTACAGACAAGTTTGTGTTTTACACGTTGGTGTCATATTTGATGTTTCATTCGATGAAACGATTGAAGTTTAGCGTAATAGATTGTTTACTGATTCCACCATAAATACGCTGTATTTACACAATTTTAATAATATTAATATTTTCACATATTTTAATAATTATCTGATTGATATCAGTGCAAAATAATTATAGCATCCTGCTGTAAAAACACCTTTGTACTATTTCCATTTATTCTTTGTACAGTCTTGTAAATTAGAGGATAAAATTGTAAAAACCTGTTTGTTTTTGTTTATATTGCGCCTTTATTTATTCATTGTTTGCAATCAAAATGTTGTTTAGAAATGTGTTTTAGCTCAATGAATGTGAATGAATTATCATGAATTCTCTGTTCTGTATGTAATTTTAAGATAATACTGGTGCTGTTAGTATAATACTAATGCTGGTAGTGTGATACTAATGCTGGCAGTGGGATACCAGTGCTGGTAGTATAGTACAAGTGCTGGTAGTGTAATTTTATTTTATTAATCTAATTGAAGTGTTTGTTGCCTTTGCTGGTATTAGAAAGCTAATGTTGATTCTAAAATGCAAAATAATCAATAATGTATCTAAAATATTTTGGGCTAATTTCGATACCCATGTTTATCTTTAAAATGCAGCTAAGGAATGTTAAAATTCTTGTTTAAGTATATCTTTGGTGTAAGTGTAAGCATATCAACCTTAATAAGAATATTATTCTAGTTTATGATAATGTTTTACTGCAAGAATATTCAACCCAAGGTCCGCGGGTCACTTGCCGCCAGCAGTAATATATTTTGCAGCCCGCTGACTCACGAAATATATAACATAATTTCAAGATAAAAAATGACAACTATAGAAATATATTTGACATAATCAACTAATAAATAAATACTTATTTTATTTGCGTGTTTTACGTTATTTTATTAACTATTTTTGATGTTTACGTGAAGGTTAAGTTTTAATACAAAGTTACTTAAAACCGGCAAACGCCAGCTCTAGTGGACAAGACAAATCGTGCTACCTCTCGCTATGAAACAACAGAGAAAATACTTCACAAAAAACCCTGATCCCTCATGTCAGTATAAGTGTATAAGAACGCGCTAACAGGAATATTTTAATATTTATTTTATTCAATACGAATATTATAGGTAAGATATTACGGCCCGCGAGCCAACAAGAGACAGAAACCTTGGCCCTTGGACATAAAACGGTTGAAGACCCCAGTTTTAGAATCAAACATATGGTTTATAATCACTTTTCTAATTTTGGGCACCCCTGTCACCAGAACTTACTTTATTAAATATATTCTTCGTTATTCATAACTGTTAATTGGCCGAATGATTGAAGGCAGTGTTTTTAAACTTTTTCCTTTTAATGTACCTCTTCTCATGTTATAAACCTGAGGTACCACCAATACCCAATTACTAAGACTAGAAGGGGAACATAATTGTTTGCTGGCTGAAAATAATGTATTCATGATTAATGACTAAGTAATGTATATATATATATATTTTTTTTGTGATTTTATATTCTCTCTAACTCTCAGGCCTATTATAATCTTAAAAAAAAAAAAATTGAACTCAAGATTTTGATAAATGTCAACGTTCCATGACCCCCATGAAACAAAAAAAAAGTTGTTTTCACATTTCCGTCTGTCTGTCTGTCTGTCTGTCTCTTTGTACCTCGGGCTAGAGCAGAAACTATTTTACCGATTGGGATAGAACTTTGTACCTGGGGTTTTCATAAGGTCCCCTGAGGGGTTTTTGGAATTAGATATCTATCCATAAATTTAAGGGTAGTTTACTGAAGGGAAAAAATATAAAAATAGATTTTCTCAAAACTTGCTCTCACGATTTTGATTAAATTTTATAACTAAATACTGTTTAACATTATAAAGAGGATGGCAACTCTCATTTTCTCATGAAAATTACTTTGGAGTGAAATTTTACAATTTTCATAATTTCTTCTCAACTCTTTCAGATACAAAATAACTTACCATTGTGAAGTTGTAGTACTATTAAAGATACATATTTTTTATTTGAAATATATTTTTATAAAACCAATAATTTCTGAGCTATAATCAAATATAATAAATACATTTTTATCTAGCACAGCGTCTTACTACCCGTTCGGGTTATACGCACTTACGTTAATGTGTAATGGTAAGGTGATTGTGAGATGAAATCGAGGACCTACAGTTTAACGTGGGATCCGAACCACGGTGGAGGCCTGTAATTCCACACATTCACAACTTGGGATTAATACACGTCTTATCAGTAGAAAATTGGAAATAATACTTTCCTTGTACTTTGGTGATTGACGTGTATGTATGCATATAATATATATTGTGTTTAAGTCGTAGTATAATTTAAAAAAATCTATAAACTGATTTTTAAGAAGTAGGCCTTCATCATGAAAATTGTAATTAAATAGTAATAAAATATTATATAAAGCTATTATTTTTAAATTTATATTATTTGAATACTTATGTTTATAATAGGCCAGGAAAAGTCAAAAACACAAAATCTTTTAGCTGTTATTTTTCTATTCGTAGCAATGTACAGTATATTAAACTTGATTTGTTATTATTTAAAGCCCCCATAAACCCCCCAAACCACCAAAAATTTTCGACCCTTTATATTGAAACACCAGTTTATTTAATGAACTACAATAACTTTATTTACCACAAATCACGGTCTCTATTACTATTGCATATTTGCAGAAACGTCCTTATAATATCATAGGTAGTTAGAAAATGATTTTTTGTTTATTAGGCCTAAGCCTATGCCCTTTTTATAAAGTGACTCATTGAACAACCTATTCACACTAGATATTATGGGCTCTATTAAATTAGGTACATGTAATATTTTGGTTAAAATTGAGAATGCAAAAACTAATCCGAAGTTCAAGATTCAGTTTTTCCTTATACTTATAATTTCAAATTTACAAGAAATGCAGCCCAAAAACGGCAGGTTATCCATTTCCTTTTCTTGCACAATATGTGGGACAAAATGATTATATTGGGAGATGGTGATGTACCTCCCTCTGCCTGATTATATTCTGAGATGGTGATGTACCTCCCTCTGCCTGATTATATTCTGAGATGGTGATGTACCTCCCTCTGCCTGATTATATTCTGAGATGGTGATGTACCTCCTCTGCCTGATTATATTCTGAGATGGTGATGTACCTCCCTCTGCCTGATTATATTCTGAGATGGTGATGTACCTCCCTCTGCCTGATTATATTCTGAGATAGTGATGTATCTCCCTCTACCTGATTATATTCTGAGATGGTGATGTACCTCCCTCTGCCTGATTATATTCTGAGATGGTGATGTACCTCCCTCTGCCTGATTATATTCTGAGATAGTGATGTATCTCCCTCTACCTGATTATATTCTGAGATGGTGATGTACCTCCCTCTGCCTGATTGGATCCTGTAACGGATTCTAATTGGTTAGACCAACGTTACTAATGGTTTCCACCTCACCAAAGGCAAACTATTCCACAGTTCCACAGTTAGAGAACTTGTTTTGTAGTTTTCCAAGTTATCGCCGCTCTACTGTAAATGTTAGTCTCAGCTTAAAGACCCTCACGTTTTAGTATTAAAGAGGCACAAATGTAGTTCACGGTCTTCCTTTCTGGACAGAATATCACTCAAGCTGCTTGGAGAATAGAGCACTCGAGCTGCCTAAAGAATAGAGCACTTGAGCTGCCTGGAGAATAGAGCACTTGAGCTACCTAGAGAATAGAGCACTCGAGCTGCCTGGAGAATAGAGCACTTGAGCTGCCTGGAGAATAGAGCACTTGAGCTACCTAGAGAATAGAGCACTCGAGCTGCCTGGAGAATAGAGCACTTGAGCTGCCTGGAAAATAGATCACTTGAGCTTCCTGGAGATTAGAGCATTCGGGCTGCCTGGAGAATAGAGCACTCGAGTTGACTGGAACATAGAGCACTCGAGTTGACTGGAACATAGAGCACTCGAGCTTCCTGGAGAATAGAGCACTCGGGCTGCCTGGAGAATAGAGCACTTGAGCTACCTAGAGAATAGAGCACTCGAGCTGCCTGGAGAATAGAGCACTCGAGCTTCCTGGAGAATAGAGCACTCGGGCTGCCTGGAGAATAGAGCACTTGAGCTGCCTGGAGAATAGAGCACTCGAGTTGACTGGAACATAGAGCACTCGAGCTTCCTGGAGAATAGAGCACTCGAGCTGCCTGGAGAATAGTGCACTCGAGCTGCCTGGAGAATAGAGCACTCGAGCTGCCTGGAGAATAGAGCACTCGAGCCACCTGGAGAAGTGCATCATTATGCAGACCCCAGAGCTTCAGGAGTCTCCAGCAATGTAATGCAGTCTGGACATACAGGGAACAGGCAAGTCGGAACTATTGCTAGTGAATTACTCGCACTTAGCACACAACATTTTAGTAAGTCTGAGCTGCGAATACTGACGTCACACTAGCGTCTTGCGAGGGGAATTCCCCTCATAAGCTGAACAACGTGTGAGATACTCTTTTTATATCGAGTAAAGAACTATAAAATAATATGGACACGCCTCTACCAGCTCGTTTGCAACTTTCTGAGGTAACCGAAAAACTTTTTTTTAGCACCGCGTATAGCTACCCGTTCAGGTTTATTCTTATGTAGGCCTACTAATTAAACTGATTGTTTTAGGGATTAGGAGGGTTATATTTTTAGGAAATGTACCCGCATTTACTGTAGGAAGAGTGGTAAACCATTTTCTAAAGCTCTCAATACAACTGATCGAGATTCGAACCTTGATATCCCCATCATCGGCAGTCTAGTCTATTGCGAGAGTAGCGCATTAGACCTTGCAGCCACCGAAACGGGTGAAAAGAAATATTGTCATTGCTTTGTAAGCAATATGCAGTCCTCCAGTAAAATGGTTTGTTTGTTTGTTTGTTTGTTTGAAACCGGAGAACATTGATTAATCTACAATCTTAAATATTCTCCACCTCAGTCCAGTCGTTAGCAAAACCGCCTACAAATCCAGAGGTACCGGGCTCAATTCCCGATGTCTTTAATTCAAATAAATAATATAATTAAAAAAATTACTTTTAAATTTAAAAATCTCTTTGATTAATAGGTGGTTTTTATTTTTACTATTTTATCTCAAAACACTCATAGTAATTTAGCCTACGTAGACTATCCTAATATTCTTCATTAAAAATAACCAAACAAGCTAAATCAAAAACTAAAAATTCACTTCAAATTCTTGTATTTATGAATTATATTATTGGGTATAAAACTTCAATGACGCGCTTCAACACCTTAGGCTATATTCTTGTAAACTTGATGGACTTTCTAATGTTGTTAGGTTGAAAACTCTGTCAGTAGTAAGTGGCCGGCACAAACCAACGAGCAGTACGATGGAAACACTTCATAGTTATTATCCAGCTCGCGTCTTGCTAGATCCTGTCATGTGACTTAACTCTAGTCTTAGCTCTAGGTTTCTCTTTCATTATTTGTGTGTTTTTATGTAGCTATATCATTCTTTTAAACTTCATTTTGATTGTATTGTTTAAGTATAATAAAAAGCGTTAGCTTTAACTTCGCCATTAAAGTCGATTATTATTAACTCGCTTAGAGTTTTCTTTACGAGCGCCAGAACTAGGGGAACTAGGGGAACTAGGGGAACTAGGGGAACTAGGGGGGGAACTAGGTACATTCCACCCCCTCCCCTTCCTTACAGGAGAAGGCAACAAATAGGAACAAATGGTAATTACATAAAAAAAAATTATTCTAAATTGAAGACACTATTTATTGGTTTACAAATTCTCCTAAGATTACTATTAGTGATTTTAGCCACCTCTCAACCTCTGTAGTTTTGGGGTAAAGTGCTCTCCTCAGGACCCGATGTTCGTGGGTTCAAACCCAGCCATGGTTGACAATTGACAATCCTTAGCACAACTTCCTTGGGAGGGGAGGTAGAGCCGTCGGTCCTTTGTCGATTGTGGAATGTGAAAGAACACTGGAAGGTATGTGACAATACCTTTCCCGGCAAAATTGGTAGGCTCTTTCACTCTTGCTCGATTCCCGTGTTCAAGTGCCGTTTATTCAACTATTCAGCCTACGGGCCTGTTCGGTTAATTTAACATAAATAACATATTTTTCTTACTTTGCGTCGTACTACCCCGGACTATGCCTCATCCCCAAGTTAGTTAAGATGAGACAGATGCATTTATCTACGTGATCACAGCTGCAGCTGCTTTCATCGTCACTTTTGTCACTAATACAGCAGCCGTGCAGGCGTCCTAGGTTCGAGGCAGAGCTCATGTTCTGTATCTTGTTGGGTTTAAAAACTGAAAGATGTCTAGAAATAAAAACATTAACAGATAATTATACAACTGCTTCAGTGGCCGCATGGTCTAAAGCGCTAATCTCGCAGTACACTAGATTGCTGATGACGGGGAGATTGAGGGTTCGAATCTCGGTTGGGTGTACTGAGGGAGGTTTTCCCTAAATAGCTTTCCACTCTCACTCCATGCAAATTGTGATTTCTATAAATATAACCTTTCTAATCCCTAAAACCACTAGCGTAATTAGTACATATGATTATAATCTGAACAGGTAGTAAGACGCGGTGCCAAAAAAACCAAAAACCCAGATACACACAGGAATTATAATCTTCAAAATGGTAGCTCTCAATTATATAACATTAATTTTCCACGTATGGTATATATTAATGTGTTCTATCAAAAGTATAAGAGTTCCGTAACTTTAGGAGGGGTTGGTTGGTGGAAAGCTAATTACAACTTCCTCCTAAATTTTAATTAGTCTTTCATAATTAAGGAGCGAGTGAGAGGGATACAACTTCTGTCTATCCTTCATTTGCAGCTCTTTATTCTCCTATAAATAATATCAATAATACAGTTAGATCAGAGGTATTATACAATGGAAGAAAAGAAACTGGAATCATACTCTGGGAAAGAGGACACTCTCATCATATTTTGGGAGAGGGGACACTCTCATAATACTCTGGGAGAGAGGACACTGGCATCATACTCTGGGAGAGAGGACACTGGCACCATACTCTGGGAGAGAGGACACTGGCATCATACTCTGGGAGAGAGGACACTGGCATTATACTCTGGGAGAGAGGACACTGGTATCATACTCTGGGAGAGAGGACACTCTCATAATACTCTGGGAGAGAGGACACTGTCATCATACTCTGGGAAAGAGGACACTCTCATCATATTTTGGGAGAGGGGACACTCTCATAATACTCTGGGAGAGGGGACACTGGTATCATACTCTGGGAGACAAGACACTGGTATCATACTCTGGGAGAGAGGACACTGGCATTATACTCTGGGAGAGAAGACACTCTCATAATACTCTGGGAGAGAGGACACTGGTATCATACTCTGGGAGAGAGGACACTGGTATCATACTCTGGGAGAGAGGACACTGGTATTATACTCTGGGAGAGAGGACACTCTCATAATACTCTGGGAGAGAGGACACTGACATCATACTCTGGGAGAGAAGACACTGACATCATACTCTGGGAGAGAAGACACTGACATCATACTCTGGGAGAGAAGACACTGGTATCATACTCTGGGAGAGAGGACACTCTCATAATACTCTGGGAGAGAGGACACTGTCATCATACTCTGGGAAAGAGGACACTCTCATCATATTTTGGGAGAGGGGACACTCTCATAATACTCTGGGAGAGGGGACACTCTCATAATACTCTGGGAGAGAGGACACTGGCATTATACTCTGGGAGAGAAGACACTCTCATAATACTCTGGGAGAGAGGACACTGGTATTACACTCTGGGAGAGAGGACACTGGTATCATACTCTGGGAGAGAGGACACTGGTATTATACTCTGGGAGAGAAGACACTCTCATAATACTCTGGGAGAGAGGACACTGGCATTATACTCTGGGAGAGAAGACACTCTCATAATACTCTGGGAGAGAGGACACTGGCATCATACTCTGGGAGAGAGGACACTGGCATTATACTCTGGGAGAGAAGACACTGGTATCATACTCTGGGAGAGAGGACACCGGCATCATACTCTGGGAGAGAGGACACTGGCATTATATTCTGGGAGAGAAGACACAGGTATCATACTCTGGGAGAGAGGACACTGGCATTATACTCTGGGAGAGAGGACACTGGCATCATACTCTGGGAGAGAGGACACTGGCATCATACTCTGGGAGAGAGGACACTGGCATCATACTCTGGGAGAGAAGACACTGGTATCATACTCTGGGAGAGAGGACACTCTCATAATACTCTGGGAGAGAGGACACTGGTATCATACTCTGGGAGAGAGGACACTCTCATAATACTCTGGGAGAGAGGACACTGTCATCATACTCTGGGAAAGAGGACACTCTCATCATATTTTGGGAGAGGGGACACTCTCATAATACTCTAGGAGAGGGTACACTCTCATAATACTCTGGGAGAGAGGACACTGGCATTATACTCTGGGAGAGAAGACACTCTCATAATACTCTGGGAGAGAGGACACTGGTATCATACTCTGGGAGAGAGGACACTGGTATCATACTCTGGGAGAGAGGACACTGGTATTATACTCTGGGAGAGAAGACACTCTCATAATACTCTTGGAGAGAGGACACTGGCATTATACTCTGGGAGAGAAGACACTCTCATAATACTCTGGGAGAGAGGACACTGGGATCATACTCTGGGAGAGAGGACACTGGCATTATACTCTGGGAGAGAAGACACTGGTATCATACTCTGGGAGAGAGGACACTGGCATCAACTCTGGGAGAGAGGACACTGGCATTATACTCTGGGAGAGAAGACACAGGTATCATACTCTGGGAGAGAGGACACTGGCATCATACTTTGTGAGAGAGGACACTGGCATTATACTCTGGGAGAGAAGACACTCTAATAATACTATGGGAGAGAGGACACTGGCATTATACTCTGGGAGAGAAGACACTGGTATCATACTCTGGGAGAGAGGACACTGGCATTATACTCTGAGAGAGAGGACACTGGCATTATACTCTGGGAGAGAAGACACTCTCATAATACTCTGGGAGAGAAGACACTGGTATCATACTCTGGGAGAGAAGACACTGGCATCATACTCTGGGAGAGAGGACACTGTCATCATACTCTGGGAGAGAAGACACTCTCATAATACTCTGGGAGAGAAGACACTGGTATCATACTCTGGAGGAGAGGACACTGGCATTATACTCTGGGAGAGAGGACACTGTCATCATACTCTGGGAGAGAAGACACTGACATCATACTCTGGGAGAGAAGACACTGACATCATACTCTGGGAGAGAAGACACTCTCATAATAATCTGGAGAGAGGACACTGACATCATACTCTGGGAGAGAAGACACAGACATCATACTCTGGGAGAGAAGACACTGACATCATACTCTGGGAGAGAAGACACTCTCATTATACTCTGGGAGAGAGGACACTGGCATCATACTCTGGGAGAGAAGACACTGGCATCATACTCTGGGAGAGAAGACACTCTCATAATACTCTGGGAGAGAGGATACTGGCATCATACTCTGGGAGAGAGGACACTGGCATCATACTCTGGGAGAGAGGACACTGGTATCATACTCTGGGAGAGAGGACACTGGCATCATACTCTGGGAGAGAGGACACTGGTATTATACTCTGGGAGAGAAGACACTCTCATAATAATCTGGGAGAGAAGACACTGGTATCATACTCTGGGAGAGAGGACACTGGCATTATACTCTGGGAGAGAGGACACTCTCATAATACTCTGGGAGAGAAGACACTGGTATCATACTCTGGGAGAGAAGACACTCTCATAATACTCTGGGAGAGAGGACACTGGCATTATACTCTGGGAGAGAAGACACTCTCATAATACTCTGGGAGAGAGGACACTGTCATCATAATCTGGGAGAGAAGACACTGACATCATACTCTGGGAGAGAGGACACTGACATTATACTCTGGGAGAGAAGACACTCTCATAATACTCTGGGAGAGAGGACACTGTCATCCTACTCTGGGAGAGAAGACACTGACATCATACTCTGGGAGAGAGGACACTGTCATCATAATCTGGGAGAGAAGACACTCTCATAATACTCTGGGAGAGAAGACACTGTCATCATACTCTGGGAGAGAAGACACTGTCATTATACTCTGGGAGAGAGGACACTGTCATCATACTCTGGGAGAGAGGACACTGTCATCATACTCTGGAAGAGAGGACACTGACATCATACTCTGGGAGAGAGGACACTGTCATAATATTCTGGGAGAGAAGACACTGACATCATACTCTGGGAGAGAAGACACTGACATCATACTCTGGGAGAGAAGACACTGACATCATACTCTGGGAGAGAAGACACTCTCATAATACTCTGGGTGAGAAGACACTGACATCATACTCTGGGAGAGAGTACACTGTCATCATACTCTAGGAGAGAAGACACTCTCATAATACTCTGGGAGAGAGGACACTGTCATCATACTCTGGGAGAGAGTACACTGTCATCATACTCTAGGAGAGAAGACACTGTCATCATACTCTGGGAGAGAGGACACTGTCATAATACTCTGGGAGAGAGGACACTGACATCATACTCTGGGAGAGAAGACACTGACATCATACTCTGGGAGAGAAGACACTGACATCATACTCTGGGAGAGAAGACACTCTCATTATACTCTGGGAGAGAGGACACTGGCATCATACTCTGGGAGAGAAGACACTGACATCATACTCTGGGAGAGAAGACACTCTCATAATACTCTGGGAGAGAGGATACTGGCATCATACTCTGGGAGAGAGGACACTCTCATAATACTCTGGGAGAGAGGACACTGGCATCATACTCTGGGAGAGAGGACACTGTCATCATACTCTGGGAGAGAAGACACTGACATCATACTCTGGGAGAGAAGACCTTGTCATCATACTCTGGGAGAGAAGACACTCTCATAATACTCTGGGAGAGAGGACACTGGTATCATACTCTGGGAGAGAGGACACTGGCATTATACTCTGGGAGAGAGGACACTCTCATAATACTCTGGGAGAGAGGATACTGGCATCATACTCTGGGAGAGAGGACACTGGCATCATACTCTGGGAGAGAGGACACTGTCATCATACTCTGGGAGAGAGGACATTGTCATCATACTCTGGGAGAGAGGACACTGGCATCATACATCATCCGCACACATGGGGAGAGTTAGACACAAGCCTCACACATGGGGAGAGGTAGACACAAGCCTCACACATGGGGAGAGGTAGACACAAGCCTCACACATGGGTAGAGGTAGACACAAGCCTCACACATGGGGAGAGGTAGACACAAGCCTCACACATAGGTAGAGGGAGACACAATCCTCAAACTTGGGTAGAGGGAGACACAATCCTCACACATGGGTAGAGGGAGACACAATCCTCACACATGGGGATAGGTAGACACAATCCTCACACATGGGTAGAGGGAGACACAATCCTCACACATGGGGATAGGTAGATACAAGCCTCACACTTGGGTAGAGGTAGATACAATCCTCACACATAGGGATAGGTAGACACAATCCTCACACTTGGGGAGAGGTAGACACAATCCTCATATTTGGGTAGAGATACACACAATCCTCACACATGGGGAGAGGTAGACACAACCTCACACATGGAGAGAGTGGGATCCTAGCTCTGTACATTACAGTATCGAGGGAAGTTTTGATAAATAAGGAAGTTTTTTTCTGCCATCTTGCCGCGTTTGTCTCCTCTCAACTGATTCTAGTATCAACGTTAGAAATGACCTCTCACATTAAAACATAGAAAAATGTGTAGAGACTAACACAAATTTATTTTAAATATGTTAATATTATTGAATAGTTGCAGTATATATTACTGGTTTAAATTTAAATAACAATTGACACCTAGATTCGGGAATCAAACTCGAAAGCTTTTGCTAACTGTGCCAATGAGCTCATTTAAATGCAGATTTGTGAGAGACAGTATATTGATTGGCAAATGGCAATTTCAATGAATTGTTAAATAAGTGGTTTAAAAAGTAATATAAAACTGGTAGGCTCGCATGAAAAGAAAGTTACCAATACTTGACATGCAAATGAACCAATTTCATTGATTCATTATGACTAATCAAATACTTTTAACTTAATTTCACCACCAATCAATATTGCCAAAATAATTTGCCTTTAAAACCACTAAAAAATAAAGCTTTAAAATTGTAAAAGCTTGATTGCTAATTTTTTTTTTCAAAACCTTTATTTAATAACCAGATCCTTAATGTTCTTGTTTAGTGTCAATAATTTGGAGTGTTTCTCCGATAATTCTCTTTTATAGAATTTATGATTTGGAAAATGGGCTCTATTGCCTGGTGGGTTTCCTTCAGTGTTGCCAACTAGCTCACGCTTAAAGTCTCTAAATGCTGTGCAAAAAGTCTCTATTATCAACTAAAATATTCTAAATTTGTAATAAATAAATAATATATATATATATTTAGCCTACTTTTTTTTTCACCAAACATACCCTATTATTATTATTATTATTATTATTTATTATTATTATTATTATTATTATTATTATTATTATTATTACTCAGACTAGCTCGTGTTTTTAAACAACATCAGTTGTTTTGCCAACTAGCATAACACAGAGCGTTGTCAAAACCAGTATCTTAGGGGAAACACCCTTCCTTTTTGGGTGTATTAGAGTGAAATTTGGACCTTAAGTAAAAGGCTGGACAGACAGACGCACGCCCGTTGCTAGCGGGGCTAATATAAAGTGATCTACATATACAGCTACCGGGTTAGAGCAACTTGTGGGAAGAATATCCCACAGATTTGAGTTACTTTTAGGTGCAGGAATGGACTCCCCAGCCCATCCTACAAGTCAGATTTCGTTAATAACAGCATAGCGCTGGACGGTCGGGTGTTCGATACCAGCTAGGACACAGACAAGTAAGAAACAGGCTCTCAACCTTACGGGGGTTTTGCTGTGCTCCTTTTGCCAGATTGAGTCCTTCAACACTGGGCTTCGCTAGTGTCACTGCTGGGTGATGATAGAACTAACCACAGAGATCCTAGTGGTGAAGGACTTCACTAGTGTCACTGCTGGGTGATAGTAGAACTAACCACAGAGATCCTAGTGGTGAAGGACTCAAGCTTCACTAGTGTCACTGCTGGGTGATAATAGAACTAACCACAGAGATCCTAGTGGTGAAGGACTCAGCTTCACTAGTGTCACTGCTGGGTGAAGTAGAACTACCGCAGAGATCTAGTGGTGAAGGACTCAAGCTACAAAAGGAACGCAACTTTTATCCTGGAGGTTGAGTGTCTGGGTATATTATATGTCTATGAGCTAGGGTTATAGCGTCAAATATAGGTAAGTGCACGGACTGCTGGGTAGGGACATTGACGGAACGTGTACCTTTTTCTAAAACTCTTTCCATTAGTTCTAGATCCTACTCAATATTATACACTATAAGTTATAGAGTCTATTTCAATAAACCAGATTAAACGAACCCCACAGTTGTTTGCCACTTCTATCCATCCCACCAAGCCCATCCTTACATGTTAGGTCCACGTGACCGAGAGTGGTGACAATTGGAAATTTAGATTGGAAAAGGAAATAATAATAATAATATTATTATTATTATTATTATCCTCAGAAAACTTCATATATTGCTAATGTATATTCTATAACATTCTTGAATAAAGCTAAGAATATAATTCTGAAACTTACATTTAATTCATGTCCACTTCACTGCTATATTCGTCTATCTTTGAATTAGACTGACTAGGAGCTATGCTAATATTTTTGTGAAATTATATTGTAGATGAACTGAAGGTTGAATGTATAACATTAATTTGGAAAAAATTTTTCATTCGAGGTTGGCATTTGAAAACTCTTAAGATTTTTCCCTAAAATATCTAAGCTGGCTCTAAAAAAGTCGCTAATCCCAAACATGAATTTTAGTTTCTTTTATGTTTCTCAAATACCCTATATTTAGCAACTTTGCCCCCAATTGGCGTCCCTTCTTCCCCTCTTCCTGGCGTAAAATTGCTCCAACCAAGTCCCTGAGCAGGTAAAAGAGGATTTAGTCCATTAAAAAGAAGATTTATGTTGGGTCTTGGCAAAAAGGTTCGCCACTGGATTCTCTCTTACTAAGTCTCCACTGGACTTGGCTCAGTATTTCAATTTTACAATTCGGGGAATTTTATACATCTAAGAAAAGATTATCAATTATCTCGGCCACAATATGCATCATTTACCAATATATTTATATAGGCCAATCATATACATTATACATACATTTTATATTTATTTAACACCCCGTTTGGTTTGTACGAATATGTACTAATTAGGCAAATAAGTTAGGATACCCGCTTCGGTGGCCGCACGGTCTAATGCGCTACTCTCGCAGTAGACTAGACTGCCGATGACGAGGAGAATCAGGTTAAAATCTCGGTCAGTTGCACTGTTTTTCCTTCTCAAAATGGTTTTCACTCACCCTACACGCAAATGTGGGTACACTTTCTCTAATTATAACCTTCCTAAACTATAAAACCACTAGCGTAGTTGGTACATAAGCTTATAAACCGAACGGGTAGTAAGACACGGCATTAAAAAGTTAAGGATTTGGAAAATTGATTTTAAAGGAAGTGTATCAGCATTTGCGTAGAGGTAAAGTGTAAAACTATTTTTAAAAACCAACCCTAGTACACCCGACCGGAATTGGAACCCTGATCTCTCCATCATCGGTAGTCTAGTCTCTTGCGAGAGTAGCGCCTTAGACTATTTGACCATTGAAGTGGGTTAATGTGTATGCTCCCTATAGTAACTACCATTCGCTGTATACCATTTTTATCCTGTTTTCTAATCTGAAGATAGCTCTACCGGAACAATGGGTTATTTTATTTAACTTTCAATTGTTTTTCATAATATAGCTTTTTTTCCATAGTAATTCCATTAGTGAAAAAACAAATTAGTGATATATTCTCTGAAGGTTTATTGTTTGGCTGTTAAGGTGAGATGGAAGGGAGCTTGATAAAAAGATGGTGTCTTTGCAGGGTTTTTTATGGAAAAACTTCTTTTTGGCTAAAATTAATAAAATATTGCTCCAGTACAAATATAGAATTTAATTTTATTCACATGGTGACCTCAAAATGTCTTGAATATCTGTCAAGGGTGTTCTGGAATTTAGTGACAACTTTTTATCTTTATTTAAAAAGTTTGTTAGATAATGCCACCATGCTCATGACAGATATTCAACAAATGTTGATATCGACATGTGAAGAAAATAAACTCTGTGTTTCTGCTGGAGCAATATTTTTTTTTATTTTGGCTAAAAAAAGTTTTTCCATAAATGCTGATAAAGCACCATCTTTTTCTCATGTCCCCTTCCATCTCACCTTAAATACTGTGAACTAACAAATGAACTTTGTTCACACCTGACGCACATCTAATACGTTTGTATAACTCAATCCTAATATTTATGTTTCACTGCTTTGTAATTTGGATTAGTAGTCAGGAAAATTCAGACTTCCGGGAATGAATATTAACTCTAATTTATTTTTATAGTTTGTGATCATTTTAGAGGAATTAATAAAATATATACATCAAGTCATATCAATGCCTTTTCTGAATTTTTATACAAAACATGCTTGAAATATGATTTATTTTGGCCGCCGTACTAGAGGTCACGTGAACATAAGCTTTAGCCTCGTCTGTAGTGGCTCTTTAAAAACGTGATGACTTTTGCGAGTGTTTTGAGTTGTTTTTACTTAATAGTGTCTCACTCTCCCTCCGATCAAATGCAGGTACATTTCCTCTAAATGTTATCTTCCTCGTCCCTTTTCCATTAGAGTAGTTATGCTAATTGCACAAAAAAGTATTCCAGATATTCTTCTTGTAGCTTGTAAAGATTATAACGTAAATGAATTTGTATTTTTTATTTGGAATAGAGGAGTGTTTTAAATTGAGTACAAATACCTAGACCTATGTTAATTATCTATAGGTATCAAAGCTCATATCTTTAGTACCTTAGTACCCGGGTATCTAGGGGTAAGGCGTCAGACATCTGTGCTGGAGGTCCGGGGTTCAATCCTTGGTCCCGGCACAAATTTATGTTATTGCCAAACTCTCACTTCACCTCTGACAAGACGTGTATTAATCACAAACTTGTGAATGTGAGGAATGCCAAGCCTCCACTGTGGTTCGGATTCCACGTTAAACTGTAGGTCCTCCATTTCATTTCACAATCACCCTACCGTTACACATTAGCGTAAGTGCGTATAACCCGAACGGGTTGTAAGACGCGGTGCTAATAGTAATAATCTAGTACCTTATTCTACAGTACGGTTTTTATTCCTTCGCCACAATTGAGTAAGTTTTATTTCAAGATTTAGATTATAATTATTATATTTTATATATTGTTAAGAGACCATTTACAACCAACATCTGATATTTAAACGTTTACTGACATCGTAAATAATTTCCAGTCTGTTCATCTTCATTGGCTCAAGCGATGCAAGGTTGAAACTCTCGAGCAAATTGTCAGACTGGTTATATTTTCGTCAAACGACTAACCACAGCCATTTAAACAATTGACAGTCAGAGCACGCGATTTGTCAACGCTGGTCGGAAGCGTGTTCGTCCGCCATCACTCTTCCGTGGCTCCCAATTTTGTATTTTCAATGTGACGTACAATCAACGAAATGTGGATTTGGATCTAAATGGACAACATGCTTTCAACGCTTCTAATTAATTTAGTCTTTCTGATGTCTCTCTTTATTTTAAATTATGGTTTTGTAACTTTCATCTTAAACTAAGAGCACCGAAGCAGCTGCCAAATGGTGTGTCGAATGGCAGGCTAGTATATGAAAGGCACGCTAGTATATGAAAGGCAGGCTAGTATATGAAAGGCAGGCTAGTATATGAAAGGCACGCTAGTATATGAAAGGCAGGCTAGTATATGAAAGGCATGCTAGTATATGAAAGGCACGCTAGTATATGAAAGGCAGGCTAGTATATGAAAGACAGGCTAGTATATGAAAGACAGGCTAGTATATGAAAGACAGGCTAGTATATGAAAGGCACGCTAGTATATGAAATACAGGCTAGTATATGAAAGGCACGCTAGTATATGAAAGGCACGCTAGTATATGAAAGGCACGCTAGTATATGAAAGGCAGGCTAGTATATGAAAGACAGGCTAGTATATGAAAGACAGGCTAGTATATGAAAGACAGGCTAGTATATGAAAGACAGGCTAGTATATGAAAGGCACGCTAGTATATGAAAGACAGGCTAGTATATGAAAGACAGGCTAGTATATGAAAGACAGGCTAGTATATGAAAGACAGGCTAGTATATGAAAGACAGGCTAGTATATGAAAGGCAGGCTAGTATATGAAAGACAGGCTAGTATATGAAAGACAGGCTAGTATATGAAAGACAGGCTAGTATATGAAAGACAGGCTAGTATATGAAAGACAGGCTAGTATATGAAAGACAGGCTAGTATATGAAAGACAGGCTAGTATATGAAAGACAGGCTAGTATATGAAAGGCACGCTAGTATATGAAAGACAGGCTAGTATATGAAAGGCACGCTAGTATATGAAAGACAGGCTAGTATATGAAAGACAGGCTAGTATATGAAAGGCACGCTAGTATATGAAAGACAGGCTAGTATATGAAAGGCACGCTAGTATATGAAAGGCACGCTAGTATATGAAAGGCACGCTAGTGTAACGTTAACTTACAGTTAGTTACAATTGGATCCATCCCGTTATAATGTTGATACGTAACTATCAAGAATTCATACCACCCGCTCAATAATTCCGACCCAAATAGAATCCCTACAATGGTACATTTCTCTGTTGTAGTCCCTGTAGGCTAATACGGAAAGATAATACGACACAGTATATTTCATACTGTACAATCTTCTGTAATATTACACTCGTATTTGTTCAGGAACTTACCTTTGAAATCTTCTATCACTAGCCGCCACCAAAGCTGAACGACACCGTGCAGCCAATATGAAGAATGGGGCCGAGCTAACGAAAGTCTACAATCAACGCGTGGTCATTCTCCGTCTAGTCAGATTGAATCTGAGGAATGACAACATGGAGAACTCTAGAAGACAACAATCCACCCGCCCTCTGACGGATGTCAGATGAACTTCCCCAAACAACACAAACATCCAATGATCGCCGACTTGTTCTAATTTTCCGATGGAACAACCCTACAAAGTGCCTACGTGACCGATGACAGCTAGCAACTGCGTGCTAGTAATTACCTCCCCTCTTTCCGTGCAACGAAAATCACTATAAAACAGGCTGACATTGTCTAAAAACTTTGACTATCTAAAATCTACGAACGAGGACGGATCATTGTCGTCAACCTGGACAATGATCGGATAAACATTCATACATCATAAATTGGAACGTAACTATGGCAGTTACTTATAAAGAACTCTATTCATTTTCAACTTATAATATTTTCGTGTTAAAATCTTTATTTTGTGTTTTGCTTAATATTTAACTTTTTGCTTTATTATCTCAGTCGCATAAATGTAACTTGTATGCCACCACTTAGGCGCGGTTGGTTAGTTAGTTAGTTTATTAGTTTAGTTTGAAATCCACCATTGGTAATTTTGTATTGAGTGAATTTAAATGTAAATTGTTAAAATGTGTGGACTCTTGTATTTTGCTATTTCCCGCGACTGTAGAATTAAAATTAAGCTTGTTATTTTTTTTTATATAATTTAATTTTGTTCTAAATTTCATTCTTTAGTTTTTCTAAGATATAGTTAGTCCCGGGAGATTTTGACTAGCGTCTGGAAGTCAAACTCTCGCGTTATGTTTTATGTAATTGTAATTGTAACTGGTAATTGTTTGAGGAGCCCATCAGGCAAGAATATTTAATGTATGTTTCATTTTGTGGATATCTTACTTCACTTCACTTTTTGGTAGTTTAACTTCGCTTTTGATGTTATAATCTACGTAATTTTGTGTCTCTTAAAGACGACCTGTAATAAATGTAAACATGGAAGGTTTACATTCTGCGCTTCACGTTATTATTTTCAGCATTATTCAGAATGATATAATGAGACCACTGTACTTTGCTTTATCTACGTTTATACTGAATAAACCATATTATTGTTATATTTTTAATTCTGCTTATATTTTCCTTTATGTAGATTATACCTTCTCCCTTTTATTTAATTGTGGTCGTTAAGTAGAAGGCACGGAGACGGTGTAACACTAGTATATGAAAGACAGGCTAGTATATGAAAGACAGGCTAGTATATGAAAGACAGGCTAGTATATGAAAGACAGGCTAGTATATGAAAGGCACGCTAGTATATGAAAGGCACGCTAGTATATGAAAGGCACGCTAGTATATGAAAGGCACGCTAGTATATGAAAGGCACGCTAGTATATGAAAGACAGGCTAGTATATGAAAGACAGGCTAGTATATGAAAGGCAGGCTAGTATATGAAAGGCACGCTAGTATATGAAAGGCACGCTAGTATATGAAAGGCAGGCTAGTATATGAAAGGCACGCTAGTATATGAAAGGCAGGCTAGTATATGAAAGGCAGGCTAGTATATGAAAGACAGGCTAGTATATGAAAGGCAGGCTAGTATATGAAAGACAGGCTAGTATATGAAAGACAGGCTAGTATATGAAAGACAGGCTAGTATATGAAAGACAGGCTAGTATATGAAAGACAGGCTAGTATATGAAAGGCAGACTAGTATATGAATGACAGGCTAGTATATGAAAGGCATGCTAGTTTATGAAAGACAGGCTAGTATATGAAAGACAGGCTAGTATATGAAAGACAGGCTAGTATATGAAAGACAGGCTAGTATATGAAAGACAGGCTAGTATATGAAAGACAGGCTAGTATATGAAAGGCAGGCTAGTATATGAAAGACATGCTAGTATATGAAAGACAGGCTAGTATATGAAAGGCACGCTAGTATATGAAAGGCAGGCTAGTATATGAAAGACAGGCTAGTATATGAAAGACAGGCTAGTATATGAAAGGCACGCTAGTATATGAAAGGCAGGCTAGTATTTGTTTAGCTGTCAATGACTATTTTATTTTAAAACTCGTTCCAAAGCCATGAGACCTATTTAAATCCCATTCAATAAAAACTGATTGATATTCTGGGAGAGTGGCTGAGCTCTGAATCTAGACAATTAATATGTTCATATATTCTAGTGTGTTAGACCGAAACCTGGTATTCCGAAGTACCGAATAATCCAAATATACTTTTCGGAAAACGGGGAAAAAAAAATAGTCAAATGAAACATATGTTATTGGTTAACAAGGTCAAGGCTAAAAGATAATTGTAAGAAACAGCGTTAGCCTGTAATAGATGCTTAATATTTACATGATGTGGTCGACACAATGTGTTTTCCTGTAAATAAAAACAATTACAGTATATATTAAGTGTTATACATCAGTTAAATAAATGAAAATTTGATTAAACTAATTCAAATGTAATTTAAAATTCGTAAAAATACTTTATTCCCGCATTCCCCCGCTAAATCCGAAATTTCGCTAATCCTAACAAGCTTCGGTCCCAATTAGTTCGGATTATTAAGGTTCTAGTGTACACGGATATAATTATTTATACAAATAAACTAGTTCTGATGGGCACACCACCTCACTGATGTATATAATATCAATAAATCAATGAATGAAGTGGCGTGCTGCCAGGGTCATCAGGACTAGTACAAACCACAACTATGAATACATTAATTCCAGCCTCAACAAAACACTCAGTGAGCAGGTTGTAGCACTCATAAAACGTAGTCATGGGGCTTGTATGATCTAGTTATCTACAGTTGCTCAAAGTAATCGATTCTTAAGTATAATTTGTAACGACTTACATGTAATGTCAATAATACCAAATAATATCGAATGGGACAAACACTCACCAACCAAGCGGCCCGCCCTCGGAAGACCTACGCACGACCTACACCACTAAACCCGGCCTCCACTCTCGAGAATAATGCCCGTCCAACTGAGCCACGAGTTCCCAGACAAGTGACTGCGAGAGTCGAACACGTGTCCAGCCAGCCAGAAAGAAGAGTTCCGTTTCCGGCCACGCATAGCCCTGGGCGCTTCGGCAACGTTCTCGAACATCCAGTTCCTTAGTTTGTTTTGTTTTCCGACCCTCCTTCTCCTTCGGTCCTTCCCCCCCTCTGAGAATTTTCATTTGTATATATACAGCTACGCCAATAA
Source organism: Timema podura (assembly GCA_033556935.1). Taxonomy (NCBI): domain Eukaryota; kingdom Metazoa; phylum Arthropoda; class Insecta; order Phasmatodea; family Timematidae; genus Timema; species Timema podura. The sequence goes on along the minus strand of JAVRXN010000004.1, from coordinate 67,116,558 downwards.
AGTAAAATCACTTACTACACTACAATCTCATGGATAAGAGGTGAGAACGGCGACTAGGTCTCGGGGATTATTAATATTCAAAGTTATAAATTCTGTTTCGGCGTCATGGGGGGAACTGTATTCTAAATTACCGTCTGGACTTCAATTTTGTAATTAATTATTTATTTGAATTGCTATGCCATGCGCTTCCCGCGGCATATAGAAAGATGTCGCCCTTCGTCATCCATTTTAGCTGGGATTCAAACCCAGACCTTATTATTTGTCATAATTGTATATACTTGCTTATTATTTAAAGCGCACTGAGTGTCAGCGCGCTCCGGGTTCAAGACCCGCTTAGTAAACTTCCTTTTGTACTTTACGATGGCAGATGTTATAATCAAATTTATTGTTTAAAACAGGATAGTAAAGCGAGACTTAGCTCGCTCTTGCATTAGGGAAATGATGTTTATACGTGACGTCAAGTTATTTATGAACGTTTGGAGTTATTGTTTTGTACTCCATTGCTGAGTGACGTCACGTAAGATAAAGCAGTTGTGGCTTATGCCTTATATTAAAATCATTATTATAAATACTAAGTAAATGTATCAAGGAGCTAAAGCCCATAAGACAAGTTTGGCATCAGAGATCCCAGACCTCGTATTATGTTGTGTTCTACACGCTTAGTGTTGTTTATATAATCATACTTAGGAGAATTTGAGATTGATTGTATTTGTACTTAATGGTCTTGATGACTAATGGAGGTGCGCTTCACGCACGATGTTTGTTTTCTCAAGTATTGTAAAGTTGTTATTTCAATAATAAAATTTATTTTGTACAATCAGGTGATTCTTTTACCTGATATTAGCCTTCCTCACCCTATAGATATTGATAGATATAGAAGGGGAGGTAGCAAATTTGTGTTACTTTAAATTTAAATGATAGTTTTGGCAAATACAATTAAGTTATATTGTATAATTAGTTGTATTGTGTGGATGGTAATGTTTTTATAATATCGTTGGGTCAACTCACCATAATATGGAGGAGGCCGGTAGTATTATAACATTGAACAAGTTTAAAATGTCACACATCCGTATCGATGGCTGCTTTGTCCAAGGCGCCACTCTCGCAATAGACTTGACTGCCAATAACGGGAATATCGAGGTTGTAATCCCGGGTGGGTGTATTGAGGGTGGTTTTTCCTAAATGTTTTGTTTATCACTTCCTCCTCCACTCAAATACAGCCTCACTTCTTGTAAGTTCGGACCACCCCACCTGGACATACGAAAGATCCTACAGCCAAACTACCCTGGTGGAGAAAGTATTCCTTATTATTAGACAAGTAGGAGTACTCTTACTCTAATTATTCCAAACCCTCGCGTTGACCTCTAATCCTCCCAACGGGCGACCCTGGTATATCTGGACCTTCCTAATAGCAGTGTAGAGTGTTAGGGCTGTTATTTTGGTATTCTTCCATTTTATTACGAATAACCTTTTGGAGCACCAAGGAAATAAATTTACTTGTAAACATTGATTGGAAGGTATTAAAGCTACCTTTATAGAATTGATTTTTATTTCCTTCATAAAACTACATATTTAATCATAATAGTTAACAAAAGCTTCTAATAATACTTTCTTAAGTATTACTGTAAATTTAGCTTTTTCACGACCAAGTGAAATAACAAAAAAATTAATAAAACCATTATGTTTTTGTTTCGTGGTTCTGGCAACAAGAGACTTCATATTTCATGACAATTAATAAAAAGTACAATATTCTCGCTTGTCTCTTTTTATAAAAGGTCACCATAAATTGCTAACATAAATTAGCTTTTTTTATTTCTAGGTGGAAAATATATAAAAAAAATTAATTTCAAAATAAAAATATTCTATTTTGTAAAGACAATCGCATGAAAACAGGCTGTATCAACTTCAACAACCGGCTTAATCTCGTCAAGTTCGCCATCTCTATTTTTGGAGGCAACCTTTTAGAAGCTGTCAGTAATTAGTTTTTGAATCATTTAAAGTAAACCACAGATGCTGCTACCACATAAAAGTAAACATACAAACGATTATTTTCATAATTTCATATTTCAATAATGTAAAAATGCTTGAAGGAAAAAAAACCCACAAGTGGTTTGTTGTTAAATTCTTTACTGCCAAAAGTGTCAGCTGATCAACATAATGGACTTGCAGAGCATAAGGTTTGGCGCATGTATACATGAAGATAGATTTGATATTTCAAGGTGTCAGATAAGGTTATTTGTAAGGAAATAGGATTTACTTGATGATACTTTAACTTAAAGTCATATTCAAATTAGTACATCCATTAACACGAGTATAAAGTATGCAATAATTCCATGTTTAGTTTCTCTACAGTCACCTTAATAAGCCCATTTTAATATACTGGATCAGAAATGATATCTTACAGCAAACTGAGAAAAGTGTCAATTTTGAATGAATGCCACATTTATACCAACGACAATACATCCTCATATCCGGCCCCGTGTAGTGGTAGTAGTAGTAGTGGTAGTAGCAGTAGTAGTGGCAGTAGTAGTCAGTGTGTAACGTCTTAAATACATTTTAACACTACATGAAGCCCTATAAAATAGGTCTACAACTATTACTACCAGATCTAGTAAGTTCTAATAATGTGTGGTAGACATAGACTCCCTACGACATCACGCCCAATTCTCAACAAAAATGCCACAGCGAACTCAGCAACTCGGCTTCGAAGACCAGCACACAAACATCTAACACCTGAGCCAGACGACGAGTAAATGAGAGAGGCGTCATTCGGGGTGTTCCCAACAACCGTCGTCGAGCGCTAGTGGTCGGGTGGCGTGATCCTTGTAGATTACCACCCCTCTTCGTACTTAGAACTAACCTTGCCAAACTATGTACTGAAGACCGCGATGGTTGAGGCGTCTGTATCACCTCCTCACCGCAGAACAAGCTACGGTGGATAATATAAGTATTGAGGGATGTTGTAATCCTTATTGAGTTTAGAGCTCTATTATTCTATGTCCATATGACGTAGTTTTTTCATGTCAACACTGCTGACTTGTTTCCCTATGCCCTTAAGGAATTGTTTATTTTGTTGATCTTGAGCTGTTTTGTTATATGTCCATATGACTTAGTTTCTGTATGTAAATTTGCTATGTCTATTAGGCTTAGTCACAAATATTAGGGTCAAGATTAGACTCCTTAGACTATATGACCATGCTGTGGCCAGTTAAAGGAATAGAATACAATAATGGAGGATACCAGGTTATCTATGCTTTGTTTCAGACCTAACTGGGTCTGTAACTGACTCTTGGTTCTAATGTGTCTAACTGTGTACTACTATGCGGTGACGCAGCCCGGGAAATGTGCTTGTCTATATTAGTGGCCCGCGGTGTTTTGTCTGTTGTGTACGGCCCCCTTGTGGCCCTTTAACGTCAGTTGAAAATTATCACTATTTTGTTTAGTATTATGGTCCCTGTTTCAGGGTAACAGAATAAATATACTATTGATTGCTCAGGCCAGTACTAATTAGGAATTGACCGGCCGTAGTATCTGTAGCATCTAGATTCCTGGTAGTTCACCGTTTTCTAGTTGTAAAATAATAGTTTCTCTTCTAGGAGCTTATAACATTGTAATGTCTAACTATTTATGGAATTAACTCAAGCTAGCTAGCTCATGTTAATTCCTCCCGTGTAGCTCCTTAAACTGCGACCAAATTTATGTGGCTTATTTCTTTATATTTGAAATTATGTGTTGTAGTGGAAGCCTCACAGTCAGTTGACTGGAGTAGAATTATCTAGAATAATCTTGTAATTAGATTTGATTACCGTACTTAATCATATTGCCTTAGAGTTGCTCCCTTTCATCCTATTTGATGATTAGTAATTGTCCTGCTTTAACGAGCTACAAGCTTTCTTATTTACACCTATGACCAATATGTGTGGGTTATAGGGTGTACCTGGGTGCTTCACACCTGATGTTCCTTTGTCGAGCTATTTATATTACTGTAACCGTTTATATTCTCATGTTTAAAAATAGATGGTTTGAATAATTTCTACCTATAGTTCTATGTACTTCCTATTGACTGGTTTGAATATTGATAAACTGATTTGTTAAACTTGTAAATTATTCTTATACTTTGTTCCTTCCAACCAACATTTATAAGTTTATGAGTGTTGTAAGTGCATCTGGCTAGGAACCTAAGGATCCTGGTTTCGATTCCCGGCTGGTACCTTGAGTCTTTTTCTCTTAAGGGGAATTATCCGAACGGTCACCAAGGTCTGGTAAATTAGTCCTAAGTTAGGTTTAACACTCCCACTGACCTACACCTCCATATTCACTATCATCACTTCATATAATTGCGGGTACAGCGTGTATGCCACCTCCTGTGGTGTACCCTAGTCAAGGTTATGTGCCACCACAGTGGCTAAAAGTCTACATACAGGTGACCGAACTGGATTTCCTATCCCTCTCGGTTATATATGCCAAACACTAAAAAAATAAATCATGTAAGATGTTTAGTGCAGAGTTTATATTGTATGATTGGTCATGTCTGAGCCAATGAAGGGAGAACCTATCACACATCAAGTATAAACAAGCCTTGCCTACCCTGCAGCTTTCCACGCCACGCCACTGATTATAAAGTGTGTTTCACTGTGAGCAATTATTAATTTTGTGTCTCTGCTTTCTGCCCATCAAATTTTTCTAGTAGCTACACCATTATAATATATTATATCTTTTAAATAATCGAGTTACTCTACTATATTAATATTTAAATAAACTACCTTTACTTTCAAATATGTTTAATATGTTTAAAGTATGCCCATTATTTACTTACTGAATAGCAAAATACTAAGTAATTACTAAATAATATTTTCATTTTCTAATAAGCTTCTGATCAAAAACTGAGATGTTTTATGCATTAAGAAAATGTTATGTTCTTTTTAAAGTTTATGGAGACTTTGAATTATTAATGACCCCAGAGTATTTTGAATACGTTTATCTTTTCCAACATAGCTGCCGTTTTTTTAATGGCTCTCTATTATAATTTGTTTAGTAAAGTGGTGAATGCGCTGACTGCTAGCCTTCTGACGGTACAACAATATACAGATAATTGAGAGATAAAACAGACTTTTCTTTCTGGTGGGGGGAAAGAACACGGGATGGGGAAAAAAAATTGAAAAGAAAACAAACTTGTTGGGATTTATTGTTCGTCTTGGAGAAAACAGAGGGAAGTACTGAAATAAAAATACTTCTAAGTTGGAAAATAACTCGATATTAAAATTGGTTTCGATTCAGCAAGGCCCATAATATCAAACAGACTGCAGGTGATTTAATAAGTAGCAGTATTTGATTACGTTCGGGAGAGACTATGAAAGAATTTATGGATCTTACAACCGTACAAAGGCGCCAGTCTCGTTTTTATCCCTTTTTCAGGTGACCGAGGATCGGGGTTGGAATACCCACCGGGTCTACTAAGTTTGTTTTTTCTTCCTAAATGACTTCCAACTTTTGCTCCACACAAATACGAGTGCATGCCCTGTTATTTCTCCCCTTCGTTTAAGGGGGTTGGAGGGGGACGCGAGAAAAGGCGAGTGTTGCAGTTTTTGGTCAAATTAAATCAAATATTGCTCCAGTAGAAATATAGTTTTATTTTCTTCACGAGGTGATATCAACAGTTGTTGAATATCTGTCCATAACATGGTGGCATTAGATTACAAACTTTTTAAATGAATAGAAAAGGTTGTCATTGAATTACAGGACACCCTCGACAGATATTCAACTGTTGATATCATCATGGGAAGAAAGTTAAACTCTCTATGTTTCTACTTGAGCAATATTTTATTTATTAAAAAAAAAGTTTTGCTGTAAAAACTGCAAAAACAATGGCCTTTTCTAGCATCCCCTTTCACCCCACCTTAACCCTTTAATTTATCAAGCTTATCTTGCGTTATTCCTCAATAGAATTGGTTCTCAAACTGTGGTACGCATACTCCCAGGGGTACGCGAGCAGCTCTCAAGAGAAAATAGGCAAAATGACAAGAGAACCAAACGTGGCGGGAAATCAAATATGTAGGGGAACTAGCATTGCTCTTGAGAAAAATGGTATACTTTGATCACATGTAATTTGTTATTTGACCTGTAATTTAGGAAAAAATTTCTGTGGGGGTATTTTAAACTTTTAGTGATGATCAAGGGGTATAGTCTAAAAATAGTTTTAGAACTATTGCTCTATGATATAGCTCATAAGATAGGTTCATAGTTCAATTCAGAGGGAACAAAGTATACCTTACCTCGTTAATTCAAATGTATGTGTGGCCCCAACGGGTAGTAGGACGCGAAAGATAATTAAATAAAAAATCACCAAACTTGGTATTTGCAGGAAACGTCGCTACCCCAATTATAATATATATAAATATATATATATATATTATATATATATATATATATATATATATATATATATATTAATATATAATATAGTAGCAAAGGATTGATCTTCATGTATAAATATTGTCTCCATCATAGAGACATGTAACTAACAAAACAAACACTGAATATTGACATATGTAATATGATCTAACACCAGGTTTTTTCAACCCGCGGCTGATGAAAACTATTAAATTATTTCAAGAGGAAAAGTGACAAATACATATTTATATTTTATATAATGAAATAATTTTAATAAATACTTTAATTTATTTTATAAACTATTTTGGTTTTATAAGTGAAGAAAAGTATTACGTTTTTATACAAATGTACCTTGAACCGGCAAATGACTACTCTAGTAGACAAGCGAGAGTACTATTTCGGGAGTGTTAAAATATAGTCGGGAGTGTTCTAACATAGTCGGGAGTGATATAACATTCTGGGAAGTGTTCTCACACAGTCGGGAGTGTCTAACATAGTCGGGAGTGATATAACATTCTCGGAAGTGTTCTAACATAGTCGGGAGTGATAGAACATTCTCGGAAGTGTTCTAACATTGTCGGGAGTGTTTTAACATAGTCGGGAGTGTTCTAACATAGTCGGGAGTGATAGAACATTCTCGGGAGTGTTCTAACATAGTCGGAGTGTTCTAACATAGTCGGGAGTGATAGAACATTCTCGGGAGTGTTCGAACATAGTCGGGAGTGTTCGTGTTCATTGGGACGGTAAAAGAATAATAATATATCAAGTGTTCAATCCTAACATTGTGGGTCCAGTGTTGTGAGCCAACAAGAGACAGAAACTTTGGCCCTTGGACCTTTAAAAGTTTGAAGAATCCTGATCTACGCCATCCTTCAAATCGAGTCAAAAAGTGTTGGTCCTGTTGTCCATATTTTAACGAGTACCTGGTTTCACAGTTATAAACTATCGAGTATATTATTCAATGCTGTTTTTTAATACGTTTAAAGACTGAGGGCAATCCGTTAATCGATATAAACATATGAGTTGGGTGTGCGTCAGTTGGTTAGACACTGGTTATATCCCCGACGATGTGCACTGTAGCAGGATTAGTCCTATCTTTTTTGGTTTAAGGGTATCATTGAGAAGTTAAACATAAGAATGGGCCGCCAAATAAAATACGTATTTTCGGTAGATGCAACATGTTATCTAGATTAATATAAGGAAGAGTTTGTTTATACTGAGCGTAGTGTGATATCTACTACACGGAGAGGTCTGAAATTAACAAATTAATAGTCCCTGTACACGAACATGTGCACCTGGAGGCCAGAATTTCAAATTATTAGTTTGGGTTTTAAAAATAAATCAAAAAGCTAGAATGTGAATATATATATTATCAGCACGAGGTAGATTTATTAATACATTTTATACATTTATGCAATGCGGGTTGTGGTAGCCTCTTTACACAAACATATGCACCTGGAATCCAGCATTTTAAAATTTTTACTAGATTTACCCTTTTTAACCTTTTTCACCCACTACTACTTTTTCCCTATTACTCCATTTTTCTACCTTTTTGCCATTTTGACACTCTTCGCACCACTTTACCCTTATTGTCATTTCTACCCTAGTGGCACTTTTTAATTTTTAATCATTTTTAAACCTTTTTAAACTTAAAAATTGTATACTCATCTTGTTTTCATTAGACTTACTCTTTGCCCTTTTTGACAATTTTACAATTTTTACCTTTTCCTTTATTCCCTTATTTCTCTTTTTCCCCGTTTAATCCTTTTTACACTTTTTAGCCTTTTTAATTACCCTTTTTTACCTCTTTTTAAAACAATTTTTACTTATTTACTTTTAATTCGTTTATCCTTTTGGTTCTTTTAGCCCCTTTTGTACTTTTTGGATCTTTTAACCCTAAAATATTTCTCCCTGCCAAAGACGGGTACTTCAATTCTATCTAAACATAAACATCGCATTCTCGCTCCTATACCTAAAAAATGGAGATATTTATTTAAAATTAGTAAGTTATGTCAAACGAAATAATATACATTGTTGCAGAAACGCTCCACCAAAGAGCATACATAATACATATATACTGTTACAGAAACATACTGAGGAAAAAGTATCATCTTTGTTGAACAAACAGCAAAACAATCCATTTCCAAGACCTCATTTTTAAATATATATATATTTGATAAGAGGTTTCGCATACATTATTGGTTTTATAAAAATATATTTCAATTAGAGGCTTTTTATCTTTAAAAGTAGGACATCTTTACGATGATAAGTTATTTCTTATCTCAAATAATCGCGAAGATAAGATCAAAATTGTAAATTTCTGTTTATGTAAAGTACCCTCAAAGTCATTTTAATGAGAAAATGAAAGTAGTCATTTTTTATGTTAATCAATGGCAAGATACAAAATATAATCAAAATCGTTTAAACGGATTTTGATAAAATCGATTTTTCTCTATTTGACCTTAAGTAAAACACCCTTGATTTTAAGTTTGAGTATCAAATTCCAAAAACTCCTTGGGAGAACCATTTTAAAACCTTAAATACTACTTTTTAGCCTGATCTGTAAAATGGTTTCGGCTCTAAGCCGAGATACGAGATATTCACAGAAATTTAGACAGAGCGACAGACAGCATCGCGAAAACTACGTTTCGGTTTCAGGGGGTCATTAAATATCGACATTTATCAAAATCTGGATTTCTATTACCTTGATCACAATACTTCTCTCTCCGAGGGGCAGAGAGAGAATGAAAACAGACACCCAAAGGGGTACAATTAGGCTTCAAAGGTAAGCACAGGTACGTGTACTAAGGAAACATTCACACAGTAGGCTTTATTTGGATGCAAAGCCACACATTCAAGATAATATTCACGTAACTTACAAGAGAAGCAAGTGGTTACATAGCCACAGGTACCTAACCCTACAGCATTATTATACCATGACTAGTCCACGTTAATATCGGGCACCTAGTTCTAAAGTAATATCAGGAACCTAATAATACAGTCATATCAGGTACCCAGTTATACAGCTCTAGCCCTACAGCAATATCAAGCTACGCAGAATCATCAGATGACCCCTGACTCGACGCACCCCATCTCGACGCCGCAATGCTCGATGTGGGTCTCGTCTCTATGCCTTGTAGCCGGGCAGTTGACGTCATACTAGTGACGTCACTCATCGACGCACGAGCTGGTTCAAGGGGTGGAGCGCCTTTCTACGCCAGGTCGCTCGCGGTGCTATCTGGGTCACTCGACTCACGAGACATCAAAACACATCCACTACTACCAGAACACAGCAGAAAGGAAATACACAGCAATAATGTTTTCCAGACACACACTTGGCTTCTACGCACTTCAACCGACACAGCTTCTAGCGCCTCCGTCTGCCTCTTGAAGATACAAGTTTGAAATAAAATAAAGGGAATATCATATTTGAAAAGAGAATATAATGTCATAAATGCTCAAAATAACTTCAACCAATTTTTATAAATCTTTCTTTACAAAAATTAATATTTCACTAAGAAATAAAGATTATGTTCTATTTATTTTTTTACTACATTTATCTGTTCCAAGAATGCTCACAAATTTTAAAGAGTTTTATTAACATTTTTGTCATTTCAAAATCAAACATAAATCATCGAATTACATTCATGAATAGTGTTTAATTAACACTAGCACTATGGACTATTAATATTATACAACTGAAAAAAGTATTTTTATAACCCGCCTCGGTGGCGTAGTTGGCTAACGTGCTAGTCGTGTTGAGCTTGACCGCCGAGGGCGGGGAGATCGAGGTTCGAATCTCGGTCGGGTGAACTGGGGGGGGGGGTTTCCTAAATGATTTTCCACTCTCCCTCCACGCAAATGCGGATTCACTTCCTCTAAATTCAACCCTCCCAATTCCTCCCAATTCCTAATCCATTAGCATAATTAGTACCATTTGATCTACCCAGAGACTTCTCCAAGTCCAATACGAATTCCTCCATCTATACCTTTCATAACTCCACAGCTACATTCAGCTGTCACAAACTGACATGTGCACTTGCAATTGACTCTGGTAGAAGTTTCTCTTGGGACGAAATCACATCTAGAACAGACGTAGACATTAGATCACAGCGATATTTGTAAAATGGACCCTAGATCAAGCCACGTTATTTATATGAAGAACTAAAAGACTTCACTTGACAACCAGGCTTCTTTTCACAGGGAAATAGTCACCCGATAGAGATGAGAGCTTTCCGCAGTGGTGGCTTGCTGTTTATCAGGTAGGTTCAGTGGCTGGACGGATGTGAGAGTACCTAGAGTCTATTACATTCTTATCCCTAGCTTGCGGCATCGGGGGTAACTGGTAGATGTCTCGAGGAAGTGTCTTCTCTGGGTGACGTTGTGTTCAGACACGTGTGGATAGGGGTAGGAAAAATGTCGGTTAGAGTGTCCCGGCAACGTGAGTCGCGGTGGGGAGGTAGGGTGATGGTCCGGTAGCTTGAGTCGCGGTGGGAGGTAGGGTGATGGTCCCGGTAGCTTGAGTCGCGGTGGGAGGTAGGGTGATAGTCCCGGTAGCTTGAGTCGCGGTGGGGAGGTAGGGTGATGGTCTCGGTAGCTTGAGTCGCGGTGGGGAGGTAGGGTGATGGTCCTGGTAACTTGAGTCGTGGTGGGAGGTAGGGTGATGGTCCCGGTAGCTTGAGTTGCGGTGGGGAGGTAGGGTGATGGTCCCGGTAGCTTGAGTCGCGGTGGAGAGGTAGGGTGATGGTCCCGGTAGCTTGAGTCGCGGTGGGGAGGTAGGGTGATGGTCCCGGTAGCTTGAGTCGCGGTGGGGAGGTAGGGTGATGGTCCTAGTAGCTTGAGTCGCGGTGGGGAGGTAGGGTGATGGTCCTGGTAACTTGAGTCGCGGTGGGAGGTAGGGTGATGGTCCCGGTAGCTTGAGTCGCGGTGGGGAGGTAGGGTGATGGTCCCGGTAGCTTGAGTCGCGGTGGGAGGTAGGGTGATGGTCCCGGTAGCTTGAGTCGCGGTGGGGAGGTAGGGTGATGGTCCCGGTACTTGAGTCGTGGTGGGAGGTAGGGTGATGGTCCCGGTTGCTTGAGTCGCAGTGGGAGGTAGGGTGATGGTCCCGGTAGCTTGAGTCGTGGTGGGAGGTAGGGTGATGGTCCCGGTAGCTTGAGTCGCGGTGGGAGGTAGGGTGATGGTCCCGGTAGCTTGAGTCGCGGTGGGAGGTAGGGTGATGGTCCCGGTAGCTTGAGTCGCGGTGGGAGGTAGGGTGATGGTCCCGGTAGCTTGAGTCGCGGTGGGGAGGTAGGGTGATGGTCCCGGTAGCTTGAGTCGTGGTGGAGAGGTAGGGTGATGGTCCCGGTAGCTTGAGTCGCGGCGGAGGTAGGGGTGATGGTCCCGGCAACGTGAGTCACGGTGGGATTGAGGTAAAGGAGCGAGAGGATACTATACAATATTGCCTTTCTAATTTTGACTATTTATTTTTGCTTCTTTGAAAAGGTGGCACATCCGGGTTGGGTAGCCACTCACCGACTGACTTGCGCCAGGAATCACCACATTATATACCCTACACAGCTGCTTGACCTTGTCCAATGGGAGAAAAGAGGAGCTTCCCATTGGTGCGCGAGTGACAGGGGCTGCCAAGCGAGCCAATAGAAAGAAGAATTTTCTCAGACTCAGACTCAGATCATATGCATGCTCTAATGCACCCTGAAGGGGTGCACGGGAGCAAATTCCAACACGTACCGACCAATTGGTCACACCGTGTGGTTTTCGGGAAATTCTCAGACGGATTGTCGCATTTCGCGAAGTTAACTGAAACAACAAAGAGCATATTATTAATTAATATTTTTAGGGAAAAAGAAAAATTTTGGGAACCGACTAAGAGGTTTTTAGAGTTACGTGCGGAGACACTACTCTATGGGGGGCTGTGTGAGAGCCTCCCAAACCACGTTTGTCACTTCTCGCTTATCCGAGCAGGGCTTTGGGACGTCGGTGGCACCCCCCAGGGTCGATGACGTAATTCCCAAGCCCCTGGATAAGAGGATTGGTGGCACCGGGGAGTCTGGCGTAGAAGGACTGCGCCAGCTTCCGGAAGTGGTCCTTGATGGTCGGCATATCCAGGTCTCGGTGCAGATTCACATTCCGAACGTACCAAGGTGCGTCCACAATGATCCTCAGACACCTACTCTGGAATGCTTGCATCCTCCTCATATACGTGTCCGCCAGGTGGCCCCAAGCGGGACACGCATAGTCGAGGATCGGTCTGAGCAGCTGCTTGTACAGTGTCAGACCGTTCCTTGTGGACAGGGCGCTACGCCTGTTAAGCAGTGGGCCTAGGATTCCCAGCCTTTGCTTCGCCTTGGTCAGTCTCTCTGTGCAGTGAAGTCGCCAGGTCAGCTTGGTGTCCAGCGTAAGTCCTAAGTACTTAGCACTGTCCGCCCATCTGATCTGTTCTCCGAACAGCCGGAGTGGGGCCGGCCTGTAGAACTTTCTTTTCCATGTGAAGAGCACTGCTGTACTCTTCTCCACGTTAATACTCGTTCTCCAGGTAGTCAGCCACCCCTCCAACTGCGTCAGGTGCGTCTGGAGTCGCCTCTCCACCAGCTGCCCTCGCCACGACTCCGCTACTAGAGCCGTGTCGTCCCAATACAGTGCTAATTTGGTGTCTGGGGATTTCGGAATGTCGTTCACATACAGACTGAAGAGCACCGGGCCCACGAGGGAACCCTGTGGCACTCCAGCCCGGATGCTTCTGACCTGGGATGTGGCGTTCCCAAAGGTAGTGGAGAAGGTCCGGTTGGATAGATAAGATTGAACAATCTTAACTAGGTAGAAGGGAAGGTTCAAGGAGAGGAGTTTGAAAAGGAGACCTTCGTGCCAAACACGGTCGAAGGCCTTTGCCACGTCGAGAAAGACAGCACCAGTCAGCCTGTTGATGTTGAAGTTCCTCGTAACCTGCTCCACGAGCCGAACAAGTTGATGAGACGTAGCGTGTCCCGCCCGAAAGCCGAACTGCTCGTCCACCAAGATGCCCGCCTCGCGAACATGTCGGGTCAGTCTCGTCAGTAGTAGTCTCTCGAACAGCTTGCCCAAACAGTCGAGCAAGCTGATCGGTCGGTAAGACGAAGTTAGGGCCGGGTCCTTACCCGGTTTATGAAAGCAGAGGACGTTGGCGTGCTTCCAGAGCTCTGGGAAGTGACTCAGGAAGCAGGACGGCGTTGAATAACTCCACGAGGAAGTTAATCGCCTCCAAGGGCAGCTTCGGAGGACCGCGTTATTGATGCCGTCACGTCCGGGGGCCTTGTTTAATCTTAGAGCGGCTAACGCCCGCGACATTTCTGCCGCCTCCGTGGGCTCCGGTTCATCCAAGGGTCTGTACGAGACCGCTGCGATGACCTGATCCACGTGCCCAATGTGCACCGGGTCTGACGGGTTATCAGTCGGTACAAATTGCGCCTCTAAGTGCTCAGCGAGAGCATCGGCCTTCTCCTGGTCGGAGTTGGCCACCCCGTTACGACCTACAATAGGCGGCCTTGGTGCGGGGACCCGCATCAAGTTCCTCGTCATCCGCCACAGGGACCTGTCCTGTACGCACAAGCTCTCAATCTTGTCCTCCCAGACACTGTTCCGGTATTCTTTGACCATCTCGCGAACCGCATGGACTTTGCGGCTCCAGTTGGCCTTGTCTACCGGGTCCCTTGAGGTTTGCCAAGCCTTCCTCAGCCGATTTTTCTCCCGGACGTGCCTGAGGATAGAATCGGGCAAAGAAGCCTGTGGAGCCCTCTTAGGACGGTGCCTCGGCGTCGAAGCTTCGAGCGACCCCTTGATGGCGGAAGTTATGAACTCCGCACCGCGATCGATTTCTGCTGCTGTTCGAAAGGTAGGAGTGGGTCCCAACCTCTCTCTCAACACATTCGTGAACTTGTCCCAGTCAGTGCGCTTAAGGTCAGGTTTTTCGGGGGGGTCTATGAAGGACACCGCGCGTCCCAAGTTCACAAGAACGGGGTTGTGATCCGAGTCTAGCTCAGCTAGAGACTTCAGCACCAACCGCCTTCTGATCCCTCTGGAGACAACGAAGTCGAGGACGTCCGGGAAGCCAATGGGATTGAGAGGGAAGTGGGTAGGGGTCGGGGGACTGGAAGCCACCAAGCCGTGTAGATCTATGACGTCGCGGAGCAATCCGCCGCGAGCGCACATAATCCTAGAGCCCCATGACGGGTGCTTAGCATTGAAGTCACCACCGATTAAAACAGGCGTGGTACCTCGAAGCAGCACCTCCATGTCAGCCCTCGTGGCCTGGTTGAACCGGCGGTAGGGAGGGAAGTAGATGGAGATAAGACGCACTGGGCCGGTAGAGGTCACCAGTTGGATAGCCGTCGCTTCCATGTGTTGGAGGGGAGGAAGAGAGACGACGTGATGGTCAAGGCCCCTCCGGACCAGGACCGCCGTCCCACCCCTTCCCACATCCCCCGCTCGGTCACTCCGATGGCAGATGAACTCTGCCAACGAGAACCTCACTGCGGAGCGCAAGTGGGTTTCTCCCAACAGCATTACGTCGACACGATGCTTTGCCAGGAAACTTTCCAGCTCAGCCTTCTTCCCCGCGACTCCGTTTGCGTTCCAGAGTGCGACCGTGAGCTCCTTCAGCACTGGGGGTCCTCTATTCGGGTGCACTGCCATGAGAGACCAGGTAGAGGATGATGTGCTCCATGACCAGGTGGCCACGGTTACTCCTCGGAGACTCCTGGACCTTCCTCAAGAGACTCGATGAAAAGTCCCAAGGATCCAGTCCCGGAATCTCCTTGAGAAGCTCAATACAAATTTTGAGCTTTGTAGCTTCATCCTCAGGGGTAGGGTTGGGTGTGGGGGTGGCAAGGTTGACAGGGGTTGGAGTGGGGAGTGGTAGGAAGGGGTTGGAAGGGTGAAGGGGTTTGGGGAGGGTGGTGCGGGGTGCGGGGGTGGGTAAGGAAGGGATTGGGAGAGGAGCGGTCTTGGACGGGTCCTCGACCGATAGGGATGAACCGGATGCGACCGGTTCAGGTAGAGTGGCTTTGGCAGGTGCCTCGGCCTGGGATGGAGGGGTTGGTCTCCCTGACAGCGCACTGGCGAAAGATTGCACCAGCGGCTTTGGCTTTGGAGCTGGAGTCACGGTCACCTTCCGTACCGCAACGTGCCCCGAGGGCTTCTGGCCTTCGCTAAGGCCATCCGTCCTCCCTTCGCTAACCTTGGAAGCCCGTACTGTCCCTGCCGCCCGCAAGGACCTGTACGTGGGACATCCACGCCAAGCCGAGGAGTGAGCTCCTGAGCAGTGCAGGCACTTCGGAGGAGATCGTCTCTCCTCCGGGCACCCGCCCCTCTCGTGGTCACCACCACAGAACCCACACCTAGGATTAGCGCAGCAATCCCTCCGCACATGCCCAAACCGGAAGCAGTTCTTGCACTGCACCGGGCCTCCGGGAGACTTGTACTTCTCCACCTTGACGCGGAGCCCGCACAGGACTGATATGGAGTTCAGCCTTGCGGTTTGCTCCCCGGGAGTCAGAGAGACAACGAAGTTCGGCAACCGTTGCCTTTCTCCGGTCCTCTGGTCCCGTTTCCACTGGGAGAGCATCTGGGAGACAGATTTCACGGGGAAACCCATCACCGCCAGCTCTTCCTGGATGTCGTCAGGGCTTGTCCGAGTCAGGAGTCCCTTCACCACGACCCTGACCAGTCGCTCCCGACCCAGCTCGTAGGACCAATGCTGGATCCCCAAGCTCGGCAAGAACTTCTGGAGGGCGCGGTAATCTTCCTCCGACCCGCACTGGAGGCGCACTCGATCCCCCGGCTGCCTGACTGCCTCCACAGGCTCTCGAACCTTGGTTCGAATGGCCCTCGCCACCTTGGAGTAGTCCTCCACATCACACAAGATGATGGGAGGGATCTTCCCCTTGGCTTTGGGAGCCGGCCCAGAACCACTAGTACCAGGCTGAGGCGAGGCACGGCTTGCGTTCTTACCCTTAGGTTTCCGCCGCTTCTCACCTTTAGTCAGCGCTGGCGCACCCTGGCCCAGGCCACCTCCGTCTTCGCTCTCATCACCAGAGCTACCGCCTAAATGGTTAGGGTTGCCCCCCGGTAGCTTCCTGGTGTTGCCGGCCTTACCCCTTCGGCGGGGTCTTACGGTCTGAAACCCTTCAGACTCATCATCTGACCCCTGGCTCGACTCGCCTCGCATCAACGGGAGGTCTGATCCTGAAGATAGTCCCTCCACGTCCACGGACTCGCTCGAGCTGTCAACACGCGGGAAGCGTGTGACCCGGTCTTCAGAATCTGAAGAGAACTCAGCCGGGCGTTTTTTACCTGCCGACACCCCTTGGCGGGAGGTGTCGGAGTTGACGCGGGCTTGTGAGGCCCTTGCGATAACGCGTGCGTCACCGCCGCTTGCCGCGGTCTTTACCGGCGACAGATGGCTTGGCTCCCCCTGGTCAGGGCTTCCGTTGGCACCGTTAGGTTTCCACCCATCGTGCTGGCGGGAGCTTTCGCCGTCTATCCCGGTTTGCGGGCTGGTGGCCCTGAAAAGGGCCTCCAGTACTTCTTGGCTGCCAGCGGCACGCTCACCTCCTGTAGCCGGAGGGGCCCCGCTGGGCACGCCCGCATCGGCATTGCTGCTGACGCTTTGCTGGGGGCCGGCGCTGGTCAATGGGCCTAGACCCGAGGACGCATCGCCGGATGCCCCGGTGGTTCCACCAGTGGCACGCAGCCCTCCTGAAGTCGGAGGGGCCCCGCTGGCTTCCCCTTGGCCATCTGCGCCCACCTCACCGGTACTTGGTGAGGTCACGCTGGCCGACGTGTTGGCCCTAGAAAGGGCCGACGTGTTGGCCCTAGAAAGGGCCGAATCGTCACCGAGCGGTGACTCTCGCTGGGCTCGGTCAGCGGCACGCTCACCTCCGGTAGTTGGAGGGGCCCCGCTGCCTGCACCCGGTGGGCTGGCCACGCCAGCCCTGTTGGCCCTGGAAAGGGCCGGAGCCTTGTTGGCCCTAGAAAGGGCCGATTCGTCTCCCGAAGGAGACTCCCGCTGGCCTCGGCCGGCGGCACGCACGACTCCGGGAGTTGGAGCGGCCCCGCCGGCTTCGGCCTCGCCTGCAGGCTTGTTGCCCCTCGAGAGGGCAGCTGCCGCTAAAGCCTCGGCCTTCGGGCTCGTGGCGGACCACTTGCCACCCGGCACCAGCTCCTTCCTGACCGGAGGGGCTTTCAGTCCCCGCGAAGAATTTTCCAGACTCCAGACTCATAATGCATGCTCTAATGCACCCTGAAGGGGTGCACGGGAGCAAATTCCAACACGTACCAACCAATTGGTCACACCGTGTGGTTTTCGGGAAATTCTCAGACGGATTGTCGCACTTCGCGAAGTTAACTGAAACAAACAAAAAGCATATTATTAATTAATATTTTTAGGGAAAAAGAAAAATTTTGGGAACCGACTAAGAGGTTTTTAGAGTTACGTGCGGAGACACTACTCTATGGGGGGCTGTGTGAGAGCCTCCTAAACCACGTTTGTCACTTCTCGCTTATCCGAGCAGGGCTTTGGGACTTCGGTGGCACCCCCCAGGGTCGATGACGTAATTCCCAAGCCCCTGGATAAGAGGATTGGTGGCACCGGGGAGTCTGGCGTAGAAGGACTGCGCCAGCTTCCGGAAGTGGTCCTTGATGGTAGGCATATCCAGGTCTCGGTGCAGATTCACATTCCGAACGTACCAAGGTGCATCCACAATGATCCTCAGACACCTACTCTGGAATGCTTGCATCCTCCTCATATACGTGTCTGCCAGGTGGCCCCAAGCGGGACACGCATAGTCGAGGATTGGTCTGAGCAGCTGCTTGTACAGTGTCAGACCGTTCCTTGTGGACAGGGCGCTACGCCTGTTAAGCAGTGGGCCTAGGATTCCCAGCCTTTGCTTCGCCTTGGTCAGTCTCTCTGTGCAGTGAAGTCGCCAGGTCAGCTTGGTGTCCAGCGTAAGTCCTAAGTACTTAGCACTGTCCGCCCATCTGATCTGTTCTCCGAACAGCCGGAGTGGGGCCGGCCTGTAGAACTTTCTTTTCCATGTGAAGAGCACTGCTGTACTCTTCTCCACGTTAATACTCGTTCTCCAGGTAGTCAGCCACCCCTCCAACTGCGTCAGGTGCGTCTGGAGTCGCCTCTCCACCAGCTGCCCTCGCCACGACTCCGCTACTAGAGCCGTGTCGTCCGCATACAGTGCTAACTTGGTGTCTGGGGATTTCGGAATGTCGTTCACATACAGACTGAAGAGCACCGGGCCCACGAGGTAACCCTGTGGCACTCCAGCCCGGATGCTTCTGACCTGGGATGTGGCGTTCCCAAAGGTAGTGGAGAAGGTCCGGTTGGATAGATAAGATTGTACAATCTTAACTAGGTAGAAGGGAAGGTTCAAGGAGAGGAGTTTGAAAAGGAGACCTTCGTGCCAAACACGGTCGAAGGCCTTTGCCACGTCGAGAAAGACAGCACCAGTCAGCCTGTTGATGTTGAAGTTCCTCGTAACCTGCTCCACGAGCCGGACAAGTTGATGAGACGTAGCGTGTCCCGCCCGAAAGCCGAACTGCTCGTCCACCAAGATGCCCGCCTCGCGAACATGTCGGGTCAGTCTCGTCAGTAGTAGTCTCTCGAACAGCTTGCCCAAACAATCGAGCAAGCTGATCGGTCGGTAAGACGAAGTTAGGGCCGGGTCCTTACCCGGTTTATGAAAGCAGAGGACGTTGGCGTGCTTCCAGAGCTCCGGGAAGTGACTCAGGAGCAGGACGGCGTTGAATAACTCCACGAGGAAGTTAATCGCCTCCAAGGGCAGCTTTCGGAGGACCGCGTTATTGATTTTTCAATATAGAATTTTCATTGGCGCTGAGTACAGTGGGGAACTCGTCACGGACGGCTCAGAGAACATAGAGTGTGGAGTGGCCCAGGCAGTAGAGAGGGTGGTCAGCGCGGTCTGTGCAAGTGCGGAGGACAGAAGCAAGGGCCGAACAGTGAGGCACAACAACATATATATACATATATAGCATCATCAAATAGGGTGTGAAGGAAACAAAAGTTGATAGCAATTACTTTAGCCAAACTTAAAATGATTTCAACTATATCATTGTCTACACACTGAACATAAATCCGAACACATAATTAATAGAACTGACAATTTCCGATCATGAATTCCCAGAGCTTGAATCTAATATTAAAGTATGAACTTATCTGGCCAACGTCAGTGACAGATTCAACCACCAAGCGCTGCAATCGAGATGTGAATAAAGAAAGCGAGCCAGAATCGCTGTTATTTTGATAATGTATCTGTTGGTCATTTTCTCAGGAGAAAGGAAAGTGAAGGGTAAGGTTTAAAAATTGGGATGAATCGATTGTATTCATTCCACGTATAATTATAACTCGATATTTTTTTCTAGACAAAATGAATAATAAAATTTACCAAAATGGTAAGTTTTTCGTAAACAATTAAGGAAACATTTTTCCGTTAAAATTTCACATTTCACATCTCCAGAGTCATGTAATTGCAAAACCTATATAATTAAATAACATGGCTCCGCGTGACCCTGGCATAGTTTTAAATGCATGCGTATAAACAGCACGAGAAAGGAACAAGGGGAGTAAAAAACAGCGTGGCTACGAGAAACTTAACGATAGAGCCTACGTATGGTTGTTAAATAGGTATTTTCTTTAAATTTAAACTTAGGTAAATACAACATCAATTTAAAGAGATAAAAAAATATATCCAGATCATTTATGTTTGTTCCTAAAAGGTAACGCTGACATTCATTTAGAAGGAAGTAATACTTTCAATAGAACACTGTGATTTATAAACTAGATATCTACAGGAGAATATTGCTTGTCATTTAGAAAACAACTTTCAGCCAACAAAATAATAATAATACAAAATATTGCTTAATTAATGTAAAGTCAAAATCTGTCAACTTCTTTTTACATAAATAAAAGCATACCATCTTAAGAAAATTAGAATTCATAAGTTTGCCTAGAGTGTAGGCCAAATGATTTAAGTTCATTTTTAGGTTGAATGACTTTAGGCCAGACCAATTTAGGCCAGACCACTTTAGGCCAACCGACTATTATAGTAACCTCACTTTTATACTCGAAACTCATTTATGCCAAATGTCTTTAGGTCTATTGACTTATGTTGAAATTAAATTTTATGTCAAATGAATTTTGGTAAAATAAAAAAGGTAAAAAAACAGTTATTGTTGCTCAACTTGTCTTAATAATCCAAATTTAATTGCTTGTCGTGACAAAAGTCTTTATACATTTTTTTGATACCTCGTCTTGCTGCCCATTCGAGCTATACGCTTATGTACTAATTACACTGATGGTTTTAGGGATTAGGAAGGTTTTATTTTATAGGAAGTGTATTCGCATTTGCGTGGAGGGAGATTGGAAAGCTATTTTGGAAGAACCCACCTCAGTACACCCAACCGAGATTCGAACCTCGATCTCCCCTTCATCGGCAGTCTAGTCTACTGCGAGACTAGCGCGTTATAATCTGCGGCCACCGAAATGAGTTTCAAACATTTAAAAAAGTGTTTCATATGTTTAGAACATTTATGTTTCTACTATTTGTTTTCATCATATGCAAGAGCAACACAAATAAAAAAAAATTTAAAAGAGGAAATTCCGTGGACAAACATCACAAAATGATAAATCCTTAACAATGCTGTAAGTCCTCCCTCTTTCATCCATCTTACCCTCTTAGATCGTGTTCTTTGAGAGGGTAGTACAGTCAGTGAACAAACAACAGTAACTTTCATCTTCCCCTTTTAGATCGTGTTCTTTGAGAGGGTAGTACAGTCAGTGAACAAACAACAGTAACTTTCATCTTCCCCTCTTAGATCGTGTTCTTTGAGAGGGTAGTACAGTCAGTGAACAAACAACAGTAACTTTCATCTTCCCCTTTTAGATCGTGTTCTTTGAGAGGGTAGTACAGTCAGTGAACAAACAACAGTAACTTTCATCTTCCCCTTTTAGATCGTGTTCTTTGAGAGGGTAGTACAATCAGTGAACAAACAACAGTAACTTTTGGGGACGTGGCAGGACTAAAGTAATCTTACTCATGATTGAAACTAAAAGTAATTTGGTCTAAAGTAACTGGGTCTGAAATGAATTTCGTATATAAATAACCTGCGTCGGTGGCCACGTGGTGTAACGCACTAATCTCGTGTTGGACTAGACTTCTGAATATGGGGTGATCAGGGTTCAATTCTGGTCGGGTACACTGAGATTTTTTCCTAAATAGTTTTCCACTCGTTTTCCACACATGCGAGTGCATTTTCTCTAAATTAAACCTTCATAATCCCAACCTCGTCATTATAATTAGTACATAGGCGTATAACCCAAACGGGTAGTAAGATTCTGTGCTAACTCTCTCTCTCTCTCTCTCTATATATATATATATATATTTAACGTTGTTAATTTATAAACACTCACTTCGGAATTATAATAGCATTATTATTAAGAACTCCTGTGTTTTTTTAGTAATATTGATTATAAATTATGAATATGAAATACCCTTATATTTTAATATCAGTATTACTAAAAAACACATGAGTTCTTAATAATTACAATCGGTGGCCGCATGGTCTAAGGCGTCACTCTCCCAATTATTAACTAAACTGCATATGTTGGGGAGATAGGGGCTCATATCCTGGTCTGGTGTATTGAAGGTGGTTTTCTCTCATGGTTTTCCACTCTCTTTCCTTGCAAACACAAGTACACTTCCTCTAAATTCCACCTTCCTCATCCATGACATACTAGATCACTTAGTACATACGAGAATAGCCCGAACGAGTAGTAAGAAGTGGTGATAAAAAAACAGTCCGTAGATAAAAGAAATAGCTACAAGAATTCTTATCTTTCTCCGACCATAACCATCACTAACAGTTGGCTGTGCAGTAAACTACCAGGGAAAAGAGACTGTAAGGATTACAATGCAACTATTGTCAAATAGTTCACTCTGATATTAGGTTTATAGGCCTACTAAACTACTGGTAGTGAAGGAATTAGCGTGGATAGAGATACATATTTAAGGGTAAAGATACTAAAAAGACTAAGAACGTGTAAAAAAAGGCATAAGGTAAACCGTAAATCTAATAAAAAATATATAAAGGGTAAATTTCTAAGAATGATTAAAAGGGATAAATGGAAAAGAGGGGGGAATCGGCAAAATTAATATTATTTTAAGGTATAAAGTATACAAAGTAAATCCAATCAAAAATATTTTTGGCATTTTCTTTCATCCCATTTACCACGTTTACGCTTTTACTCCATTTACCCTTCTTACCTTGTTTAGCTCTCTACCTCGTTTACACATTTTTACCCCGTTTGCCCCTATAGCCCAATTTACCATTTTGTCCCACTAGCCCTTTCCTATTCTTTTTATCATTTTTGCCCTATTTACCATTTTCATTCGTTTTACCTTTACTCTTTATCATTTTTGCCCTTGAAATCTTTTTTTACCTATCGGTACGTTTGACCCTTTTTTCGCTTTTACAACTATTAACTTTTATACACTTTTAATTTTATTAGATAAACTGTTTGACCTTTTACTATATTTGCGATTTTTGTCTTTTTTGCCCTTTTTACGTCTTTTTTGGCCCTTTTTACCCTTTTTACCATTTAATTCTTTCCACCCTTACTACACTCGTTGCTCTTATTGCCCTTTTTGCCCTCTTACCCTTTTAATATATCTTATCCCTTTTACACTTTTTACCCTTTTTTATATTTTTTCACATTTTTTTAATCATAATTTCTTTCTACTCTTTTTACCCTTTTTGCAAGTTCTACGCCTTTTTACATTAAATAGCCTGAGCCTGAGAGAAATTTGTATAAAAGGGTGTAAAAAGTGCAAAAAAGGCAAAAAGGAAACAAAGGGCTAAAGTTAATCTAATAAAAAAATCAAAAAGGGAATAAAAAGGGTAATTGAGTAAAATTTTAAATTTGTAAAAAGGATAAAGAGGGCAAAGAGGGCAGTAAGGGAAAAATATACAAAAGAGGGGAAATTTCAAAAAGGGTTAGAAAAGACCGCAAAGTTCTAAAAGAGTAAAAAAAATTGAAAATATGATAAATAGAGCAAAAAACGTAAAAAGGGTAAAAGTACACAAAAGAAGAAACAACATAAAAAGCTAAAAATAAATATAATCAAAATAAAAATGGTGTGAAGGTTTAAAGGGGTTAAAGGGATTAAAATTATTTAAATTGCCAAAAAAGTAAAAAGGGCAAACAAGTGTAAAAAACTACAAAAAGGGCCAAAAGTGAAAAAGGGTATAAAGGGTAGAAATGTGAAGAGGGAAAGCTTAAAAGGTTTAAAGTTTGGAAAGGGTTAGAGATTAATTTAATCACTTCACAAATTAATGAAATGTAATATTAAATCCATCTTACAGCGTTAAAATATCTTCATTTTTTCGAGGTTTTTAATTAATTTAAAAAACTCAAATCAAAATTTAAAAATTCCTGCTTCACGTTGCACATGTTCTTGCGCAGGTACTACTAATTTTTAAATTTAATATTTATGCGTGTGGTAGATATCACGCGACGCACTAGACAGACACACAAACAAACTATTCATTTCATTAATATAGAAGATCATTAAATGATTTCCACTTTACCTAATGTTTGACATATTTGGTCTATGGTGCAGTTAGTTTGTTTTTACAAACTCAAACGGTCAAGCCTATCTTCTTAAAGCCATATTTAAGGACGTGATTTTGTATAGCATTTGATAGCCTAAAATCTAATTACCTTTTTCTAAATGAAGCTTATAAACTGGGTTTAACTAAAAAACATAATGATGAGAAAAAAGTTGAGCTATCTTAATCTTCATAGCTATTTTGGATACAATATTTTATTTTTTCACAAATTCAAAATAAAAAGTATAGCAGGCTGAAATAAAATGCACGTGTCTCAATATAATTAGTAGTTTGTAATACATACATGATTTTAGCTATAGTTTAATATGTTTTAATATGAAGCTGTTAACACAAATAAAAATAAATAGTACGGTGCACCATACAGACTTTACCCCGCTTTTACCTTAAAATACATTTGCTAAAAACTCAAGATTTGTGAAACGAAATAATAGATCTATACTATATTTGATTATAGCTCATCATTTACTGGTTTTATAAAAATATATTTCAAATGAAATATTTATATATTTAATAGTACTACAACTTTACAATGAAAGTTATTTCGTATCTCAACTAGGTGCGGATAAATGATGAAAATTAGAAAATTAACCTCATGTAAAGTACCCTCAAATACATTTTCACGAGAAAAAGAGAATTTCCCTCTTGTTTATAATGATAAACCATATCTATATATAAAATTGAATCAAAATAGTTAAAGTGAATTTCGAAAAAATCTATTTTTTTCTCTCTTTTTGCCATTCAGTAAACTACCCTTAGATTTAGGATTGGATATCTAATTCAAAAAAATCCTTGGGGGGAACTTATGACCACCCCAGATATTAAGTTTTAGCTCAATCGGTAAAATAGTTTTGGTTCTAGCTCAAGGTACAGACAGACAAACGAACAGACAGATGGCATTGCGAAAACTACTATTTTGGTTTTAAGGGGTCTTGAAAAGTCAACATTTATCAAAATCTCGCGCTCGATTATTTTAACGATCACAATACTTCCTCTCTCTGAGGTGTCAGTAGAAAGTAAACATATGTTTGACATCATCGAGAGCGACTGTATTTAGCGCTACCGCTGTCGCTAGGAAGGAGGCGTCACGTGATCGATCTTCCAGCTGTCAGCTGTTTGGTTGCTCACAGGCGTGTGATCATCATTACCAAATCTTCAAGTAGTGGATTGGAGGAGTCTACTCCTCGTGAGTCGCTCTCGCGCCTAACTTGGGAACTCGCCCCCGGCTGCTTCAGTCTGAACTCTCCAAACTGCTCTGGAAAGACACGTCCAGGAGTGAGAGACAAGCCATGATTTAACGTCTTGAAACTTGGGATGAACCAAAAATGGAACATTTTTTGTACCACCGTAACTATGCGCACATTGTACTAACTACCTTGGTTTGTTTGGGATGAGGAAGGTGGGATTTACCAGAAGTATATTCGCATGTGTGTGTATATAGAGTGGAAACCCATTTAGGATTAAATTACCCTCAATAAACCTGACCGAGATTTGAACCACGACTTCCCCGTCACTGGCAAACTATAACATACGAAATTTACACCCTAGAATTCGCGTGTCCTCGATTCAGGAGATTGGACTAATTACCGCATTACACCTAGCAGGCTACAGGGCTGCTTTCTGACTTTGTTTAGTAGCGCTGAGAGTTGAGAAATCTGGGGTACCTATAACCTACGCTTTCTGACGAATAATCATCATCAGATCAGTGGAGGAGGAGGAGGGGGTATTTTATCGTTCTTTCCTCCAGTAGGTTCGTAATAAGTTCATTTTCTTATTTACTGATCCTTTTTGTGTATTTATCAACCTCTTGAAATGTTGATATCAGTTAATCCAAAGTCTTCTCTTTACTCAACGATTTAGTTATTGGTCACCTTTAACTTTCCACAAACATGGCTCTGTTTGATACAATTCATTCAATGGTGTCAAAAACTGTTTATTGTAGTTTCTTTTCTTTGACATAATTTACCGAAATACAAGACCACACTAGAGAATATAAACACACGCCTGTAAACAGTATAAATACAAGACCACACTAGATAATATAAACACACGCCTGTAAACAGTATAAATACAAGACCACACTAAATAATATAAACACACGTCTGCAAACAGTATAAATACAAGACCACACTAGATAATATAAACACACGTCTGTAAACAGTATAAATACAAGACCACACTAGATAATATAAACACACGTCTGCAAACAGTATAAATACAAGACCACACTAGATAATATAAACACACGTCTGTAAACAGTATAAATACATGACCACACTAAATAATATAAACACACGCCTGTAAACAGTATAAATACAAGACCACACTAAATAATATAAACACACGTCTGCAAACAGTATAAATACAAGACCACACTAGATAATATAAACACACGTCTGTAAACAGTATAAATACAAGATCACACTAGAGGATGTAAACACACGCTGTAAACAGTATAAAAAATACGATTGAAAATGGCTATAAAATTGCAATCCACTGTTACATTTGTCTCTAACAGAGCGATAATACTCGATTATCTTACAGTACAGTGAATGAATATCACTCAGTTGAGGTTGTGTGTGCAGGGTAATGTAATTACCCCAACCTTCTCAACTCCAACTCTCTATACCCCAACCTCTCAACCTCAACCCTCTCAACCCGCAACCTCTCAACCTGCAATCTCCCAATCCCAACCATTTAAACTTCAAACTTTTCAACCTCAAACCTCTCAGTTTGAGTAGGCCTACTTGAAAAATAAATGCCATGTTTGAATAAAAAATTTAATTTACAACCAGTTAATAGTAATGCAAACCGACGAAAATAAAAAAATAATAGGTATTTAAAATCAGAATCCTCCTTTTAGCAATAAATATTCTATTCGAAAATGTTAGATATAAAGAATTAAAATTATATATTGTATTGATTATATTATTTTATCTGCACACATTGCCTAGTGTTTGTTTTAGAAAGATGTTATAAAAGAATTATAACATTAATGTTGTTTTTGTTGCAGGTGAGTGGTAGCTTGAATACAAAATATATCACCATTGTATACAGTCAGTGTTCTATAAAGGTGAGTGGTAGCTTGAATACTATATATATATATCATAACTGGGTACAGACATTAGTCAATACAAGGGTAAGGGGAACTCGCCACGTCACTAAACTGTCACCTTATATAAGTCAAAACTTTTCAAGGTGGAAACTAACCTGCCGTGTCAGGGTACGGCAACAACTTCTCTGGGGAACAAACATATTTTGTGAGGCTCCTCTAACTCATCATGGAGCGTGTCCTACGAGGGTAGCCAAGAATATTACATGCGCAGCGGGCAATTTAGGGACCAACGACCCCGTGCCTGACGTCGGCCCTATCATCACCGGCCATACATCAATCGACTGTAGTAGTCGATGCCTCCTTCCGTGTCCGCCGAACTTACACACGAGGGAGTTAAGACACAACATAAGAATAAGATTCTTACCCAGATTTCCCTTCTGGTAGTCAAAATTGTATCATAGGATTTCCCCTGAAGAGGACTTTCAACCGAGAACTTCATGACCAGATTTCCCGGAAGGAACTAGATACCAACCGCTTAGTGTGTTGCGAGAAGGGGGACCCACTTCCCCCTCATTAAAACCTACACAGTGACCTTGACAGAGATTTAGCCACCCTTTGGGTTACCTAGCGGCTGCCACGCATTCTGTCAGGATTACCACAAGAGGAACATCCCACAGGAAGAAAGGGCAAGTACCTTGTCCCATCTGGGTTAGGGCAGGGAGTGAGCACATCTCAAACCCAATGATCTTCCAACCCCAATCCGTCCCCCCCCCCCATCCTTCCGACCACATTCCTCCCCAGGTTGTCAATACAGATGACTCTTAACTGTTAGCCCCAATATCGTGCTTGTTCTATCACTTTGTGTGGCTCCACCTAATAGAGTCCACATTACACGTGATCGTTTAATATACCTAAACGATCAGCGCGCGTATCAGAAAGCTGGTACGACGAATATAAAACGATTTTGATATTTTCTGATCAAACGACTGCTTCCAACCTCTAAGATGTTATACCGCGAGTCTGGAAAGGAAGACAATCTCAATTATTTTTATGATTGACCTGTTTGTTGTAAGTAATCTTAGTTTGACACTTAACTTCTCATGTAGCGATATGGCCTTACTCATAGCGGTATCTTGCTTAGTCAGCCGTGGAGACACGATAGATAGAATATGCTTGTTGGTGTCTTCATTCAAAAGTATATAATTCCGGAAGACATCAGCAACTACTGTACTCAAGGCAAAATTATCATATTGTTCCGTTTCAACACTAAATTTCGATTCCACAAACGTTTCCTTGTGTTTTACGACACCACGAGATTTTAAACATAAGTAGTACCCGTACAATAGAAGCAAATCTTCATACTCTTGTTGACGAGACAGTTTGGCACGAAGTGAACCAACAAAAAACAAGTTTGGGCAGTAAAATACCTCTCCGTCCACAGATCAGTAAGATGATCATTTGTCTGGAAACAGCGTGTGTGTAGTCCTCAGATTGGCAACCTGCATCTCTGCAAAATGACGTCAGAAACCAGCGCCGCAACCTGCTACGTGTAATGCGGCCTTTCCTCTAGACCAGCACAGAAATACGAAATTTAATCAGATTGTTACAATTGTTTAGTTGACCATGAATTAATGTTCATTAAAACAAAATTTGTACTCACCCAATTAGAGAATCATGTGCCTTTAATTATATATTTACATAACTAAACATTTATTTAGTAAATATATAATATATTTATTAAATAAATACAATATATTTATCTTTAATGAAACACCTGTTTATTGATGACGTCATAAACATTTAACAACTACAAATACTCACACTTGTGGTCACATAGCCGAAGGCATAATATCTTTATTTTGATTATACCGCTGGTGACTGGATTGGTGGGTCAAGAATCGATTCTCAACCGGGTGCACTGGATAGAATTTGCCACAAAATATTTGTCGTTGTGGTTTTAACATTCCCTTTATATGCTATTGTAGGTACATTTATCATATCACCCTCCACATTTCTACCCCTTAATTTTGTCCGCAAATATCCCTGGTGTTAAAATGCTTATACTAAAATAATACTAAGAGTTGTGAAGAAATATTTAGAACAAATACTTTATAATAGAGCTGTGCGAAGCTTCTAAATGTCAAAATTGAAGGTCAAATCTCATTTGCTTTGACTTAGACACCCACAATAACCTTCACATCTTGGAAACACTTTGAAGGAAGAAGAATATGTTGATGTATTACGCCACAAATTTAAAATCTCTCCCAATGACATATTTATACACATAATATATATGTTATAACAGCTACTAAACATTATTTTGAATCCCGACTGGTGATTGAATTACATAAATCACGTAAGCATTTATAAAGCAGGTAGGTTAGTAAAAGAAAATATACAATATTATGTTCAATATTGCCAACTTTGTTTTGTACAAAAGAACAATACCTGGCAACGCCTCGGTGGCGTAGTTGACTAACGCGCTAGTCGTGTTGAGCTCGACCGCCGAGGACGGGGAGATCGAGGTTCGAATCTCGGTCGGGTGAACTGGGGGTGGTTTTTCCTAAATGGTTTTCCACTCTCCCTCCACGCAAATGTGGGTTCACTTCCTCTATATTCAACCTTCCCAATTCCTAATCCATTAGCGTATTTTGTACTTAAGCGTATAACCCGAACGGATAGTAAGACGCGGTGCTAAATATTATTATTATTATTATTATTATTATTATTATTATATATTATTATTATTATTATTAATACCTGGCAAGACTTAGCACCACGAACAAACGCTCACTGGTATGAAACAAAGCAATACCTGGCAATACGTAGCACCACGAACAAACGCTCACTGGTATGAAACAAAGAAAATAAGGTGCACAAAGCTTTTTAGCTGTGCTTGCTCTCATTTGATAAAAACACATCATTATTATTGATTAGCTAGACCTTTAGATTCTTTCTTGTTGGAATTAACTGTGACAAATTTACAAGTGCATTTTTTAAACAAAATTAATTGTAATAATTATCTTTATTTATATTTAAAGACCAATAATTATAAATAAATTTATACTTGTCAGATTAAAAGGATATAGTGTGCTTTGTGTTTTTCTCTACATATTTTATTTTTATGATGCACATAGAAGGTAATTTAAAATTTAATTATAGCTTTATGACGGCAACAAAAACCTTACCTACTTCGGTGGCCGTGCGGTCTAAGGCGCTACTCTCGCAGTAGACTAGACTGCCGATGACGGGGCGATCGAGATTTGACTCTCAGTTGGGTGTATTGAGGTTTTTTTCCAAAATAGTTTCCACTCTACCTCTACGCAAATGTAGGTACACTTCCTCTAAATATTACCATTCTAATCCCTAAATACCACTAACGTAATTAGTACATAACGAACGGGTAGAAAGATGGGGTGATAAAGAAAAACTTTATCTTTGCCTTCAACTTTTTTTCGCATATTACTTCGTTTCGCATTTTAAAAATTACCATCGCACATCCATACTCTACAACATATATTTGAGTGTTTCACCTTTTTATTTGTTTGGAAAGAGGATGGGAAAACCATATTTATATTTGTTCATCTCACTGTACATTATTTTCCTGCTTAACAATACAATACACTACCAATTCGCACATTCTAGTTCACATGAAGAAGCTGGCTGTTGGCTAAGCGCCTTAACTCCAACATTCTGTGAATGTCTTTGTTCCACCCAGAGGGGATCTCAGGTGTGCTCACCTAATTACTACCTCGTCTCTAATTAAACTGGTGACGTCAGAGCGGGGCCCAGCCCCGTCTTGTGAGGGTGAGAAGTTCAGGAGGAACTGTCAGGTCGGAGATGCCAGCTGCTTGATCTCTAGACGCTGCAACATCTGTCGCTTAGTCGCGTCATTCACACGACTATCTGGGACCTGTCCTCACGGGTAAAGAACGTGGACCTCTCACTGGATTATATACATTATATACCATCACACGCAACTTGGACCACTTGTGTAGTTCCTTGTCCCCGCCTGCTTTTTAACCACGTAAATAATCCACTATGACCCCACCGACATTTTAAAACATTAAGTGGTCTTGACCGCTGTTTTTTATATCACTCGACTGCGTTAGGTATGAGGAAAGTTGAATTTAGTGGAAGTGTACAGTATAGGAAAAAACATCTTCAGTACACCCGATTTCCCGGTCATCGGCAGTCAAGTACATAGCGAAAATGACGCCTTAGACCATGTGGCCACCAAAGTAGGTCCATCGCTGGTAAGTCAGGGTTGACTTGAGTAAGGCGTCGTTTGTTCTAACTACCCAAGTGTGTATGCTTCAAGCGTGAAACTGCAACCACTCTGAAGAACAAAGAAGTCTTATGGCCGCAGGTTGCAGCGCTGCAAGATGATCGTGTAATATACCTAAATGATCGGTGCGCGTATCAGAAAGCTGGCAGCGCAAATATCAAACGAGTTTGATATCTTCTGATCGGACGACGGCTTTCTGCGCCGTGTAATCGCTTTCTGCGCTTCCAACTTGCTTGCGTGGTTAACCGCTGAGAGACTATAGACAGGAGATGCTTGTAGGTGTCTTCATTCATACGTAGGTAATTTCGGAAGTCATCAGCATCTAATTCAGGTAAAATCGTCACAGTATGTGACATAGTGTTCCGTTTTAACACTAAATTTCTACTCCACACACGTTTCTTTCTGCGTTTTACAACACTATGATATTTCAATTTTCGGTAGTACCCGTACAATATAATAAGCTCTTCATCTCCTTGTGTTGATGAGACATCTTAGCACAAACCGAACCAGCAAAACCAAGTGCGGACGATAAAATAACTCCCCCTCCACTGAGCGGAAAGATGATCATTCGTCAGAATGCAGCTTGTGTGTAATAGGTAACCCTGATTTGTCAGCTCGCAGCGCTGCAACCTGCTACGTGTAATGCGGCCTTTAGGCCAATTAAAGTTTTAAAATTATAATTTTCTATGTCAATTATGTATTTACTGAAAAAAGGAAATGCCGCAGAAAAATACAATAGTTGTTCTTTTCAGCAAGAATACTCCAAACTATTGATTTAAATTTATTTATTTACTAATCCGTGACTTTGCTTTAGTAAGATAGGTGTGTAAGACAGATTGTAGAAGAAAGGCAGTTACATTTGTTTGGAAAGATAGTGGGAAAACATTAAGGCAGAACTTTTCTCTAAACACCCTGGCGGAATTCGAACCATAACCTTCCCGTCGCCAGCAAATTATATTCGACGAGACTGACACCTTTGTCAACATGCCCTCTGGTATGGGCAGTAATTGAGTATTTCTGACATATTATAGTTTAGATCATTCCAATCATGATCAGTGGTCACGCAGACAAAGCTTCAGGCTCGTATAGCCGGTTAGCCAGTGATGGAAGGTCGGTGTTTGAAGCCACACCTGGTATACTAATTGTGTTTACTCCCTTAAATGTTTCTACATGAAAATGAGGGTGCTTTTCTTCAAATTTTCTTTTCCTCATTCCCATATAATTATTGCAGTATTATTGAATTAGTATAGATGTCTAGAAGAAATACGCGGTGCAAACAAAACGAAATGACACTAAAGCTAGCTTTGTGTGAATGAATCTGTTGCGATAACATTCTTAATCGTACTCAGTATCATCTGATTAGAGATTTGGTAAGTCATGTAAATTAATGTAAACGGAAGTGGTACAAAACATTGTTTGAAATAAGATAACGTGACTAACCAACAACCCCATCTCATTTGACACATAATGCTTAGTATATATTCCTTAGCTTGTGGTTACTTCAGTCTCATCTTAACTTGCGGTGACTTTAATCTCATCTTACCTTGCGATGACTTCAATCTAATCTTAACTTGTGGTGACTTCAATCTAATCTTAACTTGCGGTGACTTTAATCTCGTCTTACCTTGCGGTGACTTCAATCTAATCTTAACTTGTGGTGACTTCAATCTCATCTTAACTTGTGGTTACTTCAGTCTCATCTTAACTTGCGGTGACTTTAATCTCATCTTAGCTTGAGGTGACTTTAATCTCATCTTACCTTGCGGTGACTTCAATCTAATCTTAATTTGTGGTGACTTCAATCTCATCTTAACTTGTGGTGACTTCAATCTAATCTTAACATGTGGTGACTTCAATCTCGTCTTAACTTGTGGTGACTTCAATCTCATCTTAACATGTGGTGACTTCAATCTAATCTTAACATGTGGTGACTTCAATCTCGTCTTAGCTTGTGATTATTTCAATCCCATCAAAGCTTGTCACAATATAACTTGAGGTGATCAATCCCATTTTTCTTGTTTTGGTTTGTTCTAGTATGTTTGAAGGTATATGGTTGTAATCTCATTAAATCGAAGAAGATATTTTCGGACTCTCGAGAGTTTAAGAGATTGGTGTCACTTCCTAAAGGTTAATAGTTCTTGAAGATATAGCCATTGCTACAATATAAGTTTTGTTGTTGTCTTCTTTGTTTTATTAAACTTATCAACCATAAAATAATTTGGAGGGGAATGCTTCCTTTACACAAAAACTAGACAATCATCATTTAAGAACACATCATTTTCCCAGTCGTATTGGGACCGGAAGAAGTGATAGTAGACACTTCCTCAAGAGCAGTGACAAACCAGGAAAGGACGACAGCTGCAATATTTGGTTCGTCACTGGGATCAACTGAAAATATAGGAAAAGGTACCAGGTGGCTTCATAGAGCGGATTATTAGATTTGTTTAGAATCTCAAGCAGTATTTCTCCGCTCTCGAGTTTGGTAAAAAATATTCAAATAAATAGTTGGAAAATTCGAGACAGTCTAACACAAATAATGGCATTTGAAACCCGCCTCGGTGGCTGCATAGTTTGACGCGCTACTCTCGCTTAGACTAGACTGCCGATGACGGAAAGATCGAGGTTCGAATCTCGGTCAAATGTACTGAGGGTGATTCTGCCAAAATAATTTTCCACTCTACCTCCACCAAAATGAGGGTACATTTCCTATAAATATAAACTCTCTCATCCCTGAAATCGTTAGCGTAATTAGTACATAAGTGCATTACCCGGACAGGAGATGCGGTGTCAATAAAGAAACAAAACACATCTGAAGGTATATGCTTATTTTAAATATTTTATATGTTGAAAAATATTATTTTATAAAGTTTGATTCTCTTTGTTATTGTATGTTTATATTATCAAAAAAACTAAGGTAGTAATGCACGGAATTGCCTACTCTTTTATAAGTGCTTCTAAGATGTATTTCACTGTTTAAAATATACTCTAGTTAATATTTTTAAATACCAAAAAAGCTCTTCAGATGGAAATTCATTTTTAACCAACTTTGAATAAAGGAGGATGCTCTCAATTCGACCCGTACATATGTATGGATTTTTTAATGTATATTCAAGCATAACTTTTTATCAGGTGCACCTATCTCGACGATTCTTTTTTATTTTGTAGAGCAAGTTCTTCTGGTGGTCCCGTGTAACTTTCTTCCAGATAACTTAATTGAAAGCAAGTAAAAAAACATGACATAAAAAATTACATCGTCTACAAAAATGACTTTGAGTTATTTTCCCCCTCATTGTTTGGTGCTGATACAAAGCCTGATGTCAGTCCGATATTCAGAATATCTTTATCATCCGAAACTTCTTAAAAAAGATATTGATTGCAGTTAATATCTTGTACAAATGTTGTGTGTGACGTGCAGCGCTGTTGCGGTCACAAAACTTTGTTACGGATTGTACAAGGTATAGTACATAAAGGAAACAATAAAAAATATATCCCCTCATTCCAGAGAGCCTCAGCTCACGCTCGATATGAGTCTCTTTACGCCGTTTCACTGCATTCCTTTCTTATTTTTATCAATACTCAGGTTTCTCGTGTATTCACTTTTTTGCAAACGCCTTTTTTTATTATGAGCAGCGCTTTTTTGTAGTCCTACACATATTTTCAAAATAAAACTTAGAAATTTAAAATAAAGTTTTTTTACAAAAACTCAAACCGATTTTTTAAAAATGCGTTATAATCTTATTTAAATATTCACATTTGAAGTCAGCGCCAAATTAATAACCAAAACAAATAGTTACCTGCAACTTACTTACTAACTTACTTGAACAACTGTTGGAATCAATAAAAGGCTGAATGAATCCTACTCTTCGTACTTATGAAATACTTGAAAGTTCAAATATTATTCGCTTATTATATAAATAATTAATATATTAGATTAGTGAGTCTATGATTAAATGATACCAAATTACTACTTTTATTATTATTATTATTATTATTATTATTATTATTATTATTGTGTAGCTATGTTCAGCGTGTTATTAATTTAGAATCTGGAAATCATTTTGGTTGCCAGCAAGTCGGTTCGCGGTTTTATATTTATGTAATTTTAAAACGCATTCGATTACTAAATACAGCATATATAAAATTGACATAAAATTAGGTAATTAGTTTTAATAAAGGGCCTACATGACTCTCATTTTTACTTTCTCGCTATCTTACAGGTAGAGAAAGTATTGTGATCGTCAAAAAAATCGAACTCGATATTTTGATGAATCTCGACGTTTCATGACCCCCCCGAATCCGATAAAGTGGTTTTTGAATTTAAGTCTGTCTCTTTGTCTGTCTCTCTATACCTCCGACTAGAGACTAAACTATTTTACCGATCGGGCTAAAACTGGGTAGTTATGGTTTTAATAGGGTTGCTCCGAGTGTTGGAATTTTATATCTAACCCTAAAATTAAGGGTAGTTTACTGAAGACTAAAAATATAAAATGTCGATTTTCTCAAAATCGGCTCCAACGATTTTGATTAAATTTAATTTCAAAACATTTATAAATATTCCAAACGAAATGGCTACTTTCAATATTTCAGCAAAATTGATTTAAGGGCTCCGGTCTGAAGCGTAAATTCTGAATTTATATGATATCTCTGTATCTCTTTGAGATATGAAATTACTTATCATTGCAAATATGTATATCTCTTTTTAATACAAATAGTTTAATAGAAAATTATTTTTATAAAACCAATAACTTTAAATCTATATGCAAATGTATACATTATTTTTTAACTTATCTAACACTAAAGATAAAGTATTGTGACCGTAAAAAAATCTAACCCAAAATGTTGATGGATGTCGACGTCTCATATCCCCCCGAACTCTAAAAAATTGTCTTTGCAATGCCGTCTGTATGTGTCTTTATAACCCCAAATTAAGAGTAGTTTAGTAAAAAGTGAAAAGAGAAAAATCTATTCTCTCAAAATTGGCTCTAACGAATTTGATTAAAATTCGTATTTAGGCGTTGATTAAGATTATAAATAAAATGGATATTTTAATTTTCCCATAAAAATAAATTTAGCGTACTTTATAGTAGTGGAAATTTCCGTATCTCCGCAACTATTTGAGATAAATAATTTATCATAACAAAATTGTAGTACTATTAAAAATTAAAAACTTTTATATGAAATAAATTTTTATAAAACCAACAGTTTCTGAGATATTGGCAAAAATATTAATACAAATTTGTGAGTTTTTATTGTAAATAGGTACTAAAGTTTTAAAGCAATAATTCTCTAATGCCATAGAGTAAGAAATGAGTAATTGGCTATTTGATTCTTAAACTACCTATATGTTTTAATTTACATCTTGGTAGGAAGATTTACACTAGACATATTTTCACATTTAAACAAGCGCAAATGATGGTACATCCCTGTCAAATGATTAACAACCACTAATTTTATTATTCTGTCTCTTTAGACTGACATTTTAATTTCAACTCATTTGGGCAAAAATATCAAGGTTCAAATCCATGTTATCGTACATGGCGAACGCTGAAACACAACAAGATGAATAACTAGGTTTTTTTTGGGCGAGAAATCGACCCCTGAATAATCATTAGAAACAACATCTGAGCCCACACTCTACGCTAAACGGCCATCGGGAGAGGTTCATGCTGCACGTTCCCGCCCTCACTAGCGATGCCAACATTTTATGGGACTTTCTGGAGGAATGCCCGACGCCGTGAACTGCACGCTCCCACACAATAAATAAAAAATTCACAAGCCAATAAATAAATAAATAGAAAACTCCCACACCAATAAATAAATAAAAAACTCCCACCCCTATAAAAACTCCCACCCAAAACCCTCCCCCCTGAGGCGGGAAATCAAATGGGGAACACATATATATATATATATATAATGAGGCACACATAAAAAACAAATGGGATAAAAATGGAGCAAAAAATAAAATGGGGCATAAATTGAGGTAAAAAATCAAATAGTCCAAATTGAGCTAGGTCAAAGGTCAGATTGTTGCAAAAGGGCCCCCAATCTACTTAGAGGGCCAGATTAGTTTTTGGTAATAAAAAACTGAGTTTTGGGGTAATATAATATTATTTTTAAAAATAGTTTTAAAATCACTTAAACTTACTTAATATTCAATTCATTAACATAAACACTCATTTTCGTATAAAATTATGATGAATAGTAATGTTAAAACTTGGTTTATTAACTGGTTAATATTCCTGTTTTAAATACATCTATTGGATTGTAGCAGCTATCTCGCTCAAATACATTCGAAACTTTTTATTGGACACATTGTGCCCGCCATGTTCTTTCTTGCACAAGTTTAGAATGAAGGGGGTAGTATGGGTAGTGGGATAGGATGTGAAAGGGGCTCGGGAGAGGAGGTCAAGTCACCTATGGCTTGGTTCCAAGTCCAGGCATAAATAGGGCAGGCCCCGCCTGACCTAACGTTATCTGCATGGTTGAACATTGCTAGAGGATTGAGTGCGATTTGAAGGAAATCTTTTATTTTACCCCGGTCCCTGAGATGTAGATCTGTAAAATGTACAAGTCCCACAACCAAGGATTATAATACTTACATAATAGTATGTATTGTTTTACTACCTTTGGAGAAAAGTACAATGGAGATTGAGAGCAGAAAGTAGTTGTACAAATGTATAATGCGGGCTACTTACTCGCACTGAGGCAGGTATCATACAGGAAGTGGCATTAGAATTGAATTATTCATCTGAAATAGTTTTAGTAAATTGTGATGGGATGTTTCCGTACTAAAACATGTGTATATCAACAGGTTTATTTGTGACATAAAAATTGGACCTATTTCGCAATCATGAAGAAAGTCTTATCCTAGAAGTATACACTTCTCCCGCATACCGTCTGAATATAAAAAAATAAATACAAGGGAGTTATTCTCGCTGCTACAGCGAAACCAATAAACCTTAAGAGATGAAGTTTTATCTGAATATAAACATATATATACTACAGAAATGAGTTTCTGGATCTTTATAGCTTCAGTTCCAAGGGTTTTTAAAACTAAAGAATATTTCCTGTAGACATTCCAAAATATAGAGTTTCTTCTCTACAATAATATTAACATTATATTATCGGATGTGATGTACATTACAATCTTAACCCCATTTTCATGTATAGTAGAAACGCAATTTAGAACTTCAAGCGAAGACTGCTCCCTGTATTTTCATCTATTTTTATATTTTTTCTCATAACAAGAGCTAGCGTGATTTGTGTCCTTAGCTTCGTCAGGTTATCGGGATGTTTGGGGGAAAAAGCCTCAAAGAACATACAATTCGGCCAATTCTCAACATTATGCTTCGAGATTATTCTCCTTGCCTAACTATAAGCTTTAATCAGATTTCGATACACTAAATTTTTGACATAGATTTTGGGCTATTCCTTTTTAAGGAAACCTTGAAAATTACTTTGTACTGCCTTTAATTAATTGTCTGCGGCATGACGCATTCTTAAGAAGGCACATAGCTGGCCATGGCTGGACACTAGAGTAGGAAGATAGACACACCAACTCTGTCGAGGGTCTGGCCCTGAAACTTATTAATTTTCATGGAAAATGCCAATCAGACTGGCAACTGTCGCCAGCGAAATATGAAAGGCAACTCTGGAGCGGTATAAACCTGGGTTACCTGAAGATGGATTATGAAATTAATCTTTCTCTCAACTTATTGATTGCCAAGCGAGCTACCTTCTTCTGTGGCCGCATGGTCTAAGGCGTCACTCTCACAATAGTTTGGCTGCCAATGATAGGGAGAATGGGCTAAGAATCTCGATCAGGTGTACTGAGGATGGTTTTTTCTAAATCGTTTTCCACTCATCATCCACGCAAATGTATGTACACTTCCTCTAAATTCAACTTTATTCATCATAAATTTACATGCGTAATTAGTACATATGCTATAGCCTGAACAGGTAGAAAGAGACGGTACTTATAATAGTATAGGCCTATAAGCGAGCTCAATTAGACAACCCTCTTTTAACCCTTTCCAGCCCAATGATTCCATTTGCCATCATCGTATTTTGTGATTTTTTTAAAAGCTTTTGACACAGTCATTGACTGCATATAAAGATTTTGTTTTCATTTTCCTAGTATTTTCTTGATTATGTTGGTACCACCAAACCATAGATCTAAAATATACATCTCCTCTGTGGATAGCTTTAGAGTTTTATGTGTTTTTATCAGCAATGTCAGCGCTTATAGATTTTTTTAATTTACACTAAATAAGGTAATCTTATTATATTTTGTTTTTAATTGATGATTTTTATTGAAATTAAGCTATATATTGTTGACCTAACCAATGCTTTATTAATTTTTTTTATCTATTTTATGTGTAAAATATGCATAAATATGTATGATTCTATCTGTCATCATTGGTCATTTTCATTAGCCTTATAGATTAGTATGTAACTATTGTGTTATGTTTTCATTATTTATTCATACATACTATGTTTACAATTATATGAAGCAATACTGTTGGTTTATAATTGTCTATATTTATATATATTTTTATTTCACATACGAAAACTAATAATTATATAGTAGGCCTAAATATATTATAGCTTACACAATTTTGGTTTATTTTGATCAATTTTTTAATTTAAATTGAATTATTTCTCAGATAAAACCATTATGTCAGGACTTTCCCAGCTGGATGTATTGCTTCTCCTAGAAGGAGATGTATCTGGTATTGAATTAGAGGATGACTTTGATGAAGAGGCTGAAATAAACGTTGCGTTATATAAATCCACATCATCTACAACTGCAAATATAGATATTCCAGACATCGGAGTGGGTATTGAGATAAACGAAGAAAATTAATTGGATTTAGATTATGTCCCTTTGGATTTGCGCCTTGAAACAGAAGCAATCTTTGATAATGATTCACAAGCTATTCCAGCACAACATGGGTATATTCTACGTTGGCGTGCTAAAGACCTAGAACTAGTAAATTCGCATTGTGAGTTGGAGTTTTCTTACCCTCCTGATGAAGAATTGACACCCTTTCAATATTTCGAACAAATAGTAAAAGATGATTTATTCACAAATTTGGTTAATCGATCAAATTTGTATTGTGTTGAAAAAAGGGTTCATCACTAAACACTACTGCACATGAAATGGAACAGTAAATAGGTATAAATATTCTAGCAGGAATTGTAGTGATGCCAAGTTATAGAATGTATTGGACAGACGCAACTAGATTTGCGCCAATTGCCGGTGTCATGTCTCGAAATCAGTTTGACAAACTTCGCAACTACATTCGTGTAAATGATAATAGCAATATGAAGGTTCGTGATAACCCCGGATATGATAAGTTGTTCAAGGTTCGCCCATTTATTGAATCAAGCAGATCTGTCTTTTCAGAGATTGAACCTAAAGAGCACAATTTGGTTGACGAAATAATTGTTCCATTCAAAGGACGAAGTTCTCTAAACCAGTACAATAAAAATAAACCCCATAAATGGGGGATAAAAGTATTTGCCCGTACTGGTTCAAGAGGCGTC
The DNA here is from genome assembly GCA_033556935.1 of Timema podura. NCBI lineage: Eukaryota > Metazoa > Arthropoda > Insecta > Phasmatodea > Timematidae > Timema > Timema podura. Next base: position 67,075,591 of record JAVRXN010000004.1, on the reverse strand, counting down.
ATATACGATTTTGAAGTTTATGTTGGCAAAGGGACTGTACAGAATAAATCTGTTCTTGGCATAAGTGTAGATATTGTCATGCGACTTGTTGAAGGTATTCCTAAAGATAAGAACTATAAAGTCTTTGTAGATAATTGGTATACGTCATACAACCTCATATGTTCTCTGAAGGATTGTGGTATTCTGGGTGTGAGGATAGTACAGGCTGCTCGGATGCCAGGATGTACTTTGAAAACTGACACAGAGCTAAAGAAAAACGGACGAGGTTCTAATGACTATCGAACAGAAGTAGAACATAATGTGATCGCTCTGAAATGGTATGACAATAAAGCCATCCATCTTACTTCATCATACAAAGGAATCAATCCTGTTGAAACCGTGAGGAGGTGGTTTGTTGCAGATAAGAAATACATAGATGTACCACGTCCTGCCATTGTGAAGGAATACAATTATTGCTTCATGGGTGGAGTGGACTTGAATGACATGTTAGTAGCACTCTACAGGTCAAATATTGGAGTAAAGCGTTACTATTTACGCATTGTTTTTCATTTGATTGATATATGCATAGCCAATGCGTGGATTCTTTATCGGCGACAAAGCAACCAAAGAGGAAATACTCGCTACAAGTCACTGCTTATTTTCCGTTCAGAAATTGCACATGACCTTCTCAAGGCTGGAAAAGAGGCTGACCGGAAAATAGGAAGACCATCAATAGTGTCTTCTCCAATTCTAACAAAGAGAGCTGCCCTTGTACCCAAATCAGTCGATGATGTGAGATTTGATAGTGTGGGTCATTGGCCTGTCCACATTGATAGTAAACAAAGATGCAAACTTTGCATAAAATCAATTCTAGACTGAAGTGTATAAAATATAGCAAGCCATTGAGCCTGACAAAAGAAAAAAAATTGTTTCATGTCATCTCATGTGAAATAATAATAAGTTTATCACCTAGCTGGGATCATTTGAAAGCTATCTTACTTTTTTTTAATTCTATAAAAACTCGGCCAAAATCTACAATGATTAAATAAGTTTGCTAGCTAACATTGCTAATAAAAAAGTATCTCATTTTATGTATTTGCATTAAAGTTTTTATAGAAAAGTCTTTGTAATATTTTTATATTATGTATTATTTATAATTTTATAACTAGGACTTTTAAGTAATATTCTGTGTATGGTCATTTATTTAATGTAATTAGTCAACACAATATTTTAGAACATAATTATAGGGTTGTTTTTCAACCATATTTTGGTTTATTGTTTTAGAGCCATTTTGATGTAACATGACAAAAGAAATTACTAAAAAAACTTGTATATTATACTGACCAATGATTCTAATTGAAATCATGCTTTTTTTATCTTATATAATCGCGTAATTTTTTTTTAAGTTTGTTGTTTTAATACCTATTTAGACTATTATGACTAAAATAATTTTTTTCATACAATTTTGATAATTTGGGCTGGAAAGGGTTAGTATTCACATTTCTTAGCAACATTTGTTTTAAAATTCAGTTTATGGGGAGGCATACCTGAGGGAGTAAGACTGTTGAGGAATTCAAATGTATAATCATCCCTTTCCTTTTCATCATTGCAAACGGTAGGATCCATGCTAGAGTAGCTAACAACTTCCTCCTCATTGGTCGTCGCTCCTCGGACACACTATTGACATAGTCGCAAATGTTAATATATCCCTGGCTTGAAGTTGGTTGAAAAATATTTCCTCAACTAAATTAATGACTATAATCTGGTCTGGCCTTTCGATGATGTCAGTTTCCATCTAGTTGTTACTCAGGAGCTGTCCGTATCCCACCTTCAGTAGCCATAAACTATGATTCAGGCTTGTGAACTCAAGTTGCTACTCAGCTCAGATACTCCAACCTCAAAAGGTTATATTTTACACTTGTTTAGTGGTTAGAGTATTGGCGTACTAAGACAAATGTCCCTGGTTTGATTCCGTGTCAAGGTCATTTTTCAATCCAAACAATATTAATAAATTCAACTGTCTTTTTAAAACGCCAAATTAGTTCAGGATTCGAAAAATATATAATTTTACATATATGATTATATTTAATAAATAAATGGTACGGAGCTCTGCACGGACTTTCTCACTCCAGTGTTTAAAAATGGAGATATTTAATCAAAACTCAAAATATATGTGAAACGAAATAATATACATTACAAACCCGAGCAAAAATTGCGTTGTACTTACGTTAAACATTTTGACTCCTGGATTTAAATTTTATGATTTTCTTTTTAAATAATTAAAGTCCTCATAGAATATTTGGACCAAAAAAAAAAAGATCGATATTGGGTCCACAAGGTACACTTCGTATTAAAATTTCGACTTCTGGTTAAAACTTTCAACATTTTATTAGGGGTTGCACATCTTATAGTTATCGCATTTTTATTAAATTGCCTCATTTATAAATGTAGACCAATAAAAAAAGTATAAAATGATAGACTGATAGAATGATAGATGATACTGTTATCTGTACAACTAAAGCTCACAAAATTATATTAATATATTTGCCAATATTTCCTAAACTATTGGTTTTACAAAGATATATTTCAAATAAAAGTTTATTTTTATTTTTAATGGTACTACGATTTTTCAATTGTAAGTTAATTAGTATCACAAATATTTGCATAGATAAGGAAATTTCCACTACTGTAAAGTACCCTTAATTCATTTTTCTTAGGAATTTTAATGAATTTTAATCAAAATAGTTTGAGCTGATTTTGAGAAAATTCGACTTTTTCGCTTTCCGTCCTTTATTAAAACACTCTTAATTTTAGGGTTAAACAGACACACAGACAGATAGCATTGTAAAACCAACTTTTTAGGGTTTGGGTGGTCATGAATCGTCGACATCCATCAACATCTCGGGTTAGATTTTTTTTACGGTCGCATTACTTTACCTTAAGTGTTCGTAAAGTTAAAAAATATATATATATATTTGTGTTTAGATTGAAAATTATGGTTTTTATAAAAATATGTTTCAGATAAAATATTTGTAATATAGATATACCTACATATGTGCTACGATAAGTAATTTCATATCTCAAATAGTTTCGGAGATATGATAAAAAATTATAATTTGTGAATCAGACCGGAACCCTTAAAGTCATATTGCCGAAAAATTTAGGTAGCCATTTTGTTTAGTAATATTGATCAATGCTTAGAAATGAAATTTAATCAAACTTGTTTGAACTCATTTTGAGAAAATCCATTTTTTCTCTTTTACCTTTCAGTAAACTGCTCTTGATTTTAGGGTTAGATATCCAATTCCAAATAACCCTCGGGGCAACCGTATGAAAACCCTAGAGACCAAGTTTTAGCCCGATCAGTAAAATAGTTTAGGCTCTACTCCAAGGTACAGACAGATGGGCAGATGTACGAACAGACAGACCGAAAATTAAAAAATAAAACTTTTTCGGATTCAGGAGGTTTTGAAACTTCAAAATTCATCAAAATCTTGAGTTCGATTTTTTTGATGATCTCATTACTTTCTCTGCCTGTAAGATAGCGAGAAATTAATACATGTAATTGAAATGTAGCCTGATTTCAAATCTTCTACGTGCGTTCGAAACGTCCAGTGATTGGTCTGACGTCACTCTTGAGTAGCCGCTAGCCATCCCTCAAGGTAATACATGTATATTGAATTCTGCTTCGTTTTCGTGACTCTTTAGTTCCGTCCTTATCCTAGCAAATAATATTATTTGTATTGTTTGTTTGTGATATATTATTCACGTTATTATATATATTCAACTGTATTTGTTGAATTTTATTTAATATTTTCATTCCACTCTTGATATTTCTCACTTTTTGAACACCAATTAAAATACAAAAATGTCAGAAAAGGATTTCATGAAAGTCACTACAGACAATTTACCACACGTAGATGTGAAAATGGTGGCGTTATTTCTGTCAACAAATTAAATGTGTGTGGGTGCAGAACTTACAGGAGTAAAAAGTAACATGTTAGTTGAATATTGTGCTATCATTTTATATTTTTCTAACAAAGATGGTATGTTCTATACTCTATAGCGCCGATGCCAAATTTCATCTCTTAAATGTAACGGTAAGAGCCCTGTAAAACACACACAGACACCGCATATATTTTATATTACATGAAGAATGTCAAACCATTAGCAAGAATATGTGATTATTTTTTAAAGTTACTGGTTGATGTCGTCATGTCGACCTCACAACATCAAATCATGTATGTTGTTAATTAAGTAGGAGCTCTAAATTAGGCAAACATCCTTACATTCAAGAAGTAGTTCCCCTTCTATCCTCTGACTTCCTAATAGTGTTGTCTTTTCATATATTACTCGGCACGACGATCACACTCAATAACTTAAAACACACTTTCGTGACCGCATGGTCCAAGGCGTCACTCTCGTGTTGGACTAGACTGCCTATGACGAAGAGATCGAGGTTCGACTCTCAGCCGGGTGTATTGAGGGTGGCTTTTCCAAAAATGAATCTCCATGGTACACTACCTATAAATATAATCCTCCTCGTCCCAAAACCATTAGCGCACACAGTACATAGACGTATAGCCCGAACGGGTGGTGAGACGCGGTAATAAAACAAACTATTATTCTGACATCTGGGTGATACGACTCCCAGCCTACACACACTAGTACTTCCTGTTAGACATTCTGAAGACTAGCCTGTAGCCATCGAATAGCCTGCAGGACAATCCTTTAATGTATCACGACCTGCAGATTACCTCGTGAACATCCATTGACTTGAAAACTAGCCTGTCTTCACCTAACAATCTGAAAGCCAGTAGCCATCCAAAAAACTTACGTAATCACCAAATCCTCCTTCCTCCGTCTTCTCCAGAGACCCATCAACGACCTCCTCCTCCATCGAGTTCGAGAAGCCCTCAGTGATATACCAACGATTCTCAACAGTTGGCTGCCTCCTCAATTGACCGATCCCTGAACGTTGATATATGAGCCATTTGCTGAACTATTGGGCAGTACAGACTAAAGACAAAATCCGTATCTTCAATAGATAAACCAGACATGTCACCTCCTAGTTGGAGAAATACAATGTGCATAATTAATACAATCAAACACATGTAAACACTACAATTGAACCGGGTATATTTGACGTTGCCTGCTAAGCCTCTGTTACTGAAATACACAGGGCTATCTTAGATAAACAGGCTACGATCACAAGATTAAACAGCCTTGAAAAAAAAGTTAGTCGCAAAATATAATCCTGAATTTGTGAGTGTTCAACAAATTTTAGCGATTAAAAACAGATTAACTTAGATTTATTATTGTAAACGGTAAAATTATATTTAGTAACTGTTTTCTCTTCATAACCTCGATAAACTATCCAGATGTTTACCATTATGTCCCACATTGAGCATCAGATACACACTCCTGTCCACATCATTCTATTATATGCTATTAAATGTTTTTAACAGCGCTACAATGAGAAACATTTTTGTTGACGTCATAATTGAGTGTCGCAGAGTATCCAGGACTGGGTCGGGGCAAAAAATTCTCTAGAATGCACATGAGACAGGGCAGGGCAAGTAGGCGCCAGGCGACCCAGTCCCGCTCATACTATCTTCGCCCGTACCCCTTCATCGATTACTAGAGTCGGACCGGGCGAAACAGACCTCGCGCGGGCTGCACCACTACACCAGACGGGAGGTTCTTAACCTGGGTGTAGGACACATTACAGTCTACAATACCAGGAGTAGGACACATTACAGTCTACAACACCAGGAGTAGGACACATTACAGTCTAAAATACCAGGAGTAGGGTACATTACAGTCTACAACACCAGGAGTAGGACACATTACAGTCTACAACACCAGGAGTAGGACACATTACAGTCTACAATACCAGGAGTAGGACACATTACAGTCTACAATACCAGGAGTAGGACACATTACAGTCTACAATACCAGGAGTAGGACACATTACAGTCTACAACACCAGGAGTAGGACACATTACAGTCTACAATACCAGGAGTAGGACACATTACAGTCTACAACACCAGGAGTAGGACACATTACAGTCTACAACACCAGGAGTAGGACACATTTCAGTCTACAACACCAGGAGTAGGACACATTACAGTCTACAATACCAGGAGTAGGACACATTACAGTCTACAACACCAGGAGTAGGACACATTACAGTCTACAATACCAGGAGTAGGACACATTACAGTCTACAAAACCAGGAGTAGGACACATTACAGTCTACAACACCAGGAGTAGGACACATTACAGTCTACAACACCAGGAGTAGGACACATTACAGTCTACAACACCAGGAGTAGGACACATTACAGTCTACAATACCAGGAATAGGACACATTACAATCTACAACACCAGGAGTAGGACACATTACAGTCTACAACACCAGGAGTAGGACACATTACAGTCTACTACACCAGGAGTAGAACACATTACAGTCTACAATACCAGGAGTAGGACACATTGCAGTCTACAACACCAGGAGTAGGACACATTACAGTCTACAAAACCAGGAGTAGGACACATTACAGACTACAACACCAGGAGTAGGACACATTACAGTCTACAACACCAGGAGTAGGACACATTACAGTCTACAACACCAGGAGTAGGACACATTACAATCTACAACACCAGGAGTAGGACACATTACAGTCTACAACACCAGGAGTAGGACACATTACAGTCTACAATACCAGGAGTAGGACACATTACAGTCTACAACACCAGGAGTAGGACACATTACAGTCTACAACACCAGGAGTAGGACACATTACAGTCTACAATACCAGGATGTAGGACAAATTACAGTCTACAACACCAGGAGTAGGATACATTACAGTCTACAACACCAGGAGTAGGACACATTACAGTCTACAACACTAGGAGTAGGACACATTACAGTCTACAATACCAGGAATAGGACACATTACAGTCTACAACACCAGGAGTAGGACACATTACAGTCTAAAACACCAGGAGTAGGACACATTACAGTCTACAACACCAGGAGTAGGACACATTACAGTCTACAATACCAGGAGTAGGACACATTACAGTCTACAATACCAGGAGTAGGACATATTACAGTCTACAACACCAGTAGTAGGACACATTACAGTCTACAACACCAGGAGTAGGACACATTACAGTCTGCAATACCAGGAGTAGGACACATTACAGTCTACAAAACCAGGAGTAGGACACATTACAGTCTACAACACCAGGAGTAGGACACATTACAGTCTACAACACCAGGAGTAGGACACATTACAGTCTACAATACCAGGAGTAGGACACATTACAGTCTACAATACCAGGAGTAGGACACATTACAGTCTACAACACCAGGAGTAGGACACATTACAGTCTACAACACTAGGAGTAGGACACATTACAGTCTACAATACCAGGAATAGGACACATTACAGTCTACAACACCAGGAGTAGGACACATTACAGTCTAAAACACCAGGAGTAGGACACATTACAGTCTACAACACCAGGAGTAGGACACATTACAGTCTACAATACCAGGAGTAGGACACATTACAGTCTACAATACCAGGAGTAGGACATATTACAGTCTACAACACCAGTAGTAGGACACATTACAGTCTACAACACCAGCAGTAGGACACATTACAATCTACAATACCAGGAGTAGGACACATTACAGTCTACAAAACCAGGAGTAGGACACATTACAGTCTACAACACCAGGAGTAGGACACATTACAGTCTACAATACCAGGAGTAGGACACATTACAGTCTACAATACCAGGAGTAGGACACATTACAGTCTACAACACCAGGAGTAGGACACATTACAGTCTACAACACCAGGAGTAGGACACATTACAGTCTACAACACCAGGAATAGGACACATTACAGTCTACAACACCAGGAGTAGGACACATTACAGTCTACAACACCAGGAGTAGGACACATTACAGTCTACAACATCAGGAGTAGAACACATTACAGTCTACAATACCAGGAGTAGGACACATTGCAGTCTACAACACCAGGAGTAGGACACATTACAGTCTACAACACCAGGAGTAGGACACATTACAGTCTACAACACCAGTAGGACACATTACATTCTACAACACCAGGAGTAGGACACATTTCAGTCCAGTTCCATTACTGGTTAATGGCGTCTTAAATTAGGAATAGATTTTTGGACATAATACATATTTCTTTGGGATAAATTTAATAAACCACATTTTTATATAATACTAGCTTTTGCCCGCAGCTTCGCTCACGTTAATGTAGATTTTATCAATAAATTCAGGTTGTCGATTGACACAGGGAATATGACAATAAAAACGATGAACATATTGAGGTTGTTAGTCAATAGAGGTAGAGATAAAGAAAAAAACAAACTACACAATATAAATCAGAATTAAGTGTAGGAGTAGAAAAGAAGTAGTGGAGTGTGTGTCAGTAGAGTAATAGGTTATGCCTTGCCACGAATTGGAAGATCCTACTCCATCTTAAATTTTACTTACAGTTATTAACATCCCTTATTTACTCCGCTTGTGCTTGACCGTTGCAATCATGGGCACAGAATAGATCATTATTTTAGGACGCTCCTATATGCTATGTTGTATGTCCTTCCATTTGGCACAAATACATACAAATTCTGGGCATTGGACACACGCGAACAGGCTACATATAGCTGGCCATGGGAAAAACATGGCATTTCCAAATGCACCCCTGCTACCTGCAATGTTTGCCCTTGCGCTTTGTTAATAGTAAAAGCAAAACTAAGTTTAATTGGAAACTGGAGTCTTTTGAATTGGAATGGTAGGTCAGTGGGGATTATTGGGATATTCGAGGTATGATTACACTTTCCCCTTTTCCCACACCTGTTAAAATGGTGGCACAGATTATATTTTGCCCTAATTGTGTAATTGAAGCCTCGTCCCATTACATAAACGGGGTGCATCTAAATTTCGCATAAGCATAACTGGTACACCTAATTTCAATTGTAGTTTATGCAAGGGTACACCCGATAGCTCCAGAGAATTTAAAAACTCGGTGGGATATGAAGTGCTCTGTTCTGTGTCCATGATTGTATCTATTGACAAATACTCCTTTATTTCTCCCTGCACCTCTTTCAAAATGTTAGTGTTGGTTTTGTTAACGATTTCATATTTTGGTGTAAGAATTGCTCTTGCACACAACCAATGATCACAATTTAAATTTAGTTGTAAGTCTGGGTAAACTTTAGCAATGAGCTCCACATCATTTTCCACCAAATTACAGAATTCCCCTGTAAGTAAAATACAGCCTTCAGCATCCGTGTCCAAACGTCCATCGCCAATTTTCAATAGTGTCTCTGCGTAATGTCCTGAATCTACGTAATTATAAAGGTGGACTCTCATATTCGTTGTTAGGCTGAATTTTTTCACTTTTGCCCACAATCTTGATGACTTGAGACAGGCTTTGATTTCATCTGATTGTGTGTCCCTCTGGATCACCGGTAGAGTTTGTCGGAAGTCAGCAGCCAGTAAAACTACCATTCCTCCTCTCTCGCAAGTCCTGAAGATTTTGGTTTAACGCCTCTATAGCTTTTTTGTGGGACATCGTACTTTCGTTCCACACTAAAAGTTTACATTGTCGTAGCATCATACCTCGAGAGCTATTTTTGCTGAAATGAATAATACCAAACTTCTTACGACAATTTTGTCATTTACCATAACGGGGTGAACAGACAGAGCTTAATTAGCTGAATATAATAATTTTTAATCATTTTAAGATAGATGTGCCTAAAATAACTCGTGAACAGATTTTTATTCGGGATATCAGATTTTCTTCTGGGATACCGCAGGTCCCTTTTTCTGTACTCCAAGCATCATGTTGCAATTAATTTATTCATATCAGTAGGCCGAGTTGTTAAGCTGGACGACCGTCTAACAGTTATTTTTTTTCTATCCTTCAGGAACAGTACTTTTTTTCTGGATGAAAGGTACCCTATATCCTTTTCTGTACCCATGACAACGTGTATGCGAAATTTCATGATGATCGGTCGAGTAGTTTAGCGGTGAAAGCGTAACAAACAATAACAAACAAATATACAAAGAACTCACATTCACCTTTTTTCTGGATTAAAGGTACCCTATATCCTTTTCTGTACCCATGACAACGTTTATGCGAAATTTCATGATGATCGGTCAAGTAGTTTAGGCGTGAAAGCGTAACAAACAATAACAAACAAATAAACAAAAAAACTCACATTCGCATTTTTTCTGGATGAAAGGTACCCTATATCCTTTTCTGTACCCATGACAACGTGTATGCGAAATTTCATGATGATCGGTCGTTTAGTTTAGGCGTAAAAGCGTAACAAACAATAACAAACAAACAAACTCACATTCACATTTTTTCTGGATGAAAGGTACCCTATGTCCTTTTCTGTATCCATGACAACGTGTATGCGAAATTTCATGATGATCGGTCGAGTAGTTTAGGCGTGAAAGCGTAACAAACAATAACAAACAAACAAACAAACAAACCCACATTCGCATTTTTTCTGGATGAAAGGTACCCTATGTCCTTTTCTGTACCCATGACAACGTGTATGCGAAATTTCATGATGATCAGTCGAGTAGTTTAGGCGTGAAAGCGTAACAAACAATAACAAACAAACAAACTCACATTAGCATTTTTTTTTGGATGAAAGTTACGCTATGTCCTTTTCTGTACCCATGACAACGTGTATGCGAAATTTCATGATGATCGGCCGAGTAGTTTAGGCGTGAAAGCGTAACAAACAATAACAAACAAACAAACAAACTCACATTTGCAGGATGAAAGATACCCTATGTCCTTTTCTGTACTCATGACAACGTGTATGCGAAATTTCATGATGATCGGTCGAGTAGCTTAGGCGTGAAAGCGTAACAAACACTAACAAACAAACAAACAAACTAGCATTCACATTTTTTCTGGATGAAAGGTACCCTATGTCCTTTTCTGTACCCATGACAACGTGTATGCGAAATTTCATGATGATCGGTCGAGTTGTTTAGGCGTGAAAGCGTAACAAACAATAACAAACAAACAAACTCACATTCACATTTTTTCTGGATGAAAGGTACCCTATGTCCTTTTCTGTATCCATGACAGCGTGTATGCGAAATTTCATGATGATCGGTCGAGTAGTTTAGGCGTGAAAGCGTAACAAACAATAACAAACAAACAAACAAACAAACCCACATTCGCATTTTTTTTTGGATGAAAGTTTATGTCCTTTTCTGTACCCATGACAACGTGTATGCGAAATTTCATGATGATCGGTCGATAGTTTAGGCGTGAAAGCGTAACAAACAATAACAAACAAACAAACTCACATTTGCAGGATGAAAGATACCCTATGTCCTTTTCTGTACCCATGACAACGTGTATGCGAAATTTCATGATGATCGGTCGAGTAGCTTAGGCGTGAAAGCGTAACAAACAATAACAAACAACAAACAAACTCACATTCACATTTTTTCTGGATGAAAGGTACCCTATGTCCTTTTCTGTACCCATGACAACGTGTATGCGAAATTTCATGATGATTGGTCGAGTAGTTTAGGCGTGAAAGCGTAACAAACAATAACAAACATACAAACAAACTCACATTGGCATTTTTTTGATGAAAGTTACCCTATGTCCTTTTATGTACCCATGACAACGTGTATGCGAAATTTCATGATGTCGGTCGAGTAGTTTAGGCGTGAAAGCGTAACAAACAATAACAAACAAACAAACAAACTCACACTCGCATTTTTCTGGATGAAAGGTACCTATGTCCTTTTCTGTACCCTGACAACGTGTATGCGAAATTTCATGATGATCGGTCGAGTAGTTTAGGCGTGAAAGCGTAACAAACAAACAAACAAACAAACAAACAAACTCACATTCGCATTTATAATAGTTAGGATAAGGATATCACTAACTCAATTGTTGTCGAAACCAATTATTCTGATTGTAGTCACATTTTAAATATTGGTTCACTTAAATATTACCAATGTTACTCTATATGGATATTATAATGTCCCAAGAATCTATTTTATAAAAAAAACACTAGTTCTTGTTTTAAATATGTCTGAACATGCTCTTATCATCAACACACCCTCCTCTCGGTGGGTCAGTAACGTAGTTCAAGTCTGACCACCATATTGCTAATTTTTATTTTTACCAATTGTGAGCATGAATCCTTATTCTAACCATTTAAACATAATGTAGAACTTTAAATTTTTAAAAAACTTGAGTTTAATCGAACCCACCACAAACTGATAAATACGATAAAATAAACTCCCTACTGTAATTCTATTGTACTAGTTTTTTTTTATATTTCATGGTTCCAGGTATGGACATATGAGTTATGAAGTTAAGCATTTTTTTCTACATTTCACGTGGCGAGCCATATTGAGGTCAATCTATCCAATAATAGGTAGAAAACTTGAGTTCAAACATAAAAACATTTTATTTTAATTTAGCATCGTGTCCTACTAACTGTTTGGGTTATACTCTTATGAACTAATTACGCCAACGGTTATAGAAATTAGGAGGGTTATATTTTGAGTAAGTGTACCCACAGTTGCGTGGGAGGAGATTGGAAAACAATTTTTGAAAAAACCTCACTACACCTTACCGAGATTCAAACCTCGATCTCGTCATCAGCGGTCTAGTCTACTCCGAGAATAGTGCTTTATACACGCGGCCACCAAAGCAGGTCCTATAGTATTAAAATAATGGTTATACGTTGTGTTTTCCAATTTATTTTGGGATACCTTGTACTCTAGTTGAGCGTCAAATTAAATGTTTCATAAAACTCTTAGTTTTACAGTACACAGATTTTGGTTCTATTGTATCTTTTCTTGCGTGATGGAATTAATTGAACTCCAGTTTTATTTTAAATTAAAATTTATAAACATAATATAATTTTTTAGCAAATATATTTATGTTCGAGCATGTTTGAGCACAGATAGAGAAAAGACAAATCTTATTGCATTATTTTTGTATGTTTTTGGGTATTTGAATTTAACTTTCTGAACCGTCTGATTATATCAGCACACGATAATTTCTATGAGCGAGAAAGGGCTTACATATTTTGTAGGAAAAGTATTTCTACATACCTTCCAGGATTCTTAAACATGCTACAATGGACATGGGAGCGACCCCGGCTGGGTTTTATCGCGCGAACACTCTACCACAAGACCACTGAAGTCAACATAGTTGATTAATGTTTTGAATGAGTAGGGGGCTAGTTTGATTTTAAATTGGGACACCTTATTAAAAGTTTCATAAAATACCTAATTTACAATACATAGGACTATTTTCATATTCGGCACATATGAGAACAAATAGCGCACATACGATTAAACAAACATCACATGATATTCATAATAATAGGTCGGTAGTTGGAGGGTGGGGTAGTTCCATTCATAATGTTGATGTGGTATAACCGGTTAAGAAGAGAAACTGCCTATGTCCACCAACTATATTAAGAGCGAATGGTAGGGAACTAGAGCTAGAAGTAGTAATATTGCATGTTTTATAGCAAATTATTTTTTCAGCAAAATAAATTAAATATGGTTCTAGTAGCAATACAGAGTTTAATTTTCCAGACATGGCGATATCAACAGTTCTTGAATGTGTATCATGAGAAGCGATGGCAGAGGACAAAATTTTTAACGAAGAGAAAAAGTTGTCATTAAACTCTGACACCCTCGATAGATAATCAATAAACGTTGATATCATCATGTGATGAAAATTGAATTTTTTGTTTCTACTGAAGAAATATTTGATTTATTTTGACAAAAGAAAGTTTTGTCCTAAAAACTGTAGAAACACAGTCCCCTTCTTTCCCCTCTACAAGAGACATCTTGGTATCCTACAAAGGTTCCTTTCAGAGAGAGGGAAATAAGACTAGTAGTGTGGCTACACGGGTTAAGGCGTCACTACCGTATTAGACAGGTCTCATGATGACGGGTGGATCAAGGTTTGAAAATGGTTTCCCACTCTCCTTTAACGCAAGTGTGGGTGATTATCTCTATAATGTATCCTTTCCTCTTCCCTACCCCGTTATATTAATTATAGTAATGATTCAACCTCAACAAATAGTAAGACGTGGAAACTAATAACGCCTCGTATTTGTCTGACACCGCAATAATTTACAACCCACTTCGGTGGCCGCGGGATCTAACGCACTACTTTCTCGTGTTGAGACTGACAGGATACCGGCACTTCTGGTTGGACTAACTGACATGAAGGAGACGGGCTCAATCCGGTCGAGTGCACTGAAGTTGGTTTTCCTAAAGGTTTTTACACTCTCCCTCCATGCAAATATAGTTGCATTTTCTCTAAGTTAAGTTTTACTAATTCCTAACCTATTAGTCTAATTAGTACATAGGCGTATAACCCGAACGGGTAGTAATTATAGGACAACACTATTTATCTAACTATCTCACTCACAATATATTGTTATTAGAGCGTATAGTGTTCATTTAATTTGCAAAACCTTTAAAAGTTTACCTGCCTCAACAGCTCATCTGCAACCTACCACACTCTATGCATTTTTTAAAAGGTTAACTATTCCTTTAACTCATAAAATATATATTTATTAAATATAACACTAGCTAAATTTTATCAAGTGGTTTTACAATCGTCCAATCGTCCATATTATGGTTCATAAATTTAATAAAATTATTTAGTTTTTCAACCAGTTTTAAAATCTATCACCGTTTAGTGTTAAAATCGTAATATCACAACTAATTATTTATTAACTAGTCAAATTTTGTATTAGATTAAAATGTATTGTTATTTATTTTTGAAAACTAATATAAACATTTCGTAATAAGCTATTTTAAGAATATAAAGAAACTTGGTCGGATAAAAACTACATTATTCTTGATCTAAGGTAATTTTTGAACAAAGTATTGTGTGATGATGAATATTCCATTGATGATGAATATGATGTTCTCTTGTTGGAGTTGATCCTTTTCTCGTAAATAGACCATTATTACTCACCTCTTCTCTTAAAGGTATTTGATCCTGTTTTAGTAATTGGCCAATTACTGCTTCTTGACGGTTTTATCTCTAGATCTAGAATTATCTTCCATTCATGCTCCACACCTGAATAGTCTAGAAATTCTTAACCTCTAGTTAGTAACATTAACAACTCGTTGTTTGTTTGATAACGTTATATACCTCTAAGATAAACTGTGGATGGTATTTATAATAGACAATTTGTAATAAAGCCTCGAGATATCTAACTTTATGATAGCGTTTATTTACTTAGACAAAAGAGGCATCTAGAGTTTCAGCTGTATGATAGAAATAATTTTAGACTTTCTTCATCTCTAATTATAAAAGTACGCCCTTAATTGACAGTTAGTTTCATCAAAAACTAAGAGTGTAAATGTTTTCATTGGACTGCTTTCAATACCTTGGCTCATTGAAAATGTAATTAATTAAAATATAGACCCTACAAATTATCTTATTAAAAGTTTCCGTTTCTATAAAGTTAGGGGGATACCTTACACCTAATTATAGAAATAACTGAAATATCTGAAGACGACATCGTGAGTGGTAGAGTTGTACCAAATACTAAGGTCATTCGACAGTAAATGTTTTACCGTACAATTTTAACAAGTGTATAATTATACTCTATTAATTGAGATTCAATATTTCAAATTATTACAGTTCAAGAGTTTTAAGGAGTCAAACTTATTATTTTATGGTTTTGAATGTCGTTGTTAAGGTAAAGTAATAAATGCATGGGACTGAAATTTAGTTTAACTAGACATTCATTTGAGCTGTACAGAATAAAATATGTATAATATTAATGAAATATTATATAATTTAATAATAGTACTAATAATTTTTATTATATAATACAGTAATAATATTAATATTATATAATAATATTATTCGTAATATTATATGATATTTATATTATATATATTTAATTGTCTACACCTTTTATCAATGTTTAGTTATACAAAATTTCAACCCCATACATTAAATATTATAGCTTAACAGTGGTACGCAAAAGCATAACATATCAAGTTTGGCCCCTTAAAACTCTTGAGCTGTAATGAATTGAAATTATTGAATTACTATATACAGCTTGTTAAAATTGTGCAATAGGAATTCTATTATCAAATAACCTTAAGAGATTTTCGTACATTTTATAAAAAAAAAAGACACTTAAGCACATTGTGTTAAGTAGTGGTTATTAACACTAATAATATTGTATTTTACAACAAAGAATTATGCATAACTTTCAACACAACCTAATCGTAAAATAACCCAGAATCTAGAATCAGAATTGTGTTTCACCCTCAAGAGCTTTAGAGCTTTCTAATAAGTCCTGTAAATTACACAAAATATATATGAAATTTAAGATAATTTAATTTTCTAATTCCTCACTGAGCCAACAAACATTATCTTATTAATTAAATTGAATTAATAAGCTAAGATACTTTGTGAAATTAATATAATATTTATATTGCCTGTATTTCACTCTTGATTGCAACTATATTCGTATCATTAAAAAAAACTTGTATTAAAAATATTCTCATTGCTATTTATAGTTGAATTTATTTTATGTTTAAAATAACCCAACTAACATTTTGAGTTGGGCGTTATAATTTCCATGTTAATATATGTGCATATATATAGTTAGTGAGAATAGAAAACGAATAACAAAGAGAATAAGAGGAACCGAGAAACAATGGAAACTGCTATTAAAGTCTTGACAGATAATGGAAGTAAACTTCGGGAGGTCTCCAGTGGCAGATGAAATGCCATTAACTACGGTAAGATACCAACTTAAATTAGGAAAATAAAGTACTGCTCAGCTAGGAAGAAAATAACCTATATGTTCACAAAAGTACAAAAGAAAGAAATAATTGAGCATGTCTTGCTAGTTGCAAAACTATTCTGCGGAACTTCCCAATTATTAGTTTTCACAATTAAGAACTAAACAACATTAAAAATGAGTTTTACTGCATCTTCCAAGTTAGCAGACATAGGCGAAATACTGAGGTAAGACTTCTTCTAAAACAAGAGGGAATCTGTGCCTATCAAATCACCGCGTTCACCCGAACAGAAGTAAACCTCTCCTATGTGATGCAGAGATACAACTTTGAAGGCTCCCGACTGGACTGGAATCTCAACAGCGCAGGAACCAGGTCGTATTCTAGGATCTAAGGGAGAGAGACCAGTGGGTGCTGCCATTAGTTGGAGAGAGGGTGTAGCTCGATCATCTAGTGCCGGGAGAGAGACCAGTGGGTGCTGCCATTAGTTGGGAGAGAGGGGTGTTGCTCGATCATCTAGTGCCGGGAGAGAGACCAGTGGGTGCTGCCATTAGTTGGGAGAGAGGGGTGTTGCTCGATCATCTAGTGCGGGAGAGAGACCAGTGGGTGCTGCCATTAGTTGGAGAGAGGGTGTTGCTCGATAATCTAGTGCCGGAGGAGACCAGTGGGTGCTGCCATTAGTTGGGAGAGAGGGTGTTGCTCGATCATCTAGTGCCGGGAGAGAGACCAGTGGGTGCTGCCATTAGTTGGGAGAGAGGGTGTTGCTCGATCAGTTAGTGCCGGGAGAGAGACCAGTGGGTGCTGCCATTAGTTGGGAGAGAGGGTGTTGCTCGATCAGTTAGTGCCGGGAGAGAGACCAGTGGGTGCTGCATTATTGGGAGAGGGTGTTGCTCGATCAGTTAGTCCCAGGAGAGAGACCAGTGGTGTGCCATTAGTTGGGAGAGAGGGGTGTAGCCGATCAGTTAGTGCGGAGAGAGCCAGTGGGTGCTGCCATTAGTTGGGAGAGAGGGTGTTGCTCGATCATCTAGTGCCGGAGAGAGAGACCAGTGGTGCTGCATTAGTTGGGAGAGAGGGGTGTTGCTCGATCAGTTAGTGCCCGGGAGATGAGACCAGTGGGTGCTGCCATTAGTTGGGAGAGAGGGGTGATTGCTCGATCAGTTAGTGCCGGGAGAGAGACCAATGGGTGCTGCCATTAGTTGGGAGAGAGGGGTGTTGCTCGATCAGTTAGTGCCGGGAGAGAGACCAGTGGGTGCTGCCATTAGTTGGAGAGAGGGGTGTTGCTCGATCATTAGTGCCGGGAGAAGACAGTGGTGCTGCCATTAGTTGGGAAGAGGGGTGTTCTCGATCAGTTATGCCGTCGAAATTATTATATTTATCTATTTTTATTTTTACGAGATCGAGAATGAATCCTTATTTAGGAAAAGGAGACCCTCAACGATTATATTATGTGTGGTGTGTGTGATTGTGATAAGAACGGTTGAATGTATGAAACCGTATTATTGATTTGGTTTAAAGCAAGTCGCGAAACCAACCAAAGACAACTCAGTGATACTTATAAATCATATTAAAGGACCGTTCCTGCCTAGTCGAAACAATTCGAATCAAAGCTCCCGCCTTGGTGAATCGAATCGGATCAAAGCTCCCACCTAGACGTTTCGAGTCGAATCAAAGCTCCCGCCTAGGAAATTTGTATTGAATAAAAGCTCCCACCTAGGCGAATCGAATCGAATCAAAGCTCCCGCTTAGGTTAATCAAATCGAATCACATCTCTTGCCTAGGCGAATCGAATCAAATGAAATAAGATTGAAGTACGTTAATGGACTCATATTTAATCGAAAAGTAATGTTGAAGTGCAATGGTTTTAGATATGAAAATAAACATTTTTTATTTATTTCTCAATTATAGCTACATGACATAGTAAATAATTTAGCTAAGCAAAATATAAATAAATGTTGCTTGTTTACAAAACAGGAGATTCAAATAAATTAATGTAAGTGAACCTATATGATATTTTCTTAATTGTTACTGATTTCCTCCTATGCATTCTCTTTCATGATAACCATAGCATTGCTCTAACTGAAGCCATTAGTTTTCCTCATCCATTGCTGCTTCTCATTACAAAACTCGAACATATTATGCACTCGAGCTGTAGAATATCTCACAACCTCGCTCGGCGATAACACCACACTGATACGGTGAATGTCCTTGAGCTTTCCCGGAACAAAACTTCGCTTAGTGACTCTGTCGAGTCGAATAAGGTAGCCCTATTTTCCTTGAAGAATTCTCCTCGCTTCACTTCGGTTTGATTCGTCTAGGTACAATACATGGGTGCCCATGAATGGGTGAAAAGGGGAGCTTCCTCCCCCCTTATCACTCTATAATATTTCCTTCTTATTTTTGTTAATTTTTATGAAAAAATAAAAATAATGTATTTGGGATTTGGCTTCAATTTGCTAATAACAACTTTGAATCATCACTATCCAAACTAACAGAAATAAACATGACAAAATGTAGCTTTCCTCCCATTCTTTCTTCAGCAACTTTCTTTTCATTTTGTTCTGTTCAGTAAATTTGTGAAAAATATAATGTTTATTTTCAATGGCTTCAGCTACAACTAAATTTTTTCCAAACTTTTGTTGTTGTTGCGAAAACTGGCTCATGAAACTCATAGCTTAGAATTATGTTCAGATTCTCTAAAATTCCCTCCCACAAAGTTAAATTCCTGAAATCTTCTCTCGAGGAACGAAGGGGGTGCTACACCCCCAGCAGAAGGGTCACCGATCCGCCTCCCATTTGGAAAGCCCCCATGAGCGCCCTTACCTAGCTATGAGCGATCCTTAACTCCCGTATACACTCCTTACTGTCTCCAACGACTGCAACTGAACCTATTGACTGCCCTTCACACATACCAATGATATCAACATCTCACTGTGACCTTTTACAGTGGACTAAAGCATCTTTGAATCAGAGTAAGACTTTTTTTTATCAAAACACGTTCTCACGGTATCTGAATATAGTGACATATTACCTCGATTCACTTTCTGACAAATCATATATGTGATCATCAAACATAGCAAAGGGGTCACAGGATTCGCCACATTTGGCATTTATCCACAAGTGTATTTTGCCTACTATTGCTAATGCACCGACCTTTGTATTTGAAGAAGACGATGAACACACAATAAAATAGGCATAACGATGCAACAGATTAAATATAAAATTTAACTAGGAATTCATATGAACATGGTCCTTGAGATTTCAGCCTAAGCCATCCATTTTAAAAGAAATAAACGTATCAATAAAACATTTTTTTCCCATTTCTGGTCGATCTCAAAATTGGTATCATCAAAATTTAAACAATATCCATTTATGTTTACGCTACGCCTCCGAAAGTGACCAAAACTAAAATATGTATTAAAATTTTCATAGAAAAAAAGGCTAAAAGATCTTAGGAAGAGTTTCGAAAATATGACATTTAGGAGAGATCTCAATTTTGAAAGCTCAACAGAAGATGAAACAAATATCCTGTTGTCCGATGATGGACTGGATGACATCGATCCAATGAAATCTGATGTACAAGTTCTCTCACGGTCTTTGTGGTGGTTCTTGTGACAATGATCTTGGTGTGTGTGATGTGTTCAGCTGGACTGGATGACATCGATCAATGAAACTGATGTACAAGTCTCTACGTGTGTCTGTTCTGTGGTGTTCTTCGTGACAATGATCTTTGGTGCTGTGTGTGATGTGTTCAGCTGGAATGGTTCTGAAAGCTCAGAGCATTTCAAATGTGACTTTTGTCAAAACAGTGTCTAGTTATTTTGGTTAAAAACTAAGACTTTGATGAGGAACCATTTCAAATATGATTTTAAGTTTACTCAATAATGTACTCTTTAGATATAATATTTGCTTAGTTAAAACAATCTCCTTTAACCAACTTACTTTAATTATTCAATTAAAAAGTGACAAATGACAACCTCGACAAGGAATAGGGCCCAGGGCCGTTGTCTTTGGTCGCCAATGCTCTGCCACTGACTATTATTGTTCTCTTCGTATCCAGGGCTATCTTTCACCATTCACCAATATAGACTCAATACAACAACAACTAGTCAAGGGTGGTCCTGGATGCAAGACAAACCAGGATGGCTCAGTAGTAGAGCATTGCAGAAAAAAGCCAAAGGTCCCGGTTTCGATTACCATGTCCGGGTTGTTATTTTTCAATTAATTTAATTTGATTCAGTTAAATGGACTTTTTCGTGCATACCCCTCAAGTATCACTTTTTGGTAAACATGAATTAATATTACTTTAATTATTTTCTACTTATAAATTGATAGCTATGATTAGAATCGTTAGTACTCTTCCTTTCCTAGGGGATATATTATATAAGTTGCCACTTTAATTTGTTTTCCTATAATACTACATTATGTGCTTTGCATGACGTCATAAAAGAAAGGTTCAGGCAAAGAAGAGCTTAGGAAGAAAGAGGATTAAACTATTGGATGATTTGAAGGAAAGAAGAAAATGTTGGGAGCTGAAGAAGGAGGCAGAGGACAGGGCGCAATGGAGGTCTAAAATCACTGTTAAAAAGAATAGATCTGTCGTAGGACCGGACACATAATAATAATATAATAATAATAATAATATAATAATAATAATAATATCCATTAATAAACTGGTAAAAATAAAGTCAAATTAATAATTTTTTATGTTATTATTATTATTAGCACCGCGTATTACTACCTATTCGGGTTGTACGCACTTATGCTAATGTGAATGGTAGGGTGATTGTGAGATGAAATGGAGACCTACAGCTTAAAGTGGAATCCGAACCACGTTGAAGGCCTGGCATTCCTCACATTCACAAATTGTGACTAATACACATCTTGTCAGAGGTAAAGGAAGGGTTTGGCAATCAGATAAATCTGTGTCGGGACCGAGGAATGAACCTCGGACGTCAGCACAGAAGTCTGATACCTTACCCCTTGACCACCAGGTCACGTATTTTATTTAGGTTGAAAAAATATAATTTACCCAAGGTGCTCAGCATTTCCCCACCTTCCTTTATCCTCTAAAATTTATGTTTATCATGAAATATTTCAATTTATCTTCCAGTTCAATTACTAGACGTTAATTAAAGCTTACCTTATTATATTTTTTCTGATTTCATATTAATAATCAGTTTACTATAAAACTTGTCTTACATTTTGCTTTTATTATATTTAAGTAATCCATTGGTTCTACTAGAGCTTTGAGATAAACATTTGACTGCACAGTAACCGGTCGTGATGTGATCCTTGTGTCGGGTGGAACAACTTTTCACCCAAACCCAGTGTGAATATTAATTTGAAAATACTATAAATAGCGTGACTAACTTGAACAAAATGTGTTTTTAATGAGATTGGCAGTTTTAAAGCTTCAAAATCACTAAAAAAAGTCCTCGAATATTAAAAACAAAACAATATTGTGAACTTCTTAAAATGTGTGTGTTAAGTTGTTTTATCGTCCTTGAAAATTAGCTAATTTTACCTTTTAATTATTATTTTTTAAATGTTAAAACTTGTGTAAGGCTTTTAGTTCCAGGGGTACCACTTAACTCTATTTTTCCGTGATGATACAGGTTCCTCGAAAAAGGTGTTCCATTATTAAATATCATCAGAAATATTTCACCAATTTTCGTGATTTTTTCTGTAAGCAATGTGAGAACTCTGCAAGTTTTTAATTTGATAAATTATTTCAATTGATTCATTTATTGCCATAGATATTTTACCGTAAAACTCCGTACATATTTTTTTCGATGATATTGTATTTTAAAATAGCAAATCCTTTCTCAAATAACGCGGAATTTTTTGGACGTCTGCAACTCTCCAATGGCCCCTTTAAATATTATTTTAAAAGGGGGTATTAATAAGTTTTACTCTATATAAACACTGACAGGACTAATGTTTACTCTCTAAATATTATTATTACAAATATCTATCAAAAAGTCTGCTTATATTGGATATCATCTTTGAGGGAACTGCATGATTACTATTGGGAGACAGCGTTGTCATTTTCTCGTTTTTGTTGTTAAACTCCCCTCAAATATAAGATAAGTTTCGCAACGCTGGTTAGTAGATGTTGCCAGTAGCTCCTTCTTACCTCATTACACCACCTTCAGACATAGCTGAGAGCGAGGAGATTTGGCAACAGTTAACTGAGAGAGAACGAAGATAAAGTTTTTCTCCATAAGAGTTGCAGTCCCCTCGGAGGTGATACTGAATCTAGTGACCTTTTGGTCTCTTTCTCTTTATTTATAGTCTTGAGGAGAAATAAAAACACTAGTGAGGTCAGTGTTCTGTCTCCATCTCAACTGACGGAAGTGTTTATTTAGCTTAACATAATATGTTGCCCGTATTGATAGACACATACATTTCATAGAATCTTGTTTTATTGAGATTGTTATGATTCTTTTTATAACTCCCTTTCTAGCCGCTACAATTATTACACCCGGTCGTCCCTCGGGTCGCCCGAGTATCCCCCGATGTGCTAACACGAGTGCCCGTTTTTCTCGGTCCCACCCTACTTAAAACCTCGGTTGGACCGCTAAAAACTGGTCATTATCTTCCCACCCTTCCTCACCTTGTTTGAATTTGCACCAATGGGAAACTACAAATTCAAACTGCGAAGAAGGCACTCGAAGCTACATTTGCCTCCCCTTCCTGACGGTTAGGCCACCGACTCAGGTTCATCATCTGGTCGACCCCCTCTCCTTTCACCCAGGAAGAGGAGACAAATCAACGGTTGTTCTCTCCACATTCAAATACTATCGACAAAAATGTCCTTCTCAAGATGGGGGACCGGGAATCGAATCTTGACTAGGTGTGCTGAGGGTATTTTGCCTAAATCACTTCATACTTTCCCTCCAGGTAGATGTTGGTACATTTATTATAAATTCTACCTTCTTCACCCAAATGTAATAAGTGTGTGTGTGTGTGTGTGTGTGTGTGTGTGTGTGTGTGTGTGTGTGTGTGTGTGTGTGTGTGTGTGTGTGTGTGTGTGTGTGGATAGCACGTATAACATGGGGCACACATTTTTGTGACATTGTATACATTTTTAATATTAAGTATACGCTTAGATCTTGAGTTTCATTATTCTAAATTGTAGTTTAACTTATCGCTTTTAAGATTTTTTAACATTGAAATGACCTTAAAGTACGTTTAAAATGAATTTAATTCACACTTATCCTCTACATATGTGTCGTCACAAGAGTAAACATTTAACATAAACAAACCAAACTATCTATTTTAAGTTAACAAACAAATGATTTAACTTTTTTCTTCCCATTTTAAAATACCTGATGTAACTCAACGGAAACATTTTTTATTTTCCAATATTTTTCAAAAATCTCATATGAATCCGACTAAGCTCACTAAACACAAACAAGTTTCTAAAAACATAATACGTACACTTATTTTTCTATGATCCATATTAAATTGAACAAGGGTGAATGCAATTAGTGTTTTCTTAAAATAGTAAACTATTCCTAATTTATTAATTATTTAACTGCAAACTGATCCAATAGTTTGAATAGTCTATAAAAAATATTAAACACAGGTACTATTTAAATTTTTCTTTTAAAACATAAGAGAGCTGTATGGTTCTAACTCATCAAACTACTTATATTTTATCGCATGAACATGCGGCAGAGGGTGGGGTTAAATGACTTCTCAACTAGGTAATAAATTCCTAGAGGTCCTAACTAACGCTTCATTGAGATAAGACCAATTCTATGGCATCTGTGTCTAGCTATCATACTCCGTTTATAAATATTAAAATACACTTTTAAATTAAATATCTAAAATTAAGATAATTTATATATGTCTTAAAATTAAAATAGTAAGGGATCATTACTTTAATAAAGTATTTGACATCTTAGCTAAACAAGAAAGGAGGGTATTTATTTCTTAAAAAGATGTATAATGCCTTGAGCAATATAGGTTATTTCAGCAATGTGAATAGGACAATACATAACACTTAAAATGTTTCTTAAAAACAAGCTAGAACTAATGTAAAATCTTCCCGTATCACCAATATAAATCCACTTCGGTGGCCGCATGGTCTAAGGCACTACTCTCGCGTTAGGATAAGTGACGATGACGGGGACATCGAGGTTCTAATCTCGCTCGGGTGTGCTGAGGGTGGTTTTTCCAAAATGATTTTCCACCCTCTTTCCACCTAAACATGGGTACACTTCCTCTAAAATATATATTCCTAATCCTAAAACCATTAGTGTAAATTAATACATAACGTGCTAAATAAACATAAACAACACCACCACGAAAACTAGACCTACTAAGACACAGAGAGCCAAATTGATAAGTACCTAGATAATAATATAGACCTTACTCGAGTCACAGCAAGCCAACTTGATAAGCATCTAGATAATAATATAGACCTTACTCGAGTCACAGCAAGCCAACTTGATAAGCATCTAGATAATAATATAGACCTTACTCGAGTCACAGCAACCCAACTTGATAAGCACCTAGATAATAATATAGACCTTACTCGAGTCACATAGAGCCAACTTGATAATCACCTAGATAATAATATAGACCTTACTCGAGTCACAGAGAGCCAACTTGATAAGCACCTAGATAATAATATAGACCTTACTCGAGTCACAGAGAGCCAACTTGATAAGCACCTAGATAATAATATAGACCTTACTCGAGTCACAGCAAGCTAACTTGATAAGCACCTAGATAATAATATAGACCTTACTCGAGTCACAGAAGCCAACTTGATAAGCACCTAGATAATAATATAGACCTTACTCGAGTCACAAGACACTTGATAGCCCTAGATAATAATGTAGACCTTTATCGAGTCACAGGGCCACTTGATAGCACTAGATAATAATATAGATCTTACTCGAGTCACAGCAAGCCAACTTGATAAGCACCTAGATAATAATATAGTATATGAATAGTGAATTTAAAATGGATTCAGCTGCCAGACAAATATCAAAACCCCACTAAGGCTACAACTTAAAAAAATTCAAATTAATTATATTGTTAAAACACTACACTAATCTCCTTATTGTGTTGAATTATAAAATGTGACGATGATTTTCCAGTAAATACAGGTTGTATGAAGTAATTATAGGAAGTTATCCCAAGCAGTACCATTTTAATAAATAAACTGCATTTTTAAAATATCAACGTTGTTCCACATATTGTTGTATTATAACGGTTTTTATTTTTATCTGAAAAATATTTGTTATTCTATCCTAAAATAAATTCGATCTATCAAATAGGCTTAAGGACCAAATGTATAATAGTTATTATTCGGGTTGTAATCATGAAATAAAGTCTTCAAAATAAATTTAAAAATTTTTAATTAAAAAATGAGTTATTTAATATAATTAGTTTTAGAACATATGCCTGATATATTTGTTAGAACAAAACAATATTTTATTTAACAGGAAAAAAAATTACATATCAATTAAATAACGGCTTCATTAATACTTTTAAGTTTTCCAAGTAATTATTACTGGATCCTCCAAATGCTTTTTAGTAAATATTTGTCCATGACTAGCGGAATTCAAATCGCTCTACACCCCACGTCACATTTTGGGACTACAGCCCATAAATCATGCAACTACTTTATATCTACTTTTTCAGTGAAACTGTACCTACATTTGTATATTATAATAATTTAAATGGGGTTAGTTTTAAAATGCATAGTATTCATTGTTTTAATACTGATTTTAAAACTGAATTGCTAAATTCTCTTGCTTACGGACTCGAAGTTGTACAAACTATCCTATAATACATATTAAAATCAACTTGTGAAGCCTTCCACCACGCCACAAAAGCAAACAGAATATTGATTCCAAGAGTTGGTGTAACTTTATGTTCAGCTTCCCGAAACAGGGGCTATGTACTCCTATGTATCCTAAACATAGTTTGTTATACAACCCAGGAAACCTTATCTATTCATACATGAATAACTTTGTCGATTGTTTCCTCAATTGTACTCATTTGGGCCTACAGAAACTAAACCTTTATCAGTTTTAAAACTGGTCATATTTTCCTTTTTGACGAATCAAACCCTTTGCACCGGTGTAATAATCCCATGAATAACAAATTATTCCATTCATATAATAATTCACATTTTTTAAAAACTCTTTTACACTTCTTTATTAGTCCCCATATTAATTAACAATCTAATGATCGTTTCTAGTATATGTGACATTATTCAAGGCTTCCTTTATAAAATATGATCAATTTCTTGCATTTATAAACGTTTTAAGTTTTCCTTTATAGAATATTAACCATTTTACATATCTTTATAAAATATGAACTAGATCACACCTCTATACAAGTTTTCAGTTCTTTTTAATAAAGTTTTAATCATTTTAAACTTCTGTAAAAGCTTTCAGCATTCCTTTATAAAATTTTAACCCTTTCACACCTCTGAAACAGTTTTCAGTTCTCCTTTATTAAATATTTACCGTTTTATATCTATAACCATTTCTATTTTTTAAATCTGAACTACCCGCCTCGGTGGCGTAGTTGGCTAACGCGCTAGTTTCATGTTGAGATTGACTGCCGAGGATGGGGAGATTGAGGTTCGAATCTCGGTCGGGTGAATTGGGGGAGGTTTTCCTAAATGGTTTCCCACTCTCCCTCCACGCAAATGTGGGTTCACTTCCTCTAAATTCAACCTTCCCAATTCCTAATCCATTAGCGTAATTAGTACTTAAGCGTATAACCCGAATGGGTAGTAAGACGTGGTGCTAAGTAAAAATAAATCTGAACGATATTACACATATGTAACATTGTTGAGTATTTCATACACATATGCAACTGGTTTACAGTTTTAATTTTAAGATATGAACCATTTTACATATCTTTAACATTTTCCAGTTTTTATTTTTAAAGTAGGAAACGTTTCTCACTTCTGTAAAAGTTTTCGATTTTAATTTAAAGTACACTAAACGTTTTACACAACATCTTGTATAGTGTTCAGACTTTATTTATAATATAGTAATGATTTCACACATTTGTAAAAGTTTTCCTTTCTCGTGTATAAAATCCGAGTTTGGTGTGTTCAACCTACAATAAAACCTTATGAGCTAACATGGTTCTGGTGTGTTTTGTGATAACAAATTATTACTTCACAATATTAATAAAATATGTTTATGACAGTGTAAAGAATCTTTGAAGGAGTTGTTTTATCATTTATTCTAATTTTGCATCATACATTCTGGTTGGGTACATTTTTAATGTAAAATACAATGTTTTAGTTTTTTTCAATAGAAAAATAATAACTTGAAACCATATATAAATAAGAAATTAATTATTGAGGATTGCTATAGTCAATAAATCCAATATTTAGGAATTTAACGTCAACTTACAAGGGGAGGCCACGACGTTCGGATCACGGATTATCTTCAAACTTTGTACACTTTTAGTAGTTCATTAGGACAACATAATGTGCAAGTAGTAAGGCGTACTACTTAGGCGTTTTCGAGAAAATCGCAAGAGAAGTTTTACGCGTCGAATATGTACAGGTGCGTTGCGACAATGAGCACGATATGGTGGCGGTCGAGTGGTTAGCGCTCCAACTCCGTAATCATTGGAAAGCTGGATCGCTGGATCGAGTCCCACTCATCTTCTTTTTTTTCAACACTGGTCACATTCTTTCATACATATTACAATTCAAAGGTAATAAAATGAAAAAATACGTGTATTTGCATGAACTTTTATTGAATTTCCAATGTTATTTGGCTGTTTACTAATTTTTATTACTACAACAAATATTATATTTATAATTATCGACAAGTAAACGACCAAACGCCTTAAGTTTTCCTGAAAATGTATGCCTGTCGTGATTTGCGAAATCCCTCATACCTGAAATCGGGTAAGGTACCTGGAACTGCTTTGCACCTGGATGCTTTGACCTGCAGACACAGGTTTGAAAGGATAGGGGGAGGGCCAGGCTTGGAAAGCCCAAGTCAAACATCGATAAATAAAGGTGTGAATAACTTTATTCAATAATACAATTAGTTACAATATGTAAGAATATATTACCTTTGAATTGTAATATATATGAAAGAATATGACCAGTGTTGAAAAAAAAAAATGAGTGGGACTTGATCCAGCTATCTAGAGATTACGGAGCTGGAGCGCTAACCACTCGACCGCCACCATATCGTGCTCATTGTCGCAACGCACCTGTACATATTCGACGCGTAAAACTTCTCTTGCGATTTTCTCGAAAACGCCTAAGTAGTACGCCTTACTACTTGCACATTATGTTATCCTAATGAACTACTAAAAGTGTACAAAGTTTGAAGATAATCCGTGATCCGAACGTCGTGGCCTCCCCTTGTTAGATATAAACATCTAGCCGAAAAGCACTTTTATTTAAAAGATAAATATCTCTGTTAAGTATCAAAATATTAGCTTGCGCACTCCTGACAATATTACACATTTGTATAAATCAACTATAAGCTTTATTCCATAGTGTTCCTACATTTGTGATTTCAACCATTTTTAAAAAGGCTAAGTACATTCGTTGGCATGTACCTCAAATTATTCGTAGCAAAATAATGTAATGCAATGTAAATCCAATTTAAATCTTTCCAAAAAGAAATATACAGCTGATCGTTGATATTGAGACGTCAAAAATCCGGATCGTCGATAATTCGGATCCTCAAGAAAAGACTTTTTTCGTTGTTAGATTTTTGCCTTATTATATGCCTTCAGAATATGTGATATTTATCAATAAAAGACAATGTTTTAGTTTGTTGTTTAAATGTAGTGAAGATGTTTCTACCTTAACATTGAGTTTTCGTAAGTATCCCGTAAATGCTAATTTTTTATTTTTGGTATAGTACTGTATTTCCTAAAATCTGGACATATCGACAATCTGGACTGGGTTGATCCCCAGTTAGTCCGAATTATCGACGATTTATAGCTTTGAGCAAAGAGTTTTTATCATGCACACTTATAAGAATAATTCATCTTTGAGATAATGTCAGTTCAGAATGGCTTTACCATCAAATATATTTATCCTAAAGATGGTTTCCAAAAATGATAGACCTCGGGAAGGACAAGGAGTGGAAAAGTTTGACAATGCTGCAGAAGATGATCATCCATTTCCTTCCTCGAAGACTAAATCTAACCTACCAACAAACAAATTGAAAACTTTCCCTTACCACGTAGCTCTTGCCCACGAACCAAGTGGCATGTTGAAAAGAGTTGTATTCTGCTATTATTTCTTGAGTTATGTTACCAAATTCCTGAAATCGTATAAATTACGTGATATGGATTAATAGTTCCGCTTGCTAGTACATAACAATTCACAGGACGTGTGTGTGTTTTTGAAATCCCACATGCCTCATACAAAGCGTCCTCTATCCATGGAAAGAAGGGAGTGGTTTATCTATGTCTGCTCATTAAACACAGTATTTGCAGCACAACACTGGTATTTTCATGTACTTCTACCATCAATTTACCAGCCGGTTGGATGATCAGGTAAAATGACACGTGACTATTTCAAGAAAGATGTATAAACATGCCATACATTTTGAAGGACCTTGCCCGAAATTGGAATAGTTTCTTGTGGGGAGAGTTATCTCAAGAGTACTTTGATCATGACGTTCGTCTAGCCTAACACTTACGTTTTGTGGGAAATTGCAAAGGTAAAGGTTTATACATATACACCTCACACTGTTGATATTTCTAAAAGAAACAAATTAGTTAAATTGCCGCAATTTTCCCTGCAACACCCACGAATACGGAGCGTCGTGCTTAGTTGTCTCAAGACACAAGACACCACTTATAGTATATTTCTTAATCATTTTGGTCATGAAACTACACATATTAAGGTAGCCTTACACCACGAGGAAACAGGAGCCAACATGTAGCATGTGACATGTGCCTCCTGTTGACTGTCGGAGAAAGCTTTTCCTTGCGATATCTGTAATATGCTACAAAGCATCTACACCAAAGAAACAAAATTGCCTTTGTTTATAATCGCTGGTCTGCTGCAAAGATATAATCGAGAATGATTTTGGTCGTAGCTTACCTCATTCTTGCCAAAGAGGTGAGGAACTGGAGGAGGGACTTGCCTTCCATCCCCACTTCCAACCATAACCATCCTCCTTGATAAATGTTTGACAGTTGAATGCCTCTACAACCTAATTGAAATAGTCTTCTCAAGCATTAAAAAAAGTTGTATGTTTTTAGATGATATTTGGAATGATCCTCACCTGGATATATTTGAAAACCCGATGATTACCGAAGATATTTGGAATTGTCGTCATCTGGATTTTTTTAAATTATATATGGCCTATCTGCAATATATTTTGATTGGCCCTTTCACGCCGAGTTTTTAAAATTGTCGTCCTTATTGTGAACTCACTGTTATTATATAAAAATATATATGCTCAATGATCTTCAATAATTCACCATCCTTCAAATAAATAATGATCAAAGTTTATTTCAAGAAATCAACTATTAAATATTTAGAAAATATATGGTATTTGTTTTTAACCAGGACTTAAGGAGATAATTTCAATATTCAGAACTGGTTCCAGAATACAGAGACGAGCAAGCCCGGGTTGCATGTCATATTGTGAGCGTAGATATCTGACCTTGCAGTAAAGATGTCAGGGAAAGGATATATTCACATCATGAGAATGTGCAAGAATGTCAGAGGCTTTCAGATTTATATCGATTATTATTTGGCTCAATGATTCAACAATGACAGCTTGCCGCATTTGTGTTGGAGTTTCCATGTAAAAAGGCACAGAACTGCAAATAGGGGTAGTGATATAATCATAAGGAAGAGGAAACAAAGTATTTAATATGCTAGGAACACTATAAAAGGATACTTTACATCACAAATATTTGAATGAAAGGCCAGAGTTAAGAGGAGCGTTCCTGAAAAAGAATAATACCTACATGGGCTAGAGAGATTAATTGACAAAATACTTCGAATGTATGGAAAACAATAACGACGTTATAAAGTGTTTGAAGTGACTATCTTATATCAATAAACTAGACTTGATCAAGTGTTATAAAACTTTACTGTTAAATATGCACGTACACACACACACACTTCACAAAAAACATTATATAAATATTATCATCATCATCAATTGTTTTCAGCCTGTAGCTGGGTGGATTTAGTAAAATGCCTCCATTTTACTCTATCCTTCCACCATTATTCCTCCTCTAATTGTTTCCATTCTTCTCCTCTCACTTGCATACTTTCTTTATCCGCTCCTCCCATTTCTTTCTTGGTGGGTTATTTCCCCACATACTTCATTTCGAACATTTTCTTTGGCATCCTCTCCTTCTCCATCCTATCACATGACCATACATCTCAGTCTTGCTTCCTCTACTATCTCAGTACTTCACATCTCATTACATGTCATACCATCTCAGTCTTGCTTCCTCTACTGTCTCATGTACTCCCTGTACCCTCTCTATTTACCTGATAACTTCATTCCTGATATTGTTTCTCTTCGTGACAGCTAACATGATCCTCACAAACTTTAAGTTTAGCTTAAGTATTTGATAAAATAATTTTGTTTTCCTCTTTATCCCCTCCTCCATCAAACCCACTATTTGATGTCTTCGTGTATATATGTAGTAGGCTCTGGGTTCCACCTCCCCCAAATTATCCCCTTCACCTCCTTAGTAGACCGCAAGCCGCCACTGCGAGAAATTTACCGCAAAAATATCTGGAGAGTGTTAATCTCTAGTTTACCTTGTACAACGTTTCCAATCCTTAGTCTGGAATAAGGGTGTTAAGAAGTTGTCACACCTAATCTAATGTTGATACTTGTTCCACTCGGTAACTAGGCATAGTACACTAAATAAAAACATACCCTTGGAAATAAAAGCAGCACTGATTAGTTTTTATAGATGAATAACGTTTGAAGCAAATATTTTGGGCAGTAACTATTTGAATTTACGAACGAGTTGATTATTTACTTTGATTTTAAATGTAAACGTAATCTCCATAGGAATTAAATTTATTTAGTTAAATATTTTACAGATACACACTAAACATTAATTCTATCTTATGTATATAAGTTTTTTCCTCACCT
Organism: Timema podura; assembly: GCA_033556935.1. Classification (NCBI taxonomy): domain Eukaryota; kingdom Metazoa; phylum Arthropoda; class Insecta; order Phasmatodea; family Timematidae; genus Timema; species Timema podura. Next base: position 67,042,634 of record JAVRXN010000004.1, on the reverse strand, counting down.
TCTCAGCAAATGTTTGAACAAGCCAAGAATAAAATAGTTCTAGTCTTTATCAATATATATATTATTAATAGTCTTATACACTTAAAATTACCTCCTTCTTGATGAATTAATCTATCGTGCTAACTATTTCTTATCGAAAGCCAATAGGATTTATTTTTTAAGAACTTCAGCGTTGAATTCACTGCCCCACTTTTTTGCGTGATGCCCTACTTCGTGTGTATGCCTTGTTCGGGTGTTTCCGCGCAACTTCGGGACACAGCTCCAGCCCGGTTCCAATGCAGCATCTTTACTACTAACCGATTTAAAAACATTGAACTTATTTTAAACACAATTTTTGGAAATACCTTAATGGATTAGTGCTTTAATATAATGTTGCATTCCAAATTAAGCATAAATAACCGTTGTTATTATTACAATTTTATACTAATAAAAACGTAAAATTTTTAAAAAATACTTTTTTTTTGTTATTTATAAGATATCATTTTTAGTTATGTTTGACAAGATTAAATAAAAAATTGTCTTTATTTCACCCTCCTAGCACGTAATTAAACGTAGTTCCCGTACTTATGCTTTATTCACACTCAGTGGGTTCTTACGGAAGTGCGTCACTAATGAGCTCAGCTGCTCAAGTTTATCTATAAACACACATCTAAAGTTACATTTTCTGGCAGTGAAGACCTAGCTATACATAACTATGAAGTTTTGATTGGATTGCGACCCACCTTAATGTTTAAAAAATGTAAAAATGTTACCTGTCCAATTGTTCTTTAATCTATGTATGTACGTAAACACTCTACAGTTCGCAAATCGAAACTAGTTTACGAAAATATTTTTATATTACCTCTGTCTTTTATAAAAAAAAATACTCAGCTCTATTTAAATGTTTTATGGAGATCTAGATCGTTTAATTGCTACTAACATTTCTTTAAAGAATCTCTATTTATTTTTTAAATAATCTTTTGCTTATTTTGCATCAAAACGCGAATGTCGACTTTTTGTATACGACTAGTAATTAAAAAATTGATTATTTTTTGACAAGGGAAAACAAAAAGATTTAATTTCTCATCAAGAATTTTTGTTTTTTCATAAAATTTGTAGTGGATATATACATACTTTTTAGGTCAACATATGTTGCCATCAAAATTGATTCATTTTCTAGTTAATTGATTCTTAAAAGAAATACTTTTCATCAAGCGAATATTCTGCACAAAATTCTTTCGGAACCAAATAAAGTTTTCAGATATAGCTATTTTATATAATAGAATGTAGATTAATATAATTGTGCTATTTATACCCAAAAAAAAGAAGCAAAAAGAATGTGTTTTGCTAAGAATTTGTTAGGTGAATGCTACACATTAAATTATTACGCGTCGCGTCTTACTACCCGTTCGGATTATACGCACTTACGCTAATGTGTAATGGTAGGGTGGTTGTGAGATGAAATGGAGGTCCTACAGTTTACCGTGGGATCCGAACCACGGTGGAGGAATGGCGTTCCACAGATTGAGGAATGACTACAATATTGCTAGTATTTCAAAATAAATCATAGAAAAATATAATATTTCAACACTTAATAATATGTTATGTTTCTTAGTTTACAATTTACAATTGAATCAAAATCACTGTGGGGCTTATTGTGTTTTACTTAGTCTTAGTTTTGTAAACAATTCTGTTTAACGACAAATCCAAGTAAGCCATTACCAGCACCTATGAACACGTGGGCTAAGGTGTCATTTCCGTATGATCTAGTTTTGATGGTGACTGGAAGGTTAGGATTGGAATTATTCTTGTTGAATGTATTGAGACGTATTTTCCTAAATCGTTTACTACTCTCTCTTCACACGAATGCGAGTACATGTATTTTAGATTATTTTTTCCCGTCTCCGGGTGGGTAGTAATATATGGATTCTGGAATACGTTGATTGTGCTGATATGTTTAAATTGTAACTTGAGATCCCAGAACCACTAGTACCTGAGGTGAAACCATGAAACCATGAAACCATGAAAGTGCAATCCAAATCAGGATTTAGAGGTAGCAAATATAGTCCGAACATGATGATGATGATAATATTGATAATACTGCTTTAATGATGAGGTTAAGGCTTTCACCTTCTTTTACACGAAATCAAAATTTACAGTTAAGTAACTTAAGATTGCAACTAAATAAATAATATATATAATAAAAATAGTAAAACACAAATATAAGTTCAAATCAACTTTAAGCATTGTGCACTATTTATTCTTTATTATGTAGGTCATTATTGACCTTACCATTGAAATAATGTTTTTTCACTTCTTGTGGACTATGTGATATGTACTATTTCTTATTATTATTATTATTATTATTATTAGCACCGCGTCTTACTACCGTTCGGGTTATACGCACTTACGCTAATGTGTAATGATAGACTGATTGTGAGGTGAAATGGAGGACCTACAGTTTAACGTGGAATCCGAACCACGGTAGAGGCATGGCATTCCTCACATTCACAAGTTGTGATTAATACACATCTTGTCAGAGGTGAAGGAAGGGTTTGGTAATCAGATAAATCTGTGCCGGGACCGAGGATTGAACCCGGACGCCAGCTCAGAAGTCCGACACCTTACCCCTAGACCACCAGGTCACCGCTACTATTTCTTATTAGATATGCGTTACGCATGAATATAAACCCCGGCCAAAGTGTAGTCTATTTGTGACAGGAGTTAAACCTAAAGTTTGAAAAGATTCAATGTTATTGTTTTTTATCGTTAGTTAGTGTATTCTTTAAATTAATTATGTTAGAGTTCTTCAACTTTTACTTTCTCTAGATCTCTTGGAGAGAGAAGTATTGTGATAAAAAAAATTGAATTTTATATTTTAATGGAGGTTAATGTTTCATGACTCCCTGAACAAGAAAACTTATTTCCATGATGCCGCCTGTCTCTCCAACTAAACCATTTTACCAATAATGTTAAAACTTGGTATCTAGAAACCACACCCAGACAGTGAACATCTACAGGTCGTTGCAACAGAGTGTGTTTCATCTCCCAAACGACTTCCATGATTATGGTACGATGTTTCTAGTACCGAAACATGTCAGCTGAATAACGTTCCAGTGATTCCCAGCACATACTGAAACACCGAAACAAGTACAGGGACCAAAACATCAGATAAAACTTAGATAATTATCAAATTAAATTAAACCTTTATGGAAACTTTTTGAACACTGAAATGTTACAATTCAAACCTCTCATCAATTTTGTATAACTTATTTTAAATTGTTGTTTCAAATTGTCTCAAAGATCAACTTCTTTCATAACTAGTTCGTTTCTGTCATAATTGTTTATTTTCATTTTTAATATATTTGTAATTAATAGTATATTATGTTATGTTATTAGTTAAATCCTATTTGACTGATATTACGTATTATATTTAACTTTACAACTAGTTCGTTACTGTTATAATCGTTTGACTTTTATTATCATTTTAATTAAGTGGTCAACTTTTAGTGTATTATGTCATGTTATTAGTTTGTACTTATTTGACTCATATTACAGCACTTGTTGTAAATGTAAATAGTTAATACCTTGATTGCTAACGTCCTGTAAGGGTTAGTTATAATGTTAACTATACGCAATAGTTCATTTATCAATTATCTAATTCGAACCATTTCATAAATTATAAAAGATAGTATCTAAGTCTTAACTTATATTATATTCATTCACTCCTTACAAAAAGATCGTTTAGAATGTTTTCTAGAATGTTGGTATCTAGGGTTTTCATAAGGTTACCTACCTTGAGCTATTTTTGGAATTAGATATCCAAACCTAAAGGTAATAGTTGCAAAATTAGGGATTAAAATAAACAAAATTGATTTTATCGATATCGGCTCTGAAGATTTTGATTAACATTCGTATCTAGACCTGGTTAGTATAAAAAAAAATTGTCCATCTAATTTTTTGGGTGAAATGATTTACATAAGATTTTATCAACAATTTTGATAATATATCTGCGAGTATTTTAGATATAAAATCACATATCATTACAAAGCTGTAGGACAGTTAGAAATAAACAACTTTATCTAGAAATAGATATCGTTATAAAGCCAACCATTTCCACACTATAAGCAAATATAATTTTTAAATTGAAAGCTGAGGAATGGGGAGTTGATTGTTTTGGTACTGGCAGTTGTATGCCTAGCTTGGACTCGACCCAATGTTGGCTCTAGAGTGTACAATACCGCAGTGAACCACAAGAGGCGATGTTTGTGAGCCGGAGAGTAGCGCGTGGATGCTGGATGAGGTGGCCGGGACGCTCTAGACGCGGAGGGAGGGGTGGAGCGACGGAGGTGATCTCTGGCGGCGGGGCGCGGAGTTGCGTGCCAGCCAGTCGGGCCGTGGAAGAGGACATTGACGGCCGTGCGAGAGCAGCCCCCCATTCACCTGAACGACGAACCCCCCTCCCTCCTAACCCAGAAGTGAGCGTCGTTGTCATTTCACCCACCCTTGTGGCTCTGCCGGACAGAGCTCGCGACACTTTGGATCGCAGCGTCGAGCTCTGCGCGGCGTCGTTTCGACAATCGATAAGACAGCAGCAGCTCACAACAACATGGCGAGTAACGGGAACCCGGAGGGCGGAAAGAGGTTCGTCACCGAGAAAGTGACCGAAGAAGGGGGTTCCCCGGCCACCAAGCAGAGTGGGGCGGGGAAAGGGGGCGTGCCCGATGGCAACTGTTCCAAAGGAGACACTGAGAAAGGTAGGGATTCCCCGTCTTCCGGCGCTTAAACCGCGTGTATCGGTCACTAGTGACATTTTAAACAGTTATTGTCATTAATATCATTATTTGAGTTTCTTGCTTTGACCAGATATATTAATATTCTTTAACTTGAAAATGACACCTAGACACTGGACTCGAAACCGGGACCTTTGACTTAGTACGTCAATGCTTGAACTATGAGTGGAGAATGACTCTGAGAGCGTGACGACTCCTGGATAGCTCAGCGTTCAGACTATTGGCATAACCCGCCTCGGTGGCGTAGTTGGCTAACGCGCTAGTCGTGTTGAGCTCGACCGCCGAGGACGGGGAGATCGAGGTTCGAATATCGGTCGGGTGAACTGGGGGTGGTTTTTCCTAAATGGTTTTCCACTCTACCTCCACGCAAATGCGGGTTCACTTCCTCTAAATTCAACCCTCCCAATTCCTTATCCATTAGTGTAATTAGTACTTAAGCGTATAACCCGAACGGGTAGTAAGACGCGGTGCTAAATATAATAATAATAATAATAACTATTGGCATACTAAGCTAAAGGTCTCGGGTTTGATTCCGGTGTCATTATTCAATTTGCTGAATATGTTATATAGATGCAGATACTATCGTAATAACAAATGTAATAGCTTGGCTCTTTAATCCATCATAATTATCTTAATATTAGTTTGTAGATACCAGGATGCTCTATTTGCACCGCGTCCTACTACCTGTTCAGGTAATACGCATATGTACTAATTACGCTAATGAGTTAGTTAGGACGAATGTTGAATTTAGAGAACATCTACCCGCATTTGCGTGGATGGAGAGTGGTAACCCATTTCGGAAAAACTATCTTCAGTACACCTGACCGGGATTCGAACCACGTTCTCCCTATCACCGGCAGTCTAGTGTTCTGCTAGAGTAGCGCCTCAGACAATGCAGCCACCGAAGAGGACATGATTGTTATGCTTATCATATAAACTAACAGTCTGAGACCGTCAACGGTGGGCACGCAACACAAACGTCAAGCTCGTATAGTTCGGGTTGCCAGTGACGAGGGGGTCAGGGATCGAATCCCTATTGAAGATAATGAGGGTGTTTTATCTTAAATTGTTCCCCCTCTTTTTCCACGCAAATTCGGATACATTTTACGTTGTGCTAAAAAAACTAATAAAGTGAAACAAAATTAATTTTTCAGTGACATTTTTTGTTCCTCATTAGGTAATGAACTCGAGAGCAGACTATTGTATTAAAACTCCAAACTATGAATTAATTAGTAAAACACATCTTGTTTGTTGTTTTTAAATCGTCCTGACAACCTGGTGTGAGCGTGCTAGGCTGTGTACGACTGATTGTACGTGTCTAAGTAGGCCTTGACTGGATTCTAAACATGCCCCTGGATGTAGGCTTCGTATCTCCTTTCTGAATTATTGAAGCGATAACAAAAAAAACAAGTTTCCTTGACCTTGATCCAATACTTGCACTTTTATCAAGGCTAGTTCACACCGAGATAATATACGTTAGTTTGAAATATTGGAGCAAATTAATTATTAAAATATTACATTTGTGATGAATAATTGTTTAAAAAATTGTTAAACAGCTCACTACATTGAAATAAAAAATCCTCTTAGATTTACATTTAATAATCCACTAAATTCTTCGCTTAAGTAGAACAAATAGATAATATTATATCATATTTACACAAAAACTCTGCAATTTACTTTCAACACTGAACTCGCGGACTTAACGTCATGCTCATCTAGTCTGGTTTCCCGGTCACAAGGGGTGGGGCTTCGAATCCCAGCTCTGAGTATTGAGGGTATTTTGTATTAAATAGTTTCCCACTCTCCACGAAAATGTGGGTAAATCTCCACTAAGGTATACTGTCTTCATACTAACCTTATTATCTTAATCAGGCCTAAAGGTAGACATCCCAGACGGGTAGTAAGACGCGATGGAAACAAAACAGAAAGCTTCACGATTTGTTTCTACTAGTAGTTTCATTAAAATATTTCAATTCAGACATAGATATGAATAAATTGAATAGTTCCATCCCTTACCTGTCGAACATGTATTTCATCTTTATCTAGGTATATATTATTTATCTAACGCTTTCTCCATAAATATATTATACTTATTAATATATTTTGTATATTATACAGCTCATATATGGTAGGAAAGCTGGTAATTGGCAGCTAGTAGAAGGTTCTTTATTGCAAACATTGGCTAAAATCATTTGATTACACGTATTTTTATTTATAATATAATATCAATAAGCAAATAATAATTATTTCCAAACATGTTGCCTTTAGTCAATCTCAGCCAATGTATACAATAAAAAACGTTCTACCAGCTGTCACCTACACTTATACCGTAGATGAGCTATATATATTAACATCTGTTAAACCTTTAATGAAACAACCAAATTTACTAATAGGGCAAATTTCTGTCCATTCCGATAACCGGTCTCCTCTATTGACCGTTTCACGAATTGGCCTAAAATTACATGAACTCTTGCCTGTTTCGTGGACTGTAAACTACTGTCTTATCTACTGAAATTTTAAAACTGAAATTCGTTTTCAGATGATATAAGTTAAGAATTATAAACAAACTAAACCTAACCTTCCATTTTAAAACGATAAAAAGGTTTGGGATAAATATGTTCTTCTCTATTCCATTTCACAGACCAGGCAAAAACTCGTCAGTTCATTAATTAATGGGCAGCACTTGGAGCTTCCCAGTTCATGAAATAGTCAATGGACTAGAGAAGACGCAAGTTCATGAAACGGCAGAAATTTGCCCAGTTCTAGAAGTGGCCAATTTAATTTTCCACATAAAGCAGGTTATATATTTCATATAGGTCTCCCCAATGGTCTCTTCCCATTGGGTTTGCCAGTCAGTAACCTGAACACGGTTCTAGATTCTCCAATTTGCGCTGTATATCCTGCCCACCATAATCTAGGAGACTTGATTATCCTAACAATATCTTGTGATGATCACAGGTTATGTAACTCATCAATATGTAACCTCCGCCACTATTCAGCATCTTCATCCATTTTTGTACCAATTATAATGCTAAGCACCTTGTTTTCGAACATCTTAAATTTGTTTTCGTCTTGTAACCTAAGAGACCATGTTTCACACCCATAGAGAACCATCGATAAATTTATTGTTTTGTATATTCTGAGTTTCTTTAAAGCAGGTGAGATGTCAAGAATTTCTGACGGAGCAATAGCGTGCATTTCCCGACTCTATTATTTTCCTAATGCTTAGTCTAATATCGTTATTTCTAGTTAATTGTACTTTTAAATATTTAAAATCATTGGCCCTGTCAAATGATATGTTGTTTGCAGTAATCTCTAAAATATCGCCCCCAATCTAATTTTAATACAATAAAGGTTATACTCAATATAAATACAGTCTACAGGTAACAGGCATTGCACTGATTTGATCAACCATGCTGCAGTAAAGACCACAATAACGTGTATTTAATTCCACAACCTAACGGAGACTCGAACTGTGGGCTGTGGAGTGGGCTACAGTCATAGTATAATCCATCAAGGTTATATTCCTGCCCTAAAGGGTAAACGGAGTGTAAATTTTGTGAATTACGGCTGTACATGAAGGACCATATTTACATATTTTCAATAAGAATTAATTTAATTTAATAACATGTCGAGTTCAGGCCAAACCTTATTTGCGCTTAAAGGATAGTCTACTCGTTAAGAGAGAAAAAATAAAAGTTGAGAATATTTCATTTTTAGAAGATTTTATATATATGTATATAAATATATGTAGATATATAAATATTATAGCCATATATATAATATACATAAATATATATGTATTTAAATATTATACAGATATATATAATATATAATACACAGGCTGCTCACGAACAAATGCTACAACGCTTTAGGAGAGGTAGATCGTGTAAATGTAATAATTTGATAACAGGATCCCGTATCTACAGTGGATACCTTCCAGGTCGAAATAGTGACAGAAGTGCGCAAGGGCAGGTAGGCAAGTGGTATAGTGGTGCGACACATAATACAGTGACATGCATTTATCGATAAGCGTTACACACATGGTGAGAAGATAATAAGTTCACAGTAAGTGTTCAAACTGTCTCTTCCAATCTGATGTGTCTGCGAGGGAGACAGTCTCTCGTATTCATGTTCCAGTCATATATACGTTGTATGCGTTAGATGCCGTCTGTTTGGTTGGAACTCGTCTGCAGCAGCTGTTCTCAAACTGGGGTACGCGAGCAGATCTCGAGCGGAAGTTGGCAAAATAACAAGGGACTTATGGAAAACTCTAATTATTGGCAGTTACCGTTACTTGGTTATTTACTCGCCTCGTTTCCCCCTATTTTCTCGGCTGGAGACCAATTTCTGAGAATTTTCAATCCTATACTTGACACCTTTTACATTAGCAGTTTATGATGCCTTTCTCAACAACATATCTCTGTGAGAGGGGTTTTTCATCCATGTACCTAAAAATAAGTACCGCAATAGGCTAAATTTGGAGCCAGAACTCCGCTTGAAAGTTTCAACTGGTCAACCAGACATAAAAAAATGGGCCAAGCCCTGCAGCAACATCCCTCTCACTGAGAAACCTTGGTATTCATAATATATCGGCTGCAGAACTACAATTAAAAATTTTGATTTGAAAATATTTTGTTTAGGTTTACTTTTTTCTTTAGTTTTGAACGAATATGTGAAGAAAATGTATAAAAAAAATTGTCTACAGACTTCTTAAAGTAAAATTATGTTTTTTTTAACTGATCATAACGATTCTCAATAAGAGATAATGTTAAAGCTATAACAGTAGGATTATCTATATATAGCTTTGTCACATTTTAAATATTTTTTTTTGCGGATATTCTTTTTCAATAGTTTAAATATATAAATAATTTACCATGTTGTAGAGTATATTTTTTAAAGCCTGTCATTTGGAATTATTTTATCTTTGGGCTACATTATACTTTTAGTCATGGCCAAAGGGTACAATCTAAAAAAAGTTTGAGAACCGCTGGTCTACATTACAACCTGTACTCTTTTCTGGCATTTCTGCACGCTTCCCCATACACGAACACCATACCTCCGTGAGCTCCTCAAGACTGTACAGTGGCATGCTCACAGTCTAGTAGCAACGGCAAGCACGCGATGTTGACTACTCTGTAGTAGCAGACAACCTGTACACATGCCTGCAATGCCACACTCCAGTTATAACAGTTGGTTGTTACATATTCTGCCTCTATGCATTGACGTCAACAATTTTTACTAGAAGGGATCTCCTCTGGATACGGATTCCTTGTATAAAATTGTACCATTTCCACCCATCTATCTCCCTTAAAGCGTTGTATCACTTGTTCATGAACACCCTGCATATTATGTATATATATAATAATTATTATTTCTTTATCGTAGAACTAGCTACTATATATTATAATTCTAGTTACCAAAGACAGAAATTTTGGTAGATTATAGTCAGATAAATGATGCAAAAGATGAATAATAATTGGATATGTTCTAGTCAGATAAATGATTCAGTGGGTGGGTATTTGGCTACCTTCTATTCATGTAAACGATCCAAAGAGTGGGTATTTGGCTACCTTCTATTCATGTAAACGATCCAAAGAGTGGGTATTTGGCTACCTTCTATTCATGTAAACGATGCAAAGAGTGGGTATTTGGCTACCTTCTATTCATGTAAACGATGCAAAGAGTGGGTATTTGGCTACCTTCTATTCATGTAAACGATGCAAAGAGTGGGTATTTGGCTACCTTCTATTCATTTAAACGATCCAAAGAGTGGGTATTTGGCTACCTTCTATTCATGTAAACGATGCAAAGAGTGGGTATTTGGCTACCTTCTATTCATGTAAACGATGCAAAGAGTGGGTATTTGGCTACCTTCTATTCATTTAAACGATGCAAAGAGTGGGTATTTGGCTACCTTCTATTCATGTAAACGATGCAAAGAGTGGGTATTTGGCTACCTTCTATTCATGTAAATGATCCAAAGAGTGGGTATTTGGCTACCTTCTATTCATTTAAACGATACAAAGAGTGGGTATTTGGCTACCTTCTATTCATGTAAACGATGCAAAGAGTGGGTATTTGGCTACCTTCTATTCATGTAAACGATGCAAAGAGTGGGTATTTGGCTACCTTCTATTCATTTAAACGATGCAAAGAGTGGGTATTTGGCTACCTTCTATTCATTTAAACGATGCAAAGAGTGGGTATTTGGCTACCTTCTATTCATGTAAACGATGCAAAGAGTGGATATTTGGCTACCTTCTATTCATGTAAACGATGCAAAGAGTGGGTATTTGGCTACCTTTGTAAACGATGCAAAGGGTGGGTATTTGGCTACCTTCTATTCATGTAAACGATGCAAAGAGTGGGTATTTGGCTACCTTCTAGTTAAGTACACTCCCTTTTTCGCACACATGACTACACTTATAATACATTTCAAGTATACGACTTGCTATTTTAAAAATAGTTAAATAATTTTCCATGAAATTCTAGGCCTATCGCTACTATTTAGAGTCTTTGAGCCAATTATAAATGTACATAAGACGGGTTTGGATCCTCTCCAGGTGTTTTAACTTCGTTGCAAAGATTTGAAGCAAAGTAAAGATTGAAATGTTGAGTTGCGACATGATTTATAACTCTTCTGGCTTCCATCCAATAAACATGGGTTCGTTGCACGTTCATATCAACAAGGCTTTTGGGTATCTTGATTAGGTCTAATGTAAACATGGTCTTAAACCACTATAATTATCAAGCTTTATAATAATCAAGCTTTGAATAGCATGATTATACGACGTTATGCAAGGGATGTAAATATAGAGACTCGTTGTTTAGAGAGCACACATCCATAATAACCTGGTAAAATTAAAGTGTTGAATCACGTTTTTGAAATCATGATTAAATCACTCGGTCGGGATTTGAACTCTCACCTATCGTCAAAGTACACTTTTTAGATGATAGTGTAGAACCTTTATTATCCGCCATGTTGGTAAGACCTTTTGCGCGCACGTATTTTTAGACAGTGGGCCAAAGACACGGATAGACGCGACTCTCGTTGGTCTATAGCACGATAGAAGTGCTTGTTTGGTGCTTGTCACGTGATGATGGTCACCATGGACCAGGACTTTTAGCCGTGTACTTGTCGTATTTTCTTATTCTTAAGTGAACAAACCTAAGGTTGGCTAGTGCCGCCTGCACCATCTGGTAGGAATACCATTTAAAAGGGGAGTTCAGGAATTGTGGTGGTAACTCGTTGCCTTCTAAACTGAATTTCTTTGAGCAAGCTCGAAAGGTTCTAATAAATTTTCCAGAAAGGTATTTTCACATACCTTACAAAGTTATTTTACCTGCCACAATCGACATGGGACCGACGGTTTTACTTCCCGTCCGAAGGAAGTTGTGCTACGGATTTTTATCGCTCAATAAAAATCCTTCGACCTCGGCTAGGTTTGAACCTGAACATTGGGTCCTGACTGAGGCGAACACTTTACTCCAAGACCACCGAGGTCAACTATTTTATTCTTACTACCAACTAATTAAATGTAAGAAGGAAAGAGATAACATATGAGGAGTGTGCTAATGATGTGCCTAAACAACGTGGAGCTCAAACAACTGCACATCTATCGTATGTGTTAACATGTGTTCATAGTGTGGGCTAGTTTCAGAGGAGTACAAAACATCCTCACTTATTAATAATTACATTAGTGTGTTTGTTTAGACATGAAGTTCTGAGAACTGAATCCCTTGTTAATTATTTAGGAGGCATCAACACAAAGATGGCTATTATCGGTATTAATTAAGTTTTAAAAAAGCCCGCCATTGTTAATGCACATAAACTAGTGAAAATAAACAACTAGGGCCTAATACTACTAGTTTTATTTTTAACTATGTAATTCATGAATACACTAAACTGCATAGTGATATTTTGCGTGTGTATGCTGAGAAAAGTAGATTAGACTCAACTTTACTACTACCAAAACTGTCTAAAAAATTATATGTGTTAATGAAGTAGAGAAAAAAGTTAGTTTAACTATTTGAATACAGGGGTGTAGGCACAAAATACAGTCATTTAAGCTGTTCAACATGAAGCAGTCCAACAGGGAGTGGATCAACATGATGCAGGACAACAAGGAGTGGCTCAACATGATGCAGGATAAGGAGTGGCTCAACATAATGCAGGACAACAAGGAGTGGCTCAACATAATGCAGTCCAACAAGGAGTGGCTCAACATAATGCAGTCCAACAAGGAGTGGCTCTACATGATGCAGTCCAACAAGGAGTGGCTCAACATGATGCAGTCCAACAAGGAGTGGCTCAACATGATACAGTCCAACAAGGAGTGGCTCAACATAAAGCAGTCCAACAAGGAGTGCTCAACATAATGCAGGACAACAAGGAGTGGCTCAACATAAGGCAGTCCACAAGATGTAGGCTCAACATAATGCAGTCTAACAGGGATTGGCTCAACATAAAGCAGTCAACAAGGAGTGGTCTAACATAATGCAGTATAACAGGGATTGGCTCAACATAAAGCAGTCCAACAAGGAGTGGCTCAACATAATGCAGGACAACAAGGAGTGGCTCAACATAAGGCAGTCCAACAAGAGTGGCTCAACATAATGCAGTCCAACAAGGAGTGGCTCTACATGATCAGTCCAACAAGGAGTGGCTCAACATGATGCAGTCCAACAAGGAGTGGCTCAACATGATACAGTCCAACAAGGAGTGGCTCAACATAATGCAGTCCAACAAGGAGTGGCTCTACATGATGCAGACCAACAAGGAGTGGCTCAACATGATGCAGTCCAACAAGGAGTGGCTCAACATATGCAGGACAACAAGGAGTGGCTCAACATAATGCAGTATAACAGGGATTGGCTCAACATAAAGCAGTCCAACAAGGAGTGGCTCAACATAATGCAGTATAACAGGGATTGGCTCAACATAAAGCAGTCCAACAAGGAGTGGCTCAACATAATGCAGGACAACAAGGAGTGGCTCAACATAAGCAGTCAACAAGGAGTGGCTCAACATAAGCAGTCCAACAAGGAGTGGCTCAACATAATGCAGGACAACAAGGAGTGGCTCAACATAAGGCAGTCCAACAAGGAGTGGCTCAACATAAGCAGTCCAACAAGGAGTGGCTCAACATGATGCTGTCCAACAAGGAGCACTACCATTGACACACCAAGATGTACTGCAGTGTTAGTGGAGACCAATAGGCAACGCGATAAAATACTCATTGAGTTCTTGAGACCTCAACAAAATAACATCACGCCTGATTTGACACAAACTATTCTCAATTTTAACAGTGAATCCAGCAGCCTAGATCCTGTACAGTGGCTTCAGGTAGTAAACACAAATGCTGAACTTCACCAATGGCCAGAAGCATTCTGATATAGTCTGCCAGAACCCATCTGACTGGAGCTTCCCAACACTGCTATCGGTCACGAATCACTGAAATAGCCAATTGGGGAGAGTTTAATACCAATTTCAAATAACCTTTGTGGTACGGACTGTGGGTGTTCCTAAACTTTATGGAAAAATGAAGAATTGCGTCCAAGTGAAAGGTAAGAGCACAATTCTCTATTTTCCTGAGAAAGTAAGACTTTGCTAGGTCTGACACTACAAAGAAAGCTACTATGGGTCTGTGGTCCAGAGATGTAAGTACTGTTGTGATCAAGACACATGAAGACATGGATGAGCTCCTATATGATATCTGTGACTTCGAGGATGTTAACAGTCAAAGCTCAAAGATAATTACAGATCGCACCAGGACCCTCTTTAGAGAGCAAGGGCTGGTCTCAATGAGTGCGGGCCCCATTAGGCCGCCACTTGGACCACACTGGTCTATAACATAATGAGAAAACCAGCACTAACTTGGAAGAGCCCGCTTGGTGGCCGCGTGGTCTAACGCGCTACTCTTGCAGTAGATTAGACTGCCGATAACTAGAAAATCGATCGGATTTACTGAGGGTAGTTTTTACAAAATTATTTTTACTCTCCCTTAATGCAATTGCGGGTTCGCTTCCTATATTTGTAATATTCATCATCCCTAAAATTATTAGCGTAACTATTACAAAACGTATAGGGCCTAACCCAAACGGTTAGTAAGAAGCGGCGCTAAAATACCTTGGAAATATTGTTTTGTAATCGTACTAAACACTCTACTGTGTTGTATACTCCATGTATGTTAGGTTGATACTTGATATCACCCCATCACTGGTCATTCTGTTCGGATAAACAAGAGTATCTGCTCCTGGGGGTGTGAGAGGGACCATTTTATATTTTGAAGATTTAGCTGAAAACTTTCCTTTAAGTTCTTACGTAAAATATTTAACTGAGCTAGTTTGATGTCTTTCTAGGACGTACAGTATATCAGAACATGATCATATGAAGCTACGATAACATCTATTCCAGTTCTTGTCTCACACTCATGTAGTGTCTACAGCACCAGGTGGATGGACCTGTCCCTCGTCACTGATATACTAATACACTAGTCACGATTATCCAACCTAAAGGGCCGGAAAACAGAGAAGCCGGATAATACGGAATCCAAGTGTAAATAATTTTCAGTATTGGTTTGCCTGCTCTTTTAATTTTCAGAGAACATTTAGCTTTGTTTTAATAGAATCTGTCCATTTTCTGATTGCGATGTAAAATAGGAATATAAAATTGTAGGGGGACAGTAAAATTCAATGAGAGATAAACTTTGAAAATATTTACTGTACAATACTTTATTTAGAAGTTGAACATCGGCTACAAATCAAGAACAACAAGGGAAAGAACGTCAAATGGATTTCATTACAAATTCAGTAAATGTTTTATAATGGATATAATAAGCCTGTACACTGCACGGGTAGTAAGACGCGGCGCTAAGTAAATAAATATAATATATCGGCTTGTTTATTTTCAAATACACTTGTTAACACGAGAACTGGGCTGGATAATACGTAAGATCGGATAACCGCGACTCTAGTTTACTTCAATATGAGGCTATAGTATGTCTACTTCCCCTGGGATTCATTGACTTGAAAATTGTACTGGAAAATGTTAATTACTAACTGTCAATGTTTGTTTGGGTTTAGTATTTGCTAACAAATTCCCCTGACCACCAATCCCCAACACACTGTTTTATGTATTTATGTAGGACCTATGTACGTAAATGGCTTGCGGTATCACCTCCCCCAACTCAACCCCTTTCTTCAACCTATTAGGTTGCAAACTACTACTGCGAAAAAATGTCCCATTTAAAATTAACCGCAAAATTTACATTTCTATGGGTTATAAAAACGTATAGTTAAATAGTCACTATTTTACATTGACAATTTGTAGAACATGTCACCATTCATATCTAATTAACGTAAATAATCACACACTATGTTCTTAGTCTAAACTCTAAGGCAGGGGTCCTCAACCCGTGGCCCGCCGTAACATTTATTGCGGCCCACCGGCTCATGAAAAATATAACATTATTTCAAGATAAAAATGACAAATAAAGATTTATATTAAATATAATTAAATAAAAAAATGAATAAGAATTTTAAGTTATTTTATAAACTATTTTTTCTTTATACGTGAAGAGAAATATTACGTTTTTGTATAAATGTACCTTGAACCGGTAAATGACTACTATAGTAGACAAGAAAGAGTACTATTTCGGGAGTGTTCTAACATAGTCGGGAGTGTTCTAACATAGTCGGGAGTGTCAGAACATAGTCGGGAATATTAGAACATAGTCGGGAGTGTTAGAACATAGTCGGGAGTGTTCTAACATAGTCGGGAATGTTAGAACATAGTCGGGAGTGTCATAACATAGTCGGGAATGTTAGAACATAGTCGGGAGTGTCAGAACATAGTCGGGAATGTTAGAAAATAGTCGGGAGTGTTAGAACATAGTCGGGAATGTTAGAACATAGTCGGGAGTGTCAGAACATAGTCGGGAATGTTAGAACATAGTCGGGAGTGTCAGAACATAGTCGGTAGTTTCAGAACATAGTCGGGAATGTTAGAACATAGTCGGGAGTGTTAGAACATAGTCGGGAATGTTAGAACATAGTCGGGAATGTTAGAACATAGTCGGGAGTGTTAGAACATAGTCGGGAGTGTCAGAACATAGTTGGGAATGTTAGAACATAGTCGGGAGTGTCAGAACATAGTCGGGAATGTTAGAACATAGTCGGGAATGTTAGAACATAGTCGGGAGTGTTAGAACATAGTCGGGAATGTTAGAACATAGTCGGGAGTGTCAGAACATAGTCGGGAATGTTAGAACATAGTCGGGAGTTTCAGAACATAGTCGGGAATGTTAGAACATAGTCGGAAGTGTCAGAACATAGTCGGGAATGTTCTAACATAGTCGGGAGTGTTCTAACATAGTCGGGAGTGTTAGAACGTTTTCGGAAGTGTTCTAACATATTAGGGAGTGTTCTAACATAGTCGGGAGTGTCAGAACATAGTCGGGAATGTTCTAACATAGTCGGAAGTGTTATAACATAGTCGGGAGTGTTCTAACATAGTCAGGAGGGTTCGTGTTCATTAATCACCACTGAGACACTAGGGACGCTAAAAGAATAATAATATATCAAGTGTTCAATCCTAACATTGTGGGTCCAGTGTTGTGAGCCAACAAGAGACAGAAACTTTGGCCCTTGGACCTTTAAAGATTGACGCCTCCCGATTTAAGGCGTCAATCTTTTATCTACAAGATGGAGATGAGGGTTATAAGCCCTCTCGGATTTAGTGAAGGTGGTATATTTACTAAATGATTTCCCACTCTTCATCCAGCCAACTGCATGTGGTGTACAGCTCATCACTCCAACATGACTCTAATCAATGTATGGTCTGACCCCTTAGCTCATTGGGTAGCGTGTCTGAATACTAAGCTAAGGGTTCCGGATACAATTCCTGGCATGTCCGAAAAAGTATCATATTCACAAATTAAATTTGAGTTTCCCCTTTCACCGTAATAAATTAACGGCCAGGGGCTGGGTGCTGTGTCTGTACTAGATCTAAGTTAATTTTTTAAGTCGTGTGATGATAACCATCGGTTTAGAAAGTACACGTTATAAAGCTTGAATTTTTTTTAACAAAAAGTCAACATCGAACGTATACTATACGCAGTGAAAAGAAAAATCATACTATTAAATAACTTAACACCGGCCCCGTGGTGTAGTGGTCAATTCACCTGGCTACGAGTCTAGAGGTCTCGGGCTCGATTCCCGGATGGTACCTTGAGTATTTTTCCTGAAAGGGGAATTAACCCAATTGTCACCAGCGTTTGGTTAGTTAGGTTTAAGATTTACACAGGCTCCATACCTTCATATTCACTATCATCACATGATCTCTTTGCTGGTATGACGTGTAGACAACCTCCATAGGTGTACCCAGGGCAAATCTCTGTGCCACCAGAGTGGATAGTAAATAACACACAGGTGACCTATCTTGGATATCATGTCCCACCCGGACAGTAATGCCACATGATAAAAAAAACTTACTCAACCATGAAGGAATAGATCGCTGGTGTTTCTATCGAGATGTATGTTTATTCTCTGAAATGCTTCCACAAATATCCTATATTAAACTTTTTTCTTCTTAAATTATAGTTATATTATAAATAGTTCTAGAATGAAATTGATATTATTTTAAACTAACGTAAATGAACTTTCACTATAAGGTAAATATAGATGAGTATGAATTAAAAATAGCTGTGATTAGATATTATTAAAATGAACACAGTTTCAAAAGTTTGTATGACATTTCAACTTAATTGAAATAAATAATTGTTGCAAAGTTTCTGACATACTTGGTCATAGCTATTTGTTTTCTAGCACTAGCTTATTTTTATTAAATGTATGTTGACCAAATTTTTGAAATGATTAATAATTCAGAATTAGTACTGAGTAAACTCTCAATTAATTTAATAATGTAAGGATTAAATTATGATAATTATTTAATTGCAAAACTCAAAACAAACAAAAACTTAAGTTTAATATGATAGTATATCTTAATATATATAATTCTTCTGTACGTGTGTATGTCACTGAACTCCTCCTAAACGGCTGGACCGATTTTGATGAAATTTTTTGTGTGTGTTTGAGTGGGTCCGTGGAGGGTTTAGATTCACAATTGGACCCAGTAGGTGGCGCTGCAATCGGGTTCTAGGATTTTTTTGATTTTTCAGGGAATTTTTTGGGGGAATTTTTTGCATATCAGAACATGTAACCTCAAAATTTCACCCCCCATCACCCCCACCAGATGATATTTGTGGAGTTGTGGGCGAAATGCCAAAAATGAAAAGATGTTTTATTTTGTATGTTGTCTTGACAAACACTGAATTTGTAATATTTGTGTAGCTCACTAATTGGAGTTCATTGTGAATGTGTAATTGTGATGATCACATAGTATTTGTTTTATTATCGAAATCAATTATGCCACCCAAATGAAAAGCTAACGTTCGGGCAGGACAACGTCTGTCGGGTCCGCTAGTAGTTTTATAAATACACGTTTATTTAGAGTATACAACGTGTATCTAAAACATAGCATCAAACTTTGGCAGGCTATTCCTTTGGTGAAAATAGAATAATTCACATCAGCATTCTAGGGTCCATCTTGAATATTAAGGGCGGTATAAAGGGCGGTTAAAGATGCAAATTTATTAGTTGAACGGGAGCGATATCATACCGTATGAACTGAGAACAAACATCTCGAGTTAGAAGAGTTGGAGGATATGTTGCTACTGACTTAGTTGAACAGCTTACACAAGGACAGCAGAGTTAGTGGCGTGTCATGGAGTGTTGCAAGGGAAGAAGATCTTGTTAAAACTGTACCTGTGATATGTTCTGGCCCAATGGGGCTCTGCATGCCTCACACGGGAATGTATTCCCCTCGATATCTGACCAATGAGTGTTGTACTGAGGGGTGTGAACAATTCACAGGTACAGTTTCAACCAATGCTGCTTACCCTGGCAAAACTTCATGACACGCCACTAAGTACAGTGTATATTTATACCATTTATTTACATCTGTTCGTATTCTAGAGAAACTAACTGTAAGGGCCGCCCGCTACTGTACTAAAAATTTTCCCTCGAATAGAATTTTTAAAAAAAACCTCTAGAAGATAATACTTTACCTTGAAGAAGAAAATAACGCGCTCTTACTCCCAAATGACAGATACAAACAGTGGAATAACTTGGACAAGTTGCCATGACAACACTATTGTAACGGCTGCTTTTACACTCCAATTGGTGAACCAGTGAGGTGGAGACATAAAGAACACACGTGTTCAAACTAACCAATCTGCTTGTATTATCAACTATAGCTGGTCCTGTGGTGTAATGGTCAGTGCACCTTAGGAATTCCCGGTTCTATTCCCGGCTGGTATCTTGGGTGTTTTCCTAGCACGCGAGAAAAATTTGTAAGATAACGTTTGTGTCGCTGAGCAAAAGATGAAAGTGGATGCTAACGGTCCGTCCCGTTGAGAACCAAAAAACCTATCTTCGTCAGCGGTGGACTGGAAAGTCTTGGTCTGAAGTTGTGGTTAGGGCAGAGAGGGTGGGGGAGGGGGCGCGTTAGCAGGTAGACAGTCTTCTTCTCTGGCTATTATGAATGAAAACTGTAAGTCAGGGACCGAACTATTATCACCGCGTATTACTACCCGTTCGTACTTACGCTAATGTGTAATGTAAGGGTGATTGTGAGATGAAATGGAGGAACTACAGTTTAACGTGGGATCCGAACCACGGTGGAGGCCTGGCACTCCACACATTCACAAGTTGTGATTAATACACGTCTTGTTAGAGGTGAAGGAAGGATTTGGCTATCAGATAGATCTGTGCCGGGACGGAGCATTGAACCTCGGACCCTCAGTACAGAAACCTGACACCCTACACCTAGAATGCCAGGTCACCTCGGGACCGAACTAAACCGTCGGTTCATTTTTTAATTTAACCTTAACTTGATTTAAACACTAAGATCATTTCGTTTATTTTAACGATGAATGGTGGTCAGAGTTCAAATCCCGAATGGGTAAACAAAGGGTGCATCATTCTAAATGGTTTCCCTTTGTCCTACCACAGAAATGTAGATACATTTCTTCTGTTTTAGATATTGCTCATCATTAACACACCAGTGTAATTAATAATAATACTAATTAAACTCACTAAGTTGCTTTATACAGATATGCAGAACTAATAGAGTGGAGGGAAATAGGGGGGTGGGGTGGATGTTAAGTATTTAAAGCATTATCTCTACATGATGTCAAATATGAGTATTTTTTAATTACGGCTATAAGCTCATATACATATTATTTAAATTAAAAAATGACATATTGACGCGGGAATTGAATTTGGGACCTACAAACTATGTTTTGATAGTTGTTATAAAACTAATTCATTACGTCTTAACAAAGGGGAGAAAATACATTAAAAACATTTGACGAGAAAGAACATTTAAAGAGATTTTGATTGTGGAGAGGGAAAGTGGTAAGTGGAATATTGATGTAGACATTCTGTGCACAAATGCACATATTGTTAGTGTCAATCTGGACACGTCTGTAACCTGAACCTAGCTAATACAGTAGTGGCTCGCAAATTATGTTATGTGATGCTGTTGTAGGTTGTTGGTGCTATTATTTTTTTAAACTCTTTTTTTAGCACCGCGTTCTGTTTAGGCTATACGCCTTTGTACTTTCTACTCTAATTTTAAGTCTAGGACAGACACAAAATCCATCCCCCGGCCGTCAATTCATCACTGTGAAAGGGTAAACCCACATTCCAACAATGATAAATTTCTCGACCATGCCAGGGATCGAGCCCGGGACCCTTAACTCCGTAGGTGGACGCACTACCGCCGGAGCTAACTTCGTAATTTTCTAGCAAGGTCATTTTTTCTAAGTTATATTCACAAACAAATTTATAGGTTTTTTTGTGCAAAAGGGCTAATTTGTTTTGTTTTTTTAAAGGTGGGGAGGGTGCACAGCATATACTTTCTCGCTACTGTAAATAAATAAATGGTACGGCGCACCGCACAGACTTTCTCTCTCTTTCTATAAACTCGTAAGATTTCTGAACGGAATAATGTACATTGTATCATCACCACTCCACATAAGAACACGCATAAAATAATATACAATGATATATAATCAATGAGAAAAGAGGCGCATCTTTGTCCACCTAAGAACATTTCAAAAAGTTTAATGTCTTCCACAAGGGTCAACACTTCGTATTAAAATTTCGATTTCTGGTTAAAATTTTAACATTTTATATGGTGTTGCAGATCTTCAAGTCATCGCATTGATATTTAATTATTCATTTATACATTTTGACCAATAAAAAATTTAATATTGACTTGAGTCTAAAATGGAGATAGATCATTGCTAAGCAAACATTTCTCCTAAGAGATTAAAGGAAAAATAACATACTTTTTTAGATACTTATATTTAATAACTCTATGGCATTGGAGAATTATTGCGTTAAGACTTAAGTAGTATATGTTTACAACTAAAGCTCACAAAATTGTATTAGTATATTTGCAAATATCTCAGAAACTGCTGCTTTTATAAAAATATTTGTCAAATAAAAGTTTTTTATTTCTAATAGTCCGACAATTTTGCAATGATAAGTTGTTTAGTTTCTCCAATAGTTATGGAGATACGGAAATTAACGCTTCTGTAATGTACCCTAAAAATCATTTTCATAGGAAAATGAAAATAGCCAGTTTATTTATAATCTTAATCAACGCCTAGATACGAATTTTAATCAAAATCGTTTGAGCAGATTTTGAGAAAACCAAATTTTTCTGGTTTCGCCCTTCAGTAAACTATTCTTAATTTTAAGTTTTTATAGACACACAGACAGACGGCATTGCAAAGACTATTTTTTAGGGATCGGGGGGTCATGAGACGTCGAAATCCATCAACATTTCAGGTTAGTTTTTTTTTTACGGTCGCAATACTTAAACTTTAATGTCCAAAAAGTTAAAAAATTCATATAATTGCGTATAGATTGAAAGTTATTGATTTTATAAAAATATGTTTCGGATAAAATATCTGTATTATAAATATATATACATATTTGTAATGCTAAGTAATTTCATATCTCAAATAGTTTCGGAGATATTTAAAAAAAATGTTAATTGACGCATCAGACCGGAGCTCTTAAAGCCATTTTGACGAAATATTGAGGGTAGCCATTTTGTTTGGAATATTTATTAATGTTTATATATGAAATTTAATCAAAATCGTTTGAGCCGATTTTGAGAAAATCGACTTTTTCTCTTTTTGCCCTTTAGTAAACTACCCTTAATTTTAAGTTTTAATAGACACACAGACAGACGGCATTGCAAAGACTATTTTTTAGGGTTTGGGGGTCATGAGACGTCGAAATCCATCAACATTTCAGGTTAGTTTTTTTTACGATCGCAATACATAAGCTTTAATGTCCAAAAAGCTAAAAATATATATATAATTGCGTATAGATTGAAAGTTATTGATTTTATAAAAATATGTTTCGAATAAAATATTTGTATTATAAATATATATACATATTTGTAATGCTAAGTAATTTCATATCTCAAATAGTTTCGGAGCTATTATAAAAAATGTTAATTTACGCATATGACCGGAGCCCTTAAAGCCATTTTGCCGAAATATTGAGAGTAGCCATTTTGTTTGGAATATTTATCATTGTTCATAAATGAAATTTAATCAAAATCGTTAGAGCCAATTTTGAGAAAATCGACTTTTTCTCTTTTTTCCCTTCAGTAAACTACCCTTAATTTTAGGGGTAGATATCCAATTCCAAAAACCCCTCGGGGCAACCCTATGAAAACCCTAGATATGAAGTTTCAGCTCAATCGATAAAATAGTTTAGGCTCTAGTTGGAGGTACAGACAGACAGACAGACAGACAGACGGAAATTCAAAAACCACTTTTTCGGATTCAGGAAGTCATGAAACGTCAAAATTCATCAAAATCTCGAGTTCGATTTTTTTGACGATCACCATACTTTCTCTACCTGTAAGATAGAGAGAAAGTAAAAAAGATATATTTACTTAAAACTCGTAAGATATTTGATACGAGATAATAGACATTGTTGCACATTCTACCAAAGAGCATACACGAACTAATATACACTGTTAGAGAAAAGAGGAATATCACACCCACAGAGCATTACAGAAATTTCCTAATTTAAAGACTTCCGTAATATATATATATATATATATATATATATATATATATATGTATTTATATATTATACTATATAAGTATATTTATATATATATACAGTATATATGTTGTAGGTGAATTGTAAAATCTGGCTTAGTGGAAAATGCACCGTCAATTTACAATGAAACAGGCTAATTGGAAAATACTATTATATTTGCCTATCAGCCTGATAAATTTTAGGCTTATGTAATGAGCCCATACAGCTTTAGGCTAGTAAGAAAATGCACCTTTGTTCGCTCAATCAGTCTAGTTGATTACAGGCTTATTGCATTAAGTCCAAGATAGTGAAGGCTTATTAAAAAGTCTACAGCAGAGGTTCCCAAACTGTGGGACGTACAATTATTCCCAATAGTATGCCGTGAGAATCAAAACAAATTTAAGTCTTAAAAAATGGCCTCATAAAATCTAAAAAATATATTACAACCCAGTCTAATAGAAGTGACCTCTAGATTTCTGGCACATAAATTCATAAAGACATCTCAGAAAAATATGTAACAGTTCGTGAAGCTGTGAATATGGAATCAAAATTAGAGGGCCAGGGATATGCCAGTTGCAAGTGTATAGTCTCAAAAAAACACCGTCAAACTAAAAAGTGTGACTGTAAGAAGGCAAACTAATTGTGCACATCAAAATGTCACACCAGTTTACCGTGTGGAAATAAATAAAAATGTGTTATGTGTAAAGTGTGAATTGACAATGGTAAATGTCACAATATACTTGTAAACGCGTTACATTACTTGAACTTTAGATTTTTAATCAAACCTTGCAATCGTACGGAACTAAGTATTAATTTAAGAACATGCTGGAAGAAAAAATATTATATTCTTAGATCAGGGTTTCCAAACTTTTGGAATGTGTACCACCCCAACAATTCCGTAATTTGGTGTAGGTTAAACCGTTTGCGTGTTTATTACAAGACTGTGCGGCTGCACCGTCTGTCTGACATGTAATAAATGTTGCCACCCCCTACAATCACTGAGTGAATCTATTTTAATTTATATTAGACTGGTCATAATATATTTAAAAAGTATAAGTATGCCAAATTTCAAGTTTCTAGCTCATCTGGAAGTGGTAAACATTAATGCCAGTGAGTGAGTCAGTCGTGTGGCTTTATAGTAGGCCTAGTATAATTTCAAATAACGATTTTTATATTTAGTATGCCTTCATTTTTGAAATGATAAGTTATTTCGTATCCCAAAGAAGTGTGGTAATAAATATTGGAAGTTTCCTTAAGTGTAAATCCCCTCAAAGTTATTTTCATGAAGAAACGAGAACTTCCATTTTGTTTTAATATTAAACTATATATATGTATATATTAAATTTTAATCGAGTCGAGTTTGATATAATCTATTTTTTCACTTTCCATCCCTAAGTAAAAAATACTACCATTATTTTAGGATTGGGGTAGATTATTAAAAAATAACTCTGAGAAACTTATGAAAACCCATATCCCAAGTTTTATCCCAATTACTAAAATAGTTTTGTCTCTAGTCAGAGCTACAGACTGACATTATTTTTAAAAAAACCTTTTTCGGATTTAGGGGTTATGAAACGTCGACATCCATAAAAATCTCGAGTTTGATTTTTTTGACAAATACTATTTTTTCTCAACCAGGAGTTGTGATATGATCAAAGTAACATTATATATTAACTAGTTGGTCGTTGCAGTGATGGCTGCAGATTATTACACTAAAATGTATTTTAATCTTTTTATTGGAAAAGAATTATATAATAAGCCCTCACTCACTTTTTGATTAAAAGTTTACTCGTCAAAGGCTATCAACTTTTCTTAGATATTTAATTTTCGGTGTGTAATTTGAATAAAAACGTAATTTTCCCCCTTCACGCCCCGATGGGAACTTTAAAATTACCCCTCTCCCAGATCTATATCTATTATTGCACAAACCACTCAAGTACCTAAGATTTGAGCTGATATTATATTTAAACAAAGAACAAATATTTTATCTACCAATATACAGCTATACATAAATCATTGTTTCCATGCTGATGTAAACAAAGAATGATTGTACAGATGAACCACTGTCCACAACAGAAGGAAAAATATAAGATTCGCTAGGAAAATTGGGTTTTAGTTTAAGGCCACATTTTACCGCATCCTGATTACCTAATCTTTAAAATGAGTGTTCGTTTGTCAAAATCTGTTCAGTCCTTTCCTCGTAATTCTATTACCTGCAAACCGGGCTTATCAAATTATATATAAGAGAAAGATATATTAACCTACAAATTTCATCTCATGGCCAATATGACTAAAAAGTAATTCAATCTTTATTTATTTAACATAATGCACAATTGTCCATACCTATTAACCTAACTCAAATATAGGCTTTCATCTAACGCTGTATTCTTGTTCAAGGTCATTCTTAAATTTTTTATTATTTAACACCACGTCTTACTACTCGTTCGGGTTATAGCTTAAGTACTAACTACACTAATGGATTAGGTATTGGGAAGGTTGAATTTAGAGGAAGTGAACCTGAATTTTCGGAGAGGAGAGTGGAAAACCATTTAAGGAAAACCACCCCAGTTCACCCACTGAGATTCGAACCTCGAAACTCCCGTCCTCGGTGGTCTACCAATCTATTCTTAAAAAATTTTTATTTTTTTTATTAAATACTTAATAAGTGGTTTACTGTATTGGTAAAACATTATGTGGCCCGTAGCTAAATAAAGGTTGGTGACTTCTTCTTTAAAAATTATATCCAATAAACCATTTAAAATTAAAAATTATTCCAAACGCATCATAAAGCTACCATGGATCAACGATAGAGTGTGTTTCTGATTGTTATTAAATGGCCGACGATTTTACAATCTATTACCGACCAACCCTTAAAATATGAGCGATAAATGACCTAACACAGGGTTAGCCTTAATAGCTCATGGTAAATATAATGACGTGAAAGTGGAGGTTTCTATTTAGTTCCAGATTTCAAAAGAATTTTCAAAAAAATTTATTATTTAAGTTCAATAATTTAATATAGGTTTGAAGTCATTTCACCAACTTATTAGCATTTGGGCTTTCCGAAATTTCTTCGTAAAAGCGTTTTATTGCCTTGAAAATGCTTATTACTTTTGCCTCTTACTTATCTTCTGCCATCTTTAAACTTTTGTGGGGCCATTTTTAAAAATAATAAAAATTGTTTTTCCCCAATTAACACACTTCACACATCCCTAAAGACATTAAATGGAATTACTCAGCCACACTGAAAAAAATTCTTTCAGTAGTACATGCTACACTGTTTTGAAAACGGTGGGGAACCAGGTGACAATCCCTAAAGAGAGATGGGGATGGGTCAGGGCAATAAGCTTTACAAACACTGGCGACATATTTATGGTTTCAAGGACAGACAGCTAGTGGTTTGGAGTGAGAAGGGATGAGTTGTCTGCTCTACTCTGACCAGGCCGTTCTGTTTCGGCTATTGCGAGTTTGCATCAGATATATTTTCAAAATCCGGGGCAAAATATGTAGCACCTCAGCTCGTATCAATTTTCATGAGTTTCAGATTGAATATTAATGTGAATGAAGTACCATTATAAAGTTAAAAGAAGTCGGCATTAATTGATTTACTTCCCCCATTTATTACACACGTTTAAGTATACAAAATAATTAATTGAATATTGCATTTATTTGGAAAATTTTTACGCTATTAATTGAAGGTTCATTGAAATTATATTTATTTCAATTAATAAACCTCTTCAAATACTTCTAACATTCCAAATATGAAATCTTTTCATCATTTGGTTTTCCTAAAAATTGTTGTATTAGATGCCAAAATCTCAAACTTTGAGTAAACATTGTGCTTAAAATATACATTTAATCTCTATTTAATACACCTATCCAAGTTTGGTTTATGAAGACCTACTAATATATATATATAATTATTAATTTTGGGCCATACACCCTTAAGACTCCCATTTGCCCACACCTCTTTATTCATTATCACATGATCTCATTGCTGGTACAACGTGTAGACAACCTCCTATGGTGTACCCTGGACAACGTTCTATTCCCACATAGCGGTGAATAATCATATAATCTATGTACAGGCAACCGAAATGGATGTTGTGTCTCTACCGGTCAGTAATGCCACACGATAAAAGAAAATTATAAATTATTATTAATATAATATGGGAGAAGTGACCGAATCGACAAAACATATCGTCTTACAGAGTGAATGTGAGGACGAAGAATTGGTGTTGGCAGTATTCATGTTTCCTCTCAATGCATATATAGGCCTATTTATTATTGTATTTTGTACTATTTTGACGTGGGGCCGACGGCTTTACTTCCCCTCCGAAGGAAGCTTTGTTACAGAAAAATGCGTAGACCCTAACTGGGTTTGAACCCACGATCATTGGGTCCTAAGGTGAGCACTTTACCCTGAGACCACCGAGGTTGACAATGCATGGCAGCTGTATCGTTTGACACCAAACTAAAAGGAAAGCACAATATATTCACTATACTATACTCGCTACATTGTACGAACCTATCTAGCAAAGAACGTATTAGAGTTCCTCCAGGCCAATAACAACAACATTCTACCTGATGGATTCATTCGTGTGATGTTAAAGACCGTGGCGCCAATCCTATGTGGAGAATGTCATAAGACAACAATGAAATTCAATATTGTATGTACAGTACATTGTTAGGAGATATTCCAATTTCAATAAATGACTGCTTGTGGACTTTCATATTGTAGTTTTAATTGTTGAATATGACCAAAAATAAACTGACGCGTCATTATTATTATTATTATTATTATTATTATTATTATTATTATTATTATTATTATTATTATTATTATTATTATAATATAGCGTTTTCTCAACTTTTTTTAAAATCTATCTTGTGAGCCTCTACTCTGTCAATTCCACCGCCCTATTAATGGGGTATGTCATTATTTCAATATGGTGCAACGAAAAGAAGTATTTGAGGTTTTAATATTGTTCAGACTTCTGTGCTGAGGGTCCGGGTTTCAATCCTCGGTCCCGGCACAGATTTATCTGATTGCCAAAACCTTCCTTCACCTCTGACAAGACGTGTATTAATCACAACTTGTGAATGTGAGGAATGCCAGGCCTCTACCGTGGTTCGGATTCCACGTTAAACTGTAGGTCCTCCATTTCATCTCACAATCACCCTACCATTGCACATTAGCGTAAGTGCGTATAACCCGAACGGGTAGTAAGACGCGGTGCTAATAATAATAATAATAAAAATTTAATATTGTTATTAGTTCTGGGAATAGCCTATATGGGTTCAGAAAAAAATCCTTATTACATCCGGTCAAGATTTATTCCTCGATATTTCTAAGATCATAAAACCAAATTAAACCAAACTTTTTTTACTCCAAGTTTTAATAACCATTCGGACTATATAAAATTAGCTACGCAAAGAAAGGTAAAACTTATATTAATGTACGATCATTTGCATAAGTGAAAGCTGGAAACAATTTAATTAAAACCACCGTCAGTACAACCAAGCCAGGATTTGAACCCTGACCTCCCCATGACCGGAAAGGAAGTCTGAATGAACTTGACATTTATTTTGAATGCGGTTTCAAAGAATGCAGATGTCTCAGCGTCGTGTACCCAAATATGTGGGTTTCAAAGAATGCAGATGACTCAGCGCCGTGTACCCAAATATGTGGGTTTCAAAGAATGCAGATGTCTCAGCGTCGTGTACCCAAATATGTGGGTTTCAAAGAATGCAGATGTCTCAGCGCCGTGTACCCAAATATGTGGGTTTCAAAGGATGTAGATGTCTCAGCCCCGTGTACCCAAATATGTGGGTTTCAAAGAATGCAGATGTCTCAGCGCCGTGTACCCAAATATGTGGGTTTCAAAGGATGCAGATGTGTCTCAGCGCCGTGTACCCAAATATGTGGGTTTCAAAGGATGTAGATGTCTCAGCACCGTGTACCCAAATATGTGGGTTTCAAAGGATGCAGATGTCTCAGCGCCGTGTACCCAAATATGTGGGTTTCAAAGGATGTAGATGTCTCAGCCCCGTGTACCCAAATATGTGGGTTTCAAAGAATGCAGATGTCTCAGCACCGTGTACCCAAATATGTGGGTTTCAAAGGATGTAGATGACTCAGCGCCGTGTACTCAAATATGTGGGTTTCAAAGGATGTAGATGTTTCAGCACCGTGTACCCAAATATGTGGTTTCAAAGGATGTAGATGTCTCAGCCCGTGTACCCAAATATGTGGGTTTCAAAGGATGTAGATGACTCAGCACCGTGTACCCAAATATGTGGGTTTCAAAGGATGTAGATGACTCAGCGCCGTGTACCCAAATATGTGGGTTTCAAAGGATGTAGATGACTCAGCGCCGTGTACCCAAATATGTGGGTTTCAAAGGATGTAGATGACTCAGCGCCGTGTACCCAAATATGTGGGTTTCAAAGGATGTAGATGTACTCAGCACCGTGTACCCAAATATGTGGGTTTCAAAGGATGTAGATGACTCAGCCCGTGTACCCAAATATGTGGGTTTCAAAGGATGCAGATGTCTCAGCCCGTGTACCCAAATATGTGGGTTCAAAGGATGTAGATGACTCAGCCCGTGTACCCAAATATGTGGGTTTCAAAGAATGCAGATGTCTCAGCGCCGTGTACCCAAATATGTGGGTTTCAAAGGATGCAGATGTCTCAGCGCCGTGTACCCAAATATGTGGGTTTCAAAGGATGAGATGACTCAGCGCCGTGTACCCAAATATGTGGGTTTCAAAGGATGCAGATGTCTCAGGCCGTGTACCCAAATATGTGGGTTTCAAAGGATGTAGATGACTCAGCGTCGTTACCCAAATATGTGGGTTTCAAAGGATGTAGATGTCTCAGCCCCGTGTACCCAATGATGTGGGTTTAAAAATGTAATTTTAAATTCAACTAAAGTTCTCATGGTTTTGAAATAAAACGCTTTAGCTACCAGCCAAGAAATCTGCTGTGTGTGCGCATGCGCCAACTTGCGGGACATGTTGAGCTGTATTGGATATCCATGTCAGTCCACCTGTGGGTTGCGTGTGTGACCTTGCCTAGGAGGACACGGTATCGGTGATACGTCTGCCCTGGGTTCAATCATTATTTCATATGGCACTAACAGTGGCGTGCTGCTGGTCTGTTCACTTTGTGTCAATACCTCCTGACCTCTGCTTTGTTTAGTTCCCTCCTACCTCCATTGTGTGTGGTACCTCCTGACCTCTGCTTTGTTTAGTTCCCTCCTACCTCATCGGTGTGAGGTACCTCCTGACCTCTGCTTTGTTTAGTTCCCTACTACCTCATCGGTGTGGAGGTACCTCCTGACCTCTGCTTTGTTTAGTTCCCTCCTACCTCATCGGTGTGAGGTACCTCCTGACCTCTGCTTTGTTTAGTTCCCTCCTACCTCATCGGTGTGAGGTACCTCCTGACCTCTGCTTTGTTTAGTTCCCTACTACCTCATCGGTGTGAGGTACCTCCTGGCCTCTGCTTTGTCTAGTTCCCTCCTAACTCCATGGTGTGAAGTACCTCCTGACCTCTGCTTTGTTTAGTTCCCTCCTACCTCCACGGTGTGAAGTACCTCCTGACCTTGTTTGTTTAGTTCCCTCCTACCTCCACGGTGTGAAGTACCTCCTGACCTCTGCATTGTCTAGTTCCCTCCTACCTCCATGGTGTGAAGTACCTCCTGGCCTCTGCTTTGTTTAGTTTCCTCCTACCTTCCACGGTGTGAGGTACCTCCTGACCTCTGCTTTGTTTAGTTCCCTCCTACCTCCTCCTCCCTTCAGACCCAAACCCATCTTCTTTGGTGTTTAAGTTCCTGATATACACACGCAAGTGAAAAATATGCTTTCACACAAAGTTGAAGCACAAATAACCAGATAATGTCTACTAATTGCATTGTTTCCTCGTAATTAAATTAGACTACATAACTAAACAAATTATGCCTGTTTTATACTTTAAAATAACTGCTGACACATAAATAACGATTAGTTTATTGTAACAACTTTGATTAATAATCACATGTGGTTAAATGCCAAGCTTCTATTAAGTTCTGGCTTTGCTGGTGACTAGTTTTTGAATCCCAGCTTGGTGTATTAAGGCTGCTTATTCTTAATATCTCCTCTCTCCTTCAACAATTTTGAATAAATTTACTAGGTTTGTATCTTCCCTATCCGATTAGCGCATTAATGGGATATGAAAATACCCGAATGCGAAGTACAAAATAATAGCTTCATTATGTTCTTATTGTTACCGATTCGAGAAATGACTATGTTCAGATACCAATATACGTAGAGTCCAATGACATTTTTGTGAAAGTAAATAATGTTTTCGCTTATTCTGAAACTGTACGACGTTGGTTGTGAGGTACCCTGAATCCATTAAAGTATCAGTTTCAAAATAACACTTTCATTTGATTCTAAACTAATGAGTTTGATATTATTTTAAGATATCCTAACCTGGCAGTCGTAAGTTGAATAGTTTGTTTTAGAGATGCTCCGTGTCAGCTAAACTATGTTTCTTCAGTTCCTGATAACCAATATTGTGGATGTGTAAAGTTGAGCTACATTGGTGGGTAAATAAACTAAATATTAGGCTTATATGGTCTTCAAATTAAGGGTAGTTTACTGATTCCATTTTATTTAATTTGAATATTTAGAAAAATTAATATAGTGATTTGATTCAAAACGGGTCTTTGTTAATTTTTTACATAATAAACAAATAAATGTATCGGTTTTCTAAAAAAAATCTATAGTGGATTACTCATAATTGATTTTGGTAAATTTTAAATATTTTTTAAAACATCTATACTGATTTTATTTAAAATTGGTACAAGTAGACTATTTTACAAAATAATGAATTGTATATCCTTATTTTTACTTTCTCTCTATCTTACAGGTAGAGAAAGTATTGTGATCGTCAAAAAAATCGAACTCGAGATTTTGATGAATTTTGACGTTTCATGACTTCCTGAATCCGAAAAAGTGGTTTTTGAATTTCCGTCTGTCTGTCTGTCTGTCTGTCTGTACCTCCAACTAGAGCCTAAACTATTTTACCGATTGAGCTGAAACTTGATATCTAGGGTTTTCATAGGGTTGCCCCGAGGGGTTTTTGGAATTGGATATCTACCCCTAAAATTAAGGGTAGTTTACTGAAGGGCAAAAAGAGAAAAAGTCGATTTTCTCAAAATCGGCTCTAACGATTTTGATTAAATTTCATTTATGAACATAAATAAATATTCCAAACAAAATGGCTACTCTCAATATTTCGGCAAAATCGTTTTAAGGGCTCCGGTCTGATGCGTAAATTAACATTTTTTATAATAGCTCCGAAACTATTTGAGATATGAAATTACTTAGCATTACAAATATGTATATATATTTATAATACAAATATTTTATTCGAAACATATTTTTATAAAATCAATAATTTTAAATCTATACGCAATTATATATATATTTTAAACTTTTTGGGCATTAAAGCTTAAGTATTGCGACCGTAAGAAAAACTAACCTGAAATGTTGATGGATGTCGACGTCTCATGACCCCCTGAACTAGAGTAACCTCGATGCGTTTCTGCGTTCCTTAATGAGTACTCGCTAGCCGTTCCGTCTTATGGCGGTGCTAATATCCAAGCAGGCAAGAAAAACGACCGGCCATTTTGAGGGCGTACGAGATTCGTCACATCTCGGCTCATCTCGGCTCATCTCGGCCTACCACTGTGCAGTTGTCTCTCGTTTCCACTGGTTTTTCAGTTTTTTTTAATTATGTTCAATAATTTCCTGAATTATTTTATATCTAACTTTAATTCCCGAATTATTATATATTTAACTCTTTTAATTAAATTTAATATAATATTACCGAAGCAAAATGCCACACAATTGTAGTCCTGTGATACCTGTGATAGTGCAAGATAATCGTTTTGAAATATTATTATGTTGATGATGTTTTATATTTAACTTAATATAATTTAATGTGAGCTCTACATCCTTGTGACCAAGTGTTAAAACTAGCAAAATGCTACAAATATGTTGTGCTGTGAAATGCATTCACACAACAGAAAATTGTAAACTAAAAAGATTTCCAGCGGTTCCCAGAGGAGTATAATTTGGGGATCTAACCTAAAACCGGTGCATTGGCAAAGTAAAGGACACCACAGGATTTGTGAGTTAAGCATGATCTTATTTTTATTATTAATCTTCTTACGGAATTTTGAGTAAGAAACATAACCAAGCTATCTTGACAGTTATTAAAGTTAGATTTGCATGAATACCGTAGGCCTGTTCGAGGTGAATAAACTTAAAGTAGGCTATTTAAGTAACTAGAAAACGTACATGGCCTAGGCCTATTAAAACTAATCAGCATAAACCACTGATGAGTCCTATAATTTTGGACCCTATTAACTTAGACAACGGCTCTAGTATGTCTTAACTGTTCCATTTAAGCCATTTCTTTCTTAAAATATAAAAATTATTGTTATCAGCCGTACATTATTTCAAACATTAAAACACATAGAATCAATTTGAACCAAAAAAGAAGCAAAAAGAAAAAACCTTTACATTAAATAACAAGTTCCACTCACCTAAGCGATGGATATCTTTCGGCCATTCTAGAACTATTGATCACACTACACTAAGCCCCAAACACAATTTTTACCATCTTTATGAGGGAATAATAATCGTCTATGATGACCAGAACTTACTTTACTTCAAAGTAAATTTAACTTCTAATTATTTAAATATATGTAGGTGACATGTAGGCCTATCCAAAACTCCCAAATTACAGACAAAGTAAAACATAATATTGTTGATGTCATTGAAATAACACAACTTTATATTCGTTATTAGGTATGACACTTATCCAACCAAGCTTAACCTTACCTTTTATTATCATGACACTCTATAAACCCAACTTAATCTAACGTTTCATGTGTAGATAAATTAAATTTATTATTATAGATAAAATTAACCATTCATTGTAATAAATATAGATGATGCATATAAGAAATTACCTCTCTATCCTCGATAGATTGTAAAATACAGAAATATCCATATGGAGAGGGGGCAAAGGCCCCTCCTAAAAATTATATCATGCGAGAATTTTAAAGAACTGTCCCACAATAATAATGGTGCAAACTGACCATTTATATGACCTTCCATCTGGTCAGGTGAGAACAATGTGTCTTTCCCTTATTTTACACACAACCCATCCCCCCCCCCCCCAATTTTGGTCACAGAGCTACAGTGCTGGTGGATAAAAGAGGAAGGGGTGGGTTCCCCGAAAAAATAAAGTCGTTAAATCTATGCCCTCCCCTTCCCAAATATCCCCCCCTAAATTTCCCCGCTGTTGTTTATAATATTTCACAAGTTACATACACTTTATTTGATTGCTTGATTTTTAATTAAAAACAAAAACTACTAATACATTTTGGTACATGAAACATGTAGTAATGTACCAATATTTATTACTATTACATAATAGCTCGTTTTAATTACAGAAGTATTTAGCTTAAATGACGACTAATATTGCCTTGACATTATTTTGGAAGGCCTCTTAGATTTTGAATTGCCGCCAAAACTTGCCATACTTAGTTGATAATTACTTAAAGTTGTGCAATTTTTATGGACTTTCACTTTAATATTCGTATATTTTAAGCTTTTATGATTACATAAACATTCGTTATATAATTTATTTAGTTCTAAATACATGCGTAATTAACGTGTAAAATTCAGTTCTCTCCATAAGAAAAGCATTGTAGGCTCTGACGTCATACCCCCACAATGGCATACTGCGAGTACTCATTATATCTAGGTTATTCTACCCTGAACCCTTAAATATAGTATTTGCAATGCCGTCTGTCTGTGTGTCTATTAAAACTTAAAATTAAGGGTAGTTTACTGAAGGGCAAAAAGAGAAAAAGTCGATTTTCTCAAAATCGGCTCTAACGATTTTGATTAAATTTCATTTATGAACATAAATAAATATTCCAAACAAAATGGCTACTCTCAATATTTCGGCAAAATCGTTTTAAGGGCTCCGGTCTGATGCGTAAATTAACATTTTTTATAATAGCTCCGAAACTATTTGAGATATGAAATTACTTAGCATTACAAATATGTATATATATTTATAATACAAATATTTCATTCGAAACATATTTTTATAAAATCAATAACTTTCAATATATACGCAATTATATATATATATTTTTAACTTTTTGGGCATTAAAGCTTAAGTATTGCGACCGTAAGAAAAACTAACCTGAAATGTTGATGGATGTCGACGTCTCATGACCCCCCGAACCCTTAAAAATAGTCTTTGCAATGCCGTCTGTCTGTGTGTCTATTAAAACTTAAAATTAAGGGTAGTTTACTGAATGGCAAAAAGAGAAAAAGTCAATTTTCTCAAAATCGGCTCAAACGATTTTAATTAAATTTCATTTATAAACATTAATAAATATTCCAAACAAAATGGCTACCCTCAATATTTCGGCAAAATGGCTTTAAGGGCTCCGGTCTGATGCGTAAATTAACATTTTTTTAAATAGCTCCGAAACTATTTGAGATATGAAATTACTTAGCATTACAAATATGTATATATATTTATAATACAGATATTTTATCCGAAACATATTTTTATAAAATCAATAACATTCAATATATACGCAATTATATGAATTTTTTTAACTTTTTGGACATTAAAGTTTAAGTATTGCGACCGTAAAAAAAAAACTAACCTGAAATGTTGATGGATGTCGACGTCTCATGACCCCCCGAACCCTAAAAAATAGTCTTTGCAATGCCGTCTGTCTGTGTGTCTATAAAAACTTAAAATTAAGGGTAGTTTACTGAAGGACGAAAAGAGAAAAATTTGGTTTTCTCAAAATCTGCTTAAACGATTTTGATTAAAATTCGTATCTAGGCGTTGATTAAGATTATAAATAAACTGGCTATTTTCATTTTCCTATGAAAATGATTTTTAGGGTACATTACAGAAGCGTTAATTTCCGTATCTCCACAACTATTGGAGAAACTAAACAACTTATCATTGCAAAATTGTAGGACTATTAGAAATAAAAAACTTTTATTTGACATTATTTTTATAAAACAGCAGTTTCTGAGATATTTGCAAATATATTAATACAATTTTGTGAGCTTTAGTTGTAAACATATACTACTTAAGTCTTAACGCAATAATACTCCAATGCCATAGAGTAATTAAATATAAGTAAGTATCTAAAAAAAGTATGTTATTTTTCCTTAAATCTCTTAGGAGAAATGTTTGCATAGCAATGATTTATCTCCATTTTAGACTCAATAGTCAATATTTACATTTTTTATTGGTCAAAATGTATAAATGAATAATTAAATATCAATGCGATGACTTGAAGATCTGCAACACCTTTTAAAATGTTAAAATTTTAACCAGAAATCGAAATTTTAATACGAAGTGTTGACCCTTGTGGAAGACATTAAACTGTTTGAAATGTTCTTAGGTGGACAAAGATGCGCCTCTTTTCTCATTGATTCTATATCATTATATATTATTTTACGCGTGTTCTTATGTGGAGTGGTGATGATACAATGTACATTATTCCGTTCAGAAATCTTACGAGTTTATAGAAAGAGAGAGAAAGTCTGTGCGGTGTGCCGTACCATTTATTTCTAAATACATCAATTTTATGGTAGTTTACCAACGACAAATTATAGAAAATATGACATTTTTACTTTCTCTCTATCTTACAGGTAGAGAAAGTATTGTGATCGTCAAAAAAATCGAACTCGAGATTTTGATGAATTTTGACGTTTCATGACTTCCTGAATCCGAAAAAGTGGTTTTTGAATTTCCGTCTGTCTGTCTGTCTGTCTGTCTGTACCTCCAACTAGAGCCTAAACTATTTTACCGATTGAGCTGAAACTTGATATCTAGGGTTTTCATAGGGTTGCCCCGAGGGGTTTTTGGAATTGGATATCTACCCCTAAAATTAAGGGTAGTTTACTGAGGGGCAAAATGAGAAAAAGTCGATTTTCTCAAAATCGGCTCTAACGATTTTAATTAAATTTCATTTATGAACATAAATAAATATTCCAAACAAAATGGCTACTCTCAATATTTCGGCAAAATCGTTTTAAGGGCTCCGGTCTGATGCGTAAATTAACATTTTTTATAATAGCTCCGAAACTATTTGAGATATGAAATTACTTAGCATTACAAATATGTATATATATATTTATAATACAAATATTTTATTCGAAACATATTTTTATAAAATCAATAACTTTCAATATATACGCAATTATATATATATTTTTAACTTTTTGGGCATTAAAGCTTAAGTATTGCGACCGTAAGAAAAACTAACCTGAAATGTTGATGGATGTCGACGTCTCATGACCCCCCGAACCCTTAAAAATAGTCTTTGCAATGCCGTCTGTCTGTGTGTCTATTAAAACTTAAAATTAAGGGTAGTTTACTGAAGGGAAAAAAAAGGAAAAAGTTGATTTTCTCAAAATCGGCTCTAACGATTTTGATTAAATTTCATTTATGAACATAAATAAATATTCCAAACAAAATGGCTACTCTCAATATTTCGGCAAAATCGTTTTAAGGGCTCCGGTCTGATGCGTAAATTAACATTTTTTATAATAGCTCCGAAACTATTTGAGATATGAAATTACTTAGCATTACAAATATGTATATATATTTATAATACAAATATTTTATTCGAAACATATTTTTATAAAATCAATAACTTTCAATATATACGCAATTATATATATATTTTTAACTTTTTGGGCATTAAAGCTTAAGTATTGCGACCGTAAGAAAAACTAACCTGAAATGTTGATGGATGTCGACGTCTCATGACCCCCCGAACCCTTAAAAATAGTCTTTGCAATGCCGTCTGTCTGTGTGTCTATTAAAACTTAAAATTAAGGGTAGTTTACTGAATGGCAAAAAGAGAAAAAGTCGATTTTCTCAAAATCGGCTCCAACGATTTTGATTAAATTTCATTTATAAACATTAATAAATATTCCAAACAAAATGGCTACCCTCAATATTTCGGAAAAATGGCTTTAAGGGCTCCGGTCTGATGCGTAAATTAACATTTTTTTAAATAGCTCCGAAACTATTTGAGATATGAAATTACTTAGCATTACAAATATGTATATATATTTATAATACAGATATTTTACCCGAAACATATTTTTATAAAATCAATAATTTTCAATATATACGCAATTATATGAATTTTTTTAACTTTTTGGACATTAAAGTTTAAGTATTGCGACCGTAAAAAAAAAAACTAACCTGAAATGTTGATGGATGTCGACGTCTCATGACCCCCCGAACCCTAAAAAATAGTCTTTGCAATGCCGTCTGTCTGTGTGTCTATAAAAACTTAAAATTAAGGGTAGTTTACTGAAGGGCGAAAAGAGAAAAATTTTGTTTTCTCAAAATCTGCTTAAACGATTTTGATTAAAATTCGTATCTAGGCGTTGATTAAGATTATAAATAAACTGGCTATTTTCATTTTCCTATGAAAATGATTTTTAGGGTACATTACAGAAGCGTTAATTTCCGTATCTCCACAACTATTGGAGAAACTAAACAACTTATCATTGCAAAATTGTAGGACTATTAGAAATAAAAAACTTTTATTTGACATATATTTTTATAAAAACAGCAGTTTCTGAGATATTTGCAAATATATTAATACAATTTTGTGAGCTTTAGTTGTAAACATATACTACTTAAGTCTTAACGCAATAATACTCCAATGCCATAGAGTAATTAAATATAAGTAAGTATCTAAAAAAAGTATGTTATTTTTCCTTAAATCTCTTAGATCATTGCTATGCAAACATTTCTCCTATCTCCATTTTAGACTCAATAGTCAATATTTACATTTTTTATTGGTCAAAATGTATAAATGAATAATTAAATATCAATGCGATGACTTGAAGATCTGCAACACCTTTTAAAATGTTAAAATTTTAACCAGAAATCGAAATTTTAATACGAAGTGTTGACCCTTGTGGAAGACATTAAACTGTTTGAAATGCTCTTAGGTGGACAAATATGCGCCTCTTTTCTCATTGATTCTATATCATTGTATATTATTTTATGCGTGTTCTTATGTGGAGTGGTGATGATACAATGTACATTATTCCGTTCAGAAATCTTACGAGTTTATAGAAACAGAGAGAAAGTCTGTGCGGTGCACCGTACCATTTATTTTATATTGATCTTAAAGATTGAGTTCAAAATAAGTATTTGGGAATAGTTTTTCATGGTAAATAAGAATACTCTTTTATTTTTAAAAATTACAAATAAGTTTAGGGTAGCTTACAAAATACTTATTTTTGAAAAATTATTTAAAATATTTAAACAACTTGGCTTAAATGTTTATAAATCAAGATTTTTTTATTGTATAGTTTTTGTTATGAGAAAAACTGACTTAAGGGTATTTTACTGAACAGCTATTTTTGAACATTTTCTTCGAAGCTATAACGCACAATATGATACATTTTGTGCGATTTTGTCGTACTATTTATTTATCTAGTCCGAAGTGAGTGCAAAATAATATGTCCTATTTGTACGTTTGGTGACATTGTTTATTAAGTTAATCTTCACCTCTTAAAGTAGGGTTACCATATCCGTAACGTGGCAAATGATAACATTAAAAATATGATGACCAGAGAAAGGATGGGTATAATTTATTTTATTTAACTATCTTTATTTAGTAATGTCTATCAAAGAGAATGAAAATATCACATAAATTACATATTAAAGTAAGTAGGTTAACATAGGAAAAAATATATATCGGTTACTTTAATCATATAGTATCCTACTTAAACTAAATAAGAATCACTTATAGTTTTATTATTATAGATAACACTAATATCAGCAAGATTAATAAATCAACATAATATTTTGTCTTGTCCTAAATTTCCACCAACATTTTTTTTATGTTAAAAACTTATGAAATTTTTACTAAAAGTTAAATAAAATAGTACATTTTGAATCAAAACGGAGAAAACAAAGTACACAATTCGTCAGAAAGAGTACGGTTGGTAGTATTCACTTGCTCTTTGCGTGTTCAATGACTCTTTTGGCAAGATCGCAGCCTGCCAAATCAATATTTGATTAAATTTACCAATGGATATATTTACCTACTTTAAAGTTACATACCTACTTAAATATGTAATTTATGTGATATTTTCGCTCTCTATACTAAAAATTTGTTAAATAAAAATGTGTGAATAAGAAATATATACCAGTCCTTCTCCCGGTTTTTTACCTATACTATTTTTACAGGATCGAATAGGGTAGCTCTACTTTAAAATGTAAACTGAACATAATATCAATAAAATTAGAATATCCACCCACGTCTACAAATAGGACAGATTCTTTTTCACACACTTTTGACCAAATAAATAGATCATATTTATTGAAAATATTAATGTATTTGGATGATAGGATTATTGTTGGTGATTGAAATAGTGGTGTACTTGTTTGATTATTCTCTTCCTTCCATGTTTCAAATCACTTGTTTACGCAAAGATTGTATTTAGATGCTAAGAGCTGCCTTAGGTAAAGCCAAGAATATTCCCCAGCGTCTGAAAATAATCTTGTAAGAGCCAGCCAGTATTGTCCGTCCAAGTGTTCTGAATGTGCCTTGTCAACAGCTTCACTAATCCTCCTTGGGAAGACTTACAACACTTCCTCACTTACAGACCCTGCTCTTACACACACTAGATGTTAGGCAACCCGCAGACCACTGGCCGCTTCATAACAAGCTATATTTGGAGAGATCAAAATAACGAACAAATTCAATGGAACAGCCAGTAATAGCTCATTAAAATTACTTTATTTTAATTCCTTTTTTTTTTTAATATTCCATTCTATTTTTAATAATAATAATACTACCTGAGCGTGATAAAATTTATACATACATAATGTATATTTACATACATATGGCTATGTATTTTTGTGTAACCACGGTAGCTGGCACAATCTTGACCCATACTAAATAAATTATTACTAAATCCAAGTAACTTTGATATATAAAATCAAATACTTGAACAAAAAAACAATAATTTATAGCAAAGTTAATATTTCTCCAAAATTAACACATAAAATATTCGTTAAGTATATTTAATAAGCAAGAATAGAACCTTAATTAATTACGAAAAATATGGATCAATCTTTCTTAATTATGTATATACTATACAATAAAAAAGTTTATAAAATAAGAAAATAAATAATCAATGAATTTAACATTCATGAAAAATCCATTCAATTCTACAAACCAAATAATAAGAATTAACCCTG
The DNA here is from genome assembly GCA_033556935.1 of Timema podura. NCBI lineage: Eukaryota > Metazoa > Arthropoda > Insecta > Phasmatodea > Timematidae > Timema > Timema podura. The sequence goes on along the minus strand of JAVRXN010000004.1, from coordinate 67,000,301 downwards.
CTTTTTAAAAAACATATATAAATATGAATGGATATAAAATGTACATAGACATATATACATACATATAAATATACATACATTTATTATTTTTTTAAAGAAACATATTATTTTAAAATGGAAGTTTAAATGTTGTAATTTTTCCAATGTCTGTATATGAAAATACAGAAGAATAATGCATTTTTTAATTAGTTATTGTGATTTTTATTTAATTTAACATATTTATAGTATGTATAAAGTACAAAATAATCTTTGAAAAATATATTTAACTTAATTTTTTGACCCTGACCCTTCCGAACACAAAGCATACCGTACTATGTATCTTACATGCAGAGAGATAAATAGATTGATGTCCACATGAAATAGGACTGTATACAGTGAATCAAATCTTTAAAACATTAATACTCTCGAATTAATGTTCTTTCACTTATTCTTACTTTTAAAAGCGTATCCTTCTATCCCAGCTGTCTACAATCATTTCGTTATGTGTGCCAAGTTTTACTTTTATTTTGGTTTTTTGGGTCAACTCTACAAATTTAAAAAAATTATTGGAGCTACGAGTAAGGATGGTAAATATATATATATATATATATTTACAAAACAGTGATATATTTATATCGATATTCTGTAACCAATATATCGATAAGTTTATCAATGTATTAAATACATCACCCTATTCTTTAGAGCTTGCGAATAAAAATAAATTATACGATTGTTTTCTCTGTTTTTATTAACTGGATTGATTTTTTACTATTTTTACCAAACCTTTTTTCAATGTTCAACAGGAAAATAAAACATTAAAAAGTGAAAAGTGGAAAATGTCAAAGAATTGCATAACAGAACAGCAGCCATCTTAATACTGCCCATCCAGTTCGTCCAGACCAATTATTCAACATAAAGGAAACAACAGATATATCGACATACTTTCATCAATATATCGTAGTTTAGACATAAACCTTGCGATATATCAAATGATAAATATATCGAAATGTTTTGGGAAAGATTGTTTAACTTGAGGCGCTGAATAGCTTGTAATACAACTCCTTATAAACTACTATAATTTACCTTCAGCGAATGAATGAGTATTCCAATTAGTAAATTGTTTTTAATTAACTATCAACGTTTTGGTACAATATAATACGTATATATCTTTGTTTTTCAAACTTATGAAAATTTATAGAAATGAAATCCGACACCTTAGCTCAGTAGGTAATGTGTCTGTCTACTAAGCTAAGGATCACGTCATGGCTGAAAGTTTTATTATTGGTGAAATGTGGGTCTACCCTTTCGCAGTGATGAATTAACGACTGGGGACTGGATGTTGTGTCTGTTCTAGTCATAAGATAAATTATAAGGCATGTGAAGCTACAGTGGAAAATATATGGCTTGGATAAAAAACTGACCCAGGCCACTGGCTGGAAACATTAATGGATGTAAAAACTATTAGAAATTGACTTGGCCACTCACTACATTTTGTCCAAAACATTGATTTTAAATTAATAAACGATAGCACAAGAAATATCGACAACTTATTTATGTAGACTATAAAAATATACGCAATATTAAATATGTATTAACATTTTTAACTAATGAAAATAAAGAGCTAGGGACAAATCAGATTACTTGGTGGGCCGAATAATGACCGTGGCCGTAGTTTGGATACCCCTGCTCTAGTACAAAAATGGATGAGAGACATTCTTCATATTAGTACAACTTAAAACGTAGTTTTATTTCCAGCTGTGAACTTTTGGTCCCAAATAACGACTATTTACACAAGAAAAGTCAATATTGTGCTTGTATTTATTATTATTATTATTATTATTATTATTATTATTATTATTATTATTATTATTATTATTATTATTATTTATTATTATTTAACACCGCGTCTTACTACCCGTTCGGGTTATACGCTTAAGTACTGAGTATGCTACAGGGTTAGGAATTGGGAAGGTTAAATCTAAAGGACGTGAACCCGCATTAGCGTGGAGGGAGAGTGGAAAACCATTTAGGAAAAACCACCCCCAGTTCACCCGACCGAACCTTGAACCTCGATCTTCCCGTCCTCGGTGGTCTGACTCAACACGACTAGCGCGTTAGTTAACCACGCCACCGAGGCGGGTATTGTGCTTGTAGACTGAGAAAACTTGTGAAGTATTTTGGCACAGTTAATCTCTGTTTGTTGAAGTACGAGGAAGTCATGAACTCATGATTATATAAAACAGCGAGACCAGAATCTTCAATAAGCTAATATTGTTACTCGATGAGTGGATTGTGTAGGTTAAGATCCAGGTCAACAACCAAATCCTAGTTTTGCTTGCAACGATCTTGTTCACTTCATGTTGAATAGATAAGGGATGGTTGCTGCCACTATTGATTCGTTGCATGAGGCACGCGCTGTGTATCGATTATATTCAATGTCCCTTTTACGCTACCTTGTGCATCAATTACTAAGTAGGCCCGAACTGGCTTTAAACGTTTTGTGGCTTAAGTCAATTATTCAGGGACTTTCTGCCTTCCTTTTGGGTCAAACACTAATGTGATTGGTATACAGTTGTTGTACTTGGTTACGTTAGACAGTGTGAACAGAGACAAAATAGAGAGGTAAATATGATCAGCTTTGGAGGTCAAATAAAAGGCGTTACTATCGCAATAAACTGGACTTATTATGGTTGGGAGACTGAAGGTTTAGATCCCGGTTGGAAACCTTGTCATCATATTGAATAAATTACCTTAGTTGATTACATTTTGAACGATTTTTTTTTCAAGCTGAATTGTATTGGATCCTAGTAAGGTAGCAGTCTTCATTTTTGCTCACCATAATAGCCTTATCAATACTACTCGGGGAAATACACCAGGTATTCATGCATTATTATGAGATATGTATATCTGAATCATGCTAGAGATGGCATCATAACTTCATTGATGGCTATATCATAGATATATATCTCACCTTGCTCTTATTGGACTCAAACTAAACATATGGCATACCCTGAATGATTACCATATGTTTTAGCTTAAATCAATATCTTGCTTACCTTTACTAGGTTTTAACTTCGCTACTGAATAAGTTAAGTGATCGGACAACCTGTCATGTGTCATGACAACCTTTTTGAAATCTCAGTAACCATATTGGTTAATGCCAGTAATAAAACCCAAGGATCTAACTGTGGTCCTCATGTGAAGGATAGGACATGGTCGGAACAAGTCAAGGAATATGTGTAAATATTCGGGTTTCATCCCACTTGTGGCTTGTATACTCCTGCATGTTGTATTGTACAAGATCAGGGTTCAAATATCCTGTAATTCATGTCTTACTATGTTTGTGTGCAAGCTTTAAATGAGTGAAGATAAAGTTTCGTGCGTGTATCTTGATTGAAATAATTAGATAATGAGAAAGTATGTGGCATGTGTATTGAAGAATGGTTAAATGTATTTTAAAAGTGATGTATGTCAAGTATGATTCAATGAACGATTATCAAATGTATTGTAAGTATGATGCATGATTATCATAATTGAAAATGGTAAAATATATAATAATTATGTCACATGATTCAAATGAAGCATGAAGTATGCATACGAATGATGAAGGCTAATTAATAAGTATGATAGTGAGTAAGAGGTCCGATAAATTAAAGATGATCAAAGGTTTTATAAGTAGGCTATGATGCATGACTCTTATCATTATGAAGTATGAAATAATTAACTAAGGATGATCAAATATATGATTCTGATCAATTAAAGATAGTAAATGTCTTATAATTGCAATGCATGACTTGGATCAAAGGATCATAAACAAGTACAATGTTGCAGGATGCATTACAATGATCAATTAAGAATAATTCTATGTCATGAAAGTATAATGTATTGTTTTGATAAATGGATAATGATTAAATGTTGAATAAGCATGATGTATGGCTTCAATTAATGGATAATAAACATATTTTGTATAATTATCAAGCATGACTTTGAACTGTGTAGTGTGTACGCAGATAAAACGTCGTTTAGCTACTATACATGGTTTCAATCAATGAGTTTAACTAAGCATTATGAGTGAAGTTTGTTAAAGTATTGCATAGTTGATAGAGAATGAACAGAGACATAAGATGGCTCCTTCTTTGACAATTTATACAAGCATGTTTTCACCATGTTGGAATCAACAAAGGGATGACTTCTAGCTTTAACGGTTCCAGTCGTTGATACATAGTCCTATAATAGTACGCCTTATTTACACTTCGATAAATTATACGTTTATAGAATAAAATAATTTGCCCTTATGAGCTCGGGGTGATATACTATATCGTGTATTAAGTCTATCTGTGATTAATAGATGATGCTCAAAGGTCTCTAAGTATTATATATAAATGTTTATTAAATGTTGCATTGTATGAACACCAAACTATTCTTAAATATAGGGGGAAATAATATTTACTCACTTTTAGTTTTAAATACTGTATAATTTTTTTATGTGATCTATATTTAATTTAAATATCCAACTTTGGTAAATGTTTACCCCCTTTACGGTGGACGCATGGTCTAATACGTCACTCTCGCAATAGACTAGACTGCTAATGATGGGAAGATCAAAATTGAAGGGACTTTTTTAGTAGAGTGGTGGGAGGGAGAGAATAAGTTGTCCTCTTAAAAAAATATTTTTTCTAAGTTTAATCTCTTTGAAAATTGTTTTTTAAACTAGCTAACAAATATAACTTTAATAATTATATTAGTAACCATATAGTATAAGGTGTATGAAAACTTTATCTCGTAGTCTGCCTTGGCGCTATGCCACAGGAGTTAATGGCACCGCCTACATGAAGTGGGAAATACTCAAACATTGCAAGTTTTACCTTCTTGCGACCCCTTGGAGGGATACAATATTGTAATCTTCAAAAAATTCAAGATTTTGATGGATGCTGTCCGCCTGACTGTATGTCTGTTTCTCAGAATAGAGCCGAAACCATTTTACCGATTGGTCTAAACTTAGTATCTAGGGTTTTCATAAGGTCCCTCTGAGGGGTTTTTAGAATTAGATATAAACCCCTAAATTTAAGGGTAGTTTACTGAAGGGGAAAAAGAGAAAAAATAGATATTCCCAAAATTCACAGTAACTAGTTTGATAAAATTTTGTATCTAGACACTGTTTATTATAATAAACAAAATGTAAATTTTCATTTTCCATGAAAATGGCTTTGAGGTTACTTACCTAATGCAGAAATGTCCAATTTTGATTAAATCACCGTTGCTATTCGAGATACGAAATAATTGATCATTGTAAGGATGTAATACTCTTAAATATAAAACTCTTTCGTTTGAAATATATTTTAATAAAAATAATAGTTTCTGAGCTACAAGACAGTATATGTCTTTTTATTAAAGTCTTTGAAAATGAAATTGATTCTTATGCTCTTTGGTGGACAGAGATGCTTCTTCTTTATCAATGTTACTGCAACGGTTTATATTATTACATGTATGATTTTTTTAGTGTTTCTGTAATACTGTTTATTATTTCGTTTCAAATATTTTACGAGTTTTTTGGTAAATAAATATCTATATTTTAAGATAAAAGAGAGATAAAGTCACTGCAATGCATCGTACCATTTATTATAATAATGTCACTCAGACGCTTCACGACCAAAAAGTTAATGCTAAAATAGCTTAGAATATTCTATGTTTTGTTCTTAACAACAAATGATTGTTTAAAACAATACCAGTACTAATTTCTTATACACGTCACCCAAGTCAAAGAACTGCGGCAGTTTGAGTAAAACAAAATTGAAAATGAGCTAATTTTACATTTCCATATGCATATGTGGTCACCGCTGACCAGCAAGTTGAGTTTGGAACTGAGGAAGAAACTGCCATATTTGGAGCATCGTGCTGTATGGAGCAGAAACTTGGACTCCTAGGAAGATGGGAAAGAAATACTTGGAGAGTTTTGAATTGTGGTAGACAGACAGGGTGACAAATAAAGAAGTCCTAAGAAGAGTGGGTGAAAAGAGAACCATTTTGGATGTGATTCTTTAGTACAAAGCAAATTGGATCCGACAAATCCTTAAGAAGAACTGTCTTCTGTACGAAGTCATAAAAAGAAAGGTTGAGGGAAAGAGGAGTTTAGGAAGAAGGAGGATTAAAATATTGAATGACGTGAAGGAAAGAAGAAAATTCTGGAAGCTGAAGGAGGAGGCAGAGGACAGGGTGCATTGGTGGTCCAAGTTCATTGGCAAAAGGAATGGACCTGTCGTAAGACAGAACACATAATATTAATATATTGCATTTAAGTTATTTAAATCAAACTCTTAAGATGGCTTATGGTATACGTTGATATCGTTCAATACTAATTTTAGTTTGAACTATATTTTTAAAATAACCAACCACTATTTAAATATTGCGACAGCTGAAATCCACATTTGGTTTAACGTTCAAGAAGGCACACGCAGCGTGGTGTACTGTCCACTGATATACCTGTGTCAGCAGCGTGGTGTACTGTCCACTGATCTACCTGTGTCAGCAGAGCGGTGTACTGTCCACTGATATACCTGTGTCAACAGAGAGGTGTACTGTCCACTGATCTACCTGTGTCAACAGAGCGGTGTACTGTCCACTGATCTACCTGTGTGAGCAGAGCGGTGTACTGTCCACTGATATACCTGTATCAAGCAGAGAGGTGTACTGTCCACTGATATACCTGTGTCAGCAGCGTGGTGTACTGTCCACTGATCTACCTGTGTCAGCAGAGCGGTGTACTGTCCACTGATATACCTGTGTCAACAGAGAGGTGTACTGTCCACTGATCTACCTGTGTCAGCAGCGTGGTGTACTGTCCACTGATCTACCTGTGTCAGCAGAGCGGTGTACTGTCCACTGATATACCTGTATCAGCAGCGTGATGTACTGTCCACTGATCTACCTGTGTCAGCAGCGTGGTGTACTGTCCACTGATCTACCTGTGTCAGCAGAGCGGTGTACTGTCCACTGATATACCTGTGTCAGCAGCGTGATGTACTGTCCACTGATCTACCTGTGTCAACAGAGAGGTGTACTGTCCACTGATCTACCTGTGTCAGCAGCGTGGTGTACTGTCCACTGATCTACCTGTGTCAGCAGAGCGGTGTACTGTCCACTGATATACCTGTATCAGCCGCGTGGTGTACTGTCCACTGATCTACCTGTGTCAGCAGCGTAGTGTACTGTCCACTGATATACCTGTGTCAGCAGCGTGGTGTACTGTCCACTGATCTACTTGTGTCAGCAGAGAGGTGTACTGTCCACTGATATACCTGTGTCAGCAGCGTGATGTACTGTCCACTGATCTACCTGTGTCAATAGAGAGGTGTACTGTCCACTGATCTACCTGTGTCAGCAGCGTGGTGTACTGTCCACTGATATACCTCTGTCAGCAGCGTGGTGTACTGTCCACTGATCTACCTGTGTCAGCAGAGCGGTGTACTGTCCACTGATATACCTGTATCAGCCGCGTGGTGTACTGTCCACTGATCTACCTGTGTCAGCAGCGTAGTGTACTGTCCACTGATCTACCTGTGTCAGCAGAGATGTGTACTGTCCACTGTTCTACCTGTGTCAGCAGTGCGGTGTACTATCCACTGATCTACCTGTGTCAGCACGTGGGAACCAGGATCTCTCTTGTCTATAAGACCTTCTAGACTCGTATTAATACCCTGCCATGGGCAAATTGTTTGTCGCCATGCCAAGCCGGAGTATTCTCGGCAAGAATGTCAAGAAGGACAAATTCAGCCCCCGCGGACCACTTGCTGCTGCTCTCATGTTTAATTAACTCCCTAGATTTTCCAATGATATCTACTTAACACAAACCGGCAACAGAGATTCCGACAAGAACTTGAGTTGGCTCATCGCAGATAAGCTTCGTTTGAACATGTATTTTGGTTCGAGATTAATCTGAAAGAATGTAATAACACAGAAGTCACTTGTATTTTGTATCAAATGGCGTATGGATGGTAATTATTTTTTTTTAAATCCATCAAACTTATTTTTTTAATGACAATACGTTCATTTTGATAAACCTATTACTTATGTTCTAAATAAGACGTTGTTAAGGTGATTTTTTATTTAACTTGTTTATTAGTAAAATGCACTGTACATTATGTGTCCTTTGCCTTACCTTGAAGGCTACAAGCTCACCTTATTGGGTTCTATTACGAAACAAAGTCTTAAATAGGGCCTTAATGTAGTCAATCAAGGTAAGACGGTCAGACTTACCTTGTATGATTCCACTATGGTGTAGCTTAGAGATTAGGGTCATAGTGTAATCATACATGGTAAGGCTTATTACCTTTTCGGGTGAACGCAGTGTACACAGTAATAAACACTGAACCACGAGATGAATGTTTTTATAACTAAAATAACACACTAAAAACCATAAAATAGCAACTACATTAATTATTAAATAGCATAAATCTAAACTGCAATATCTTTAGCATGATCTTCCATCTTGTTTGTTTTGGTTTGAGTTCTAAGTTTCCATTTGTAGGATGTACAGACACTTTACTAGAATATTCTTACATAATCTCGGTAAAATAAATCGTGGGATGAAATTTTACCTCTCTTCATGAACAAAAATGTTTAATTTTTCTAATTTGAAGAAAGATAGTTAATATTTTGTTGAATTTAACTAGTTAAAGATACATACGTTTAGTATTAACATTTTACTTAAAAATTAATAGAATGTACTATTTACAGATTTATCTTAATGCTGTGAAACCAGTTCCAAGAGAGGAAGGATATGTAGGCGCGTCAATACGCTCTCTTAAAGAGCCTGGAACATATGGGATGAAAACTTGACATCAAACGAGAATATTATCCATGGAATATCTCGTAGAATATACTAATGATTGGGGAAAATGTGTCTGCATGGACGCTTATTGTATTTGTAGAGCTCACTAACATAATAATTACCCGCTTCGGTGTCGGCGTGATCTAACACTCTACTCTCGCATTGGACTAGCATGCCGATTACGGGGTGATCGAGGTTTGAATCTCGTTTGGGTGTACTGAGGGAAATGTTTCCCTAAATTGTTTTCCACTCTCCCTTCAAGCAAATGTGGGTGCATCTCCTCTAAATTAAACCGTTCCAATCTATAAAACATTAGTATAGTTAGTACATAGGTGAATAACCGTATAACCCGAGCGGTAAGTAAGATGCGGTGCCAAAAAAATAAAATATAGAACACTTTGGTTCTCTATCTCGGAAAATGACAACTTATCGATTTTTAAGGCTGCTTTCTAATCATAGGAATATTTATAAAGAGACAAGGAGCTTCGATCACCAAATTAATATTTTGGAAAAATAAGAAGTTATACACCTTAGCTCAGTTGGTAGGTTGCGTGCTTGATAACTGAACCTAAGGTCCCGGGTTTGATTCCTAGCATAGCTGAAAAATATGCCATTAGATAGATATGAGTTTTTCCATTCATATTGATGAATTAACGGTGTGAGAGTTGGAAGTTGTATTTGTTCTATATTTAAGTTCGTTTATAAATTATATGTTTATGTTATCACTTGTTTAGTCAGTTTAAATATTTAGGAACTAATTTTAACGAGCAATACCAATATTAGATTGGAAATTAGGTAAAGATAAAGTCGAGAAATGCATGCTAACACTCGATCAGTAGTTATTGACATCTTGCCTGCTGTCAAGGAATGTAAAACTCAGAATATACAAAACAGTAACTGTACCGATTGTTCTCTATGGGTGTGAAATGGGGTATCTTACTTAACGTGATGAAAACCAATTTTGGTGCTAAAAAATAAGAGGCTTAGAAAGATATTTGGTCAAAATAGGAATGAGGCTACTGGGGAGTGAGTGAGATTACACAATGGTGGGTTACATACCCTGTACTCGTCACAATACATTATTAGGATAATAAAGTCTCTTAGATTATGGTGAGGACATGCAGTGTGAATGGGAGATTCTAGAAATGTGTTTAGGGTAACAACTGGCAAACCTAATGGAATAATATTTAGCATCGCGTCTTACTACCCGTTCGGGTTATACGCCTAAGTACTAATTACACTAATGGATTAGGAATTGGGAGGGTTGAATTTAGAGGAAGTGAACCCGCATTTGCGTGGAGGGAGAGTGGAAAACCGTTTAGGAAAAACCACCCCCAGTTCACCCGAGCGAGATTCGAACCTCGATCTCCCCGTCCTCGGCGGTCGAGCTCAACACGACTAGCGCGTTAGCCAACTACGCCACCGAGGCGGGTGAAACCTAATGGAAAGACCTAGTTGTAAATGGGAGCATAACATTAAAATAGACGCGAAAGAGATAGGATGTAATTAGGTGTACTGGATAGAACTAACTCAAGATAGGGATAGGGTGTAATGAGGTGGACTGAATAGAACTAGCTCAAGATAGGGATAGGGTGTAATGAGGTGGACTGAATAGAACTAGCTCAAGATAGGGATAGGATGTAATGAGGTGTACTGGATAGAACTAACTCAAGATAGGGATAGGGTGTAATGAGGTGGACTGAATAGAACTAGCTCAAGATAGGGATAGGATGTAATGAGGTGTACTGGATAGAACTAACTCAAGATAGGGATAGGGTGTAATGAGGTGGACTGAATAGAACTAGCTCAAGATAAGGATAGGGTGTAGTGAGGTGGACTGGATATAACTAACTCAAGATAGGGATAGGGTGTAATGAGGTGGATTGTATAGAACTAATTCAAGATAGGGATAGGGTGTAATGAGGTGGATTATATAGAACTATCTCAAGATAGGGATAGGTTGTAATGAGATGGATTGGATATAAATAACTCAAGATAGGGATAGGTTGTAATGAGGTGGACTGGATAGAACTAGCTCAAGTTAGGGATAGGGTGTAATGAGGTGGACTGGATAGAACTAGCTCAAGATAGGGATAGGGTGTAATGAGGTGGACTGGATATAACGAGCTCAAGATAGGGATAGGGTGTAATGAGTTGGACTGGATATAAATAGCTCAAGATAGGGATAGGGTGTAATGAGGTGGACTGAATAGAACTAGCTCAAGATAGGGATAGGGTGTAATGAGGTGGACTGAATAGAACTAGCTCAAGATAGGGATAGGGTGTAGTGAGGTGGACTGGATATAACTAACTCAAGATAGGGATAGTATGTAGTGAGGTGGACTGGATAGAACTAGCTCAAGATAGGGATAGGGTGTAGTGAGGTGGACTGGATATAACTAACTCAGGATAGGGATAGTATGTAGTGAGGTGGACTGGATAGAACTAACTCAAGATAGGGATAGGGTGTAGTGAGGTTGGACTGGATAGAACCAGCTCAAGATAGGGCTAGGGTGTAGTGAGGTGGACTGGATAGAACCAGCTCAAGATAGGGCTAGGGTGTAGTGAGGTGGACTGGATAGAACCAGATCAAGATATAGATAAGTGGCATGCTTTTGTAAGTGTGGCAATGAACGTTCTAGTTCCTAATTCCCATAGGGAGGGTAAGTAGGTAAGGCCTACCTATATCTGTTCCACCTTTGGTTGAGATCTTTATATTAGTCGGGGTTTTTAGCACCACGTCTTACTGACCGTTAGGGTTATACGCACATGTACTAATTACGATAATGTGCTAGGGATGAGGAAGGTTAAATTTAGAAAGAGTGTACCTACATTTGCGTGGAGGGGACATTTACTTAGGAAAAACCATACTAAGTAGGCCCTATACCCAACTGGGATTTGAACCCCGATCTTACTGTCAACGTGACCGTAAGGTCAGTCAACTGACAGAGTGATGGCTTAGACCATCTGGTCTCCAAAGTGAGTTTTTCGAGTTCAAAAGTTTAAAAGGAAAGAAAGTACATATTGGGAACACTCGTTATTACATTGGCAAGTGGCTAAGTACTTAATATTTTGTTGCAGAACTACTATGTGGCGTGTGATCTACTACTACTACTAGTATCAGACAAGTTGAGAGGGGAGACTGCATTTAGATATCAAATATTATTATTGTTATTATTATTATCATTATTATCATTATTATTATTATTATTATCATTATCATTATTATCATTATTATTATATTATTATTATTATTATTATTATTATTATTAGTATCGCGTCTTACTACCCGTTCGGTTTATAATCACTTACGTTAATATGCAATGGTAGGGTGATAGTGAGATGAAATGGAGGACCTACAGTTTAACGTGGGATCCGAACCACGGTGTAGGCCTGGAATTCCACACATTCACTAGTTGTGATTAATACACGTCTTATCAGAGGTAAAGGAAGGGTTTGGTAATCATACAAATCTGTGCTGGGACCGAGGATTGAACCCCGGACCCCCAGTACAGAAGCCTGACATTTTACCCCTAGACCGCCAGGTCACCCTAGATCCAAATAGTTGAGATAAACAGTATTTTCATATTGTATTTTTGCCTCAAGTAATATCAACTGAATGACTTCTGTGGTCACATGGTCTAGGACGCTACTCTCGCAGTAATCTAGACCGTTGATGGCGGGGAGATCCAGGTTAAAATAAATTATTTTCCCCGTGGAATGTAAAGCTTAACTCAAGCATCTAATAACATAACAGGTTGACTAATCGTAACAAACGTTCCTTGATATATTAATTTAGGTTAAAACTAAAGTTGATCCTTTTCAAAGGTTTGTCTGGTTAAAGACATTAATTATAATAAATTAATAATATTCCGCCTATTTTTACTTACTTCATAATTTTATGAATATTTCAAATAAAGAAGGACTAATCTAAAATGGCCAGACACCTAATTATACAGGGTGAGGCATTTAAGTTGACAGCAAAATAATCCTAAAACGAAGCATCCTGGAAAAAAAAATTGCTTCGTACAAATATTTTTTTTTATTTGGTGGGCGCCTTCAAGGTTATTTCAAGGTCAACTTTATTTTTTTTAAATGAAAAACTATAGTAATTCTAACAAAATTTTACTATCCACATAAAAAACAAGTATTTTTTGTCTGAAACTTTAAAAAAAAAGGAAATTAACGTTTCAAGATATTTGAACTTGTATTTTCTATAACAATATTTATTCAAGAACGTTTTACTACAGTGAAAGTGTATCAGTGTTAATGGACACCAGTTTGAACATTTATTAATGTAATTTTATTAATAATATTGCAATTAACATAATAAAAGGAATGCCAGGCCTCCACCGTGGTTCGGATTCCACGTTAAACTGTAGGTCCTCCATTTCATCTCACAATCACCCTACCACTGCACATTAGCGTAAGTGCGTATAACCCGAACGGGTAGTAAGACGCGGTGCTAATAATAATAATAATAATAATAACATAATAAAGAAAAAATAATGAAAAAAGTTCTTGAATAAAAAAATTATAAAAAAGCATGAGTTAAAATATCTTCAAAAATGTGTGTTAGACAAATAAAGCTCTAGGCAAATTTTTTTTGTAGAGTAAAATGCCGTTAAAACTATAGTTTTTATTTAAAAAAACAAATTTGACCTTTACATAACCTTTAAGACATCCACAAAAGCAAAAATAACTAGTGCTATTCTCTTTCACCATCAAAAACAAAAATACTTTAGTACAAAGCATATTTTTCTAAAATGCTTCAGTTTCGGTATAATCTGGCTTCTCAATGTAAATTGCTCACGCGGTGTAGGCCCTAATGACAACATTCAGACCATTATATGGCATTCAAATTAATATTTGTTATCATAAGATATGGCCAGATAAATGGCGTCCATAATCTGAAACATATCATATCATAACATGTTGTAAGGATGTGTGTGCGTGACTTGCTTAAAGACATCTATCTGTGATGTCATGGACGGTCAAGATAGGATTTCACATGATAGTGAATTTACGTTTTACTCGGCAAGTTTTAAAGATATAACGTTGAAATAAAAACTGTAAATTCTTAAATAATTCTAAAAATAGTCCTACAACGTCACACAATTATTATTTTTATTTTTAAATAGTTTTTTTTTGTAAACGAACTTTTTTATAAATCTCCGACAACTCAGGTTATTTGGCTTAGTCACGAAAATGGCCTGTAGGAAGGAGTCTTCCTGCTATAATAGAGATTAAAATAGTCCGTGGTAGCAAATGTCTATCTAGAATAGAAAACAAGAAAAAGGGAACATTAGGAAGCAAGTCAATGTTTTCAAGGAGCAAATATTAAAGTGACAGTGTAAACTCGTTAGAGGAAGAGGGAAAAGGCTATCAGCACATAGCCCCCTCAGGGTGTACTACTCATTTTCTTTCCTCTCTCTCTCTATTTCTTACATTGGCGTCTAAGTGTGAAAGCGCTTAGACTGCTTAGGTGCGTCAAGCTATGATACAACCCGCTTCACAAAATAACTTAGAAATCTCCAAGTAGGCAACGTATTTAAGTTATAGAATGTAAGTCTTCATTCAGTTTTAACTGGTTGGTGTGTTACATATAGATCCTTTTCATGTGTACATAATATAAACTAATACAAATGTTCCTTTGTTTGTTTAGGTAAGTTGTGATTCTTGTTGATTCGAGGCGTCCTGCACACGAATGTTGGTCAAACATTTACCTGAAAGTCGTCCAGGTACAGGATTGTTTCATCTCAAGGTACTGGCATCCTTCCACATTAACTTTCAACTTATATTTCTAAGATCGGACCTAAGAATAGTGTGTCCAGTGATCGATCACCAGTGAAGTCATACTGTCCCGGGGAGTCAGTTTTAAAATATAGCTCCATCAGAAAGCCTTAAACTAGAAGAGTAATTATTTCTGGATTCTTACATTCATTTTAAATTGAAAGAAAATTTTGAAATCCTTGAAAAAACATTTATCAGTAAACCTTCTGAACTAAATACAATTCCTGTTTTTCAGTTTTGTGGTTTCATTTTTTAAGTGTTCGTGCAATTCATTGAATGTTTAATTTAATACATTAATTGACTCTAATATAGGCTATATGTTTGAAAAATAGAAGCATTACCGAGTGAATTGACAGGGATCTGAACTAGCTGGCAGCCAACTCTAATGTTTTGGTTACAAACATCCCACACTGGTGGACACGCGGCCTCAACTTCAGTATTGGCCAGTCTGGCTTTCCTGGGGATGAAGAGGTCTGGGTTAGAATCCCAGTGAAGCATATTAAGTGTGGTTTTTCTTATATTATAGCAGCCTTTTCTCCTTCCACGCAAACTCATATATATTTCTTTTCAATATTACTAAGGAGTGAAACTCAGTGCAAAAAAAAAAAACACTTAAATTTATCCAATATGTCAGGAATACAATTTATAATACCACCAGTATTCTCTGTTTCCACTACTTGATTTATTTAAGACTACTATTGTACCTACAAATATAAAAATATAACTATTTAACTTATTTAATGTTAAACAGTCGCGAGTATTTTCCATTATTCTCCTTTCCATAACAAACAACAAAACAGAATATTTTTAAGAACAAGACCCACTTGATTCACCACAGTGCGTATTCAGCAATCATTAATCGCTACTCGCATGGTCTAAACTCTAACGCGCTACTCTCGCAGTAGACTAGACTGACAATGACAAGGACATTGAGGGTCGAATCTTGGTCGGGTGTACTGAGGATGGTTTTTTCAAAATGGTTTTCCACTCTACCTCTAAGAAATGTGGGTAGAATTCTTCTAAAATATAACCTTCCAAATTTAACTAGAACAATTAGCATAATTAATACATAGGTGTAGGCCTATAACCCGAACGGATAGTAAGACGCGGTACTAAAAAATATATCATTATCAAGGAGAAACAAACCTATAAAGATGTGTTCATTACTGTTTTTTAGCACCGCGTCCTACCACATGCTTGGGTTATACGCTTATGAACTAATTTATGCTAATGGTTTTAGGGATAAGGCAGGTTATATTTAGAGGAAGTGTACCAGCATTTGTGTGGAAGGAAAGTGGAAAAACATTTAGGGGAAACCACTTTCAGTACACCCGACCAAGATTCGAACGCTCGATCGTCAGTCAGTTTACTGTGAGAGTAGCGCCTTAGACCATGGGCCACCGAAGCACTACTTCAACACACTGAGAGCGTGAGACCCAAACATGATTCATGATTTAAAAGGCTGCTTCATATTCTGAACCTACAGCATCGCTTGGTTTCATGAATCTACTAAAACATGTATGGTAATGTGCACGACTTCACTACCAGTGCTGGTTGTGCCTGGTTTACGTCACTCTCAGGTAAAGTGGTGTCTGTTCATTTTCCAGAGAAGGGTTTCCTCCAAACCTACTTCTGGGGCCCAGTTCTCACGTGTCATTTCTAATGATTCATTGGAAAAAACTGAATACAAAATGAACGTCAGAACACTCATTTTATTAGACTGAATCATATTTAACGCTTGCATTATAAGTGAAAAGGAGGTCTACTTTTCTTAACTTTTAATGATCATTGTTGAAAAATGAAAACAAAATAATAGTAAGAACATGTACAAGAATTACTGAATTAATTTTTATTTTAATGTAAATATTTATTTAAATTCAACGTTACACTGGGACATCTTGCAACCTTGTATTGGATTTAATCCTCAATTTGTTCTTGTTTTAACTCGTGTTGATGTCTGGACTCCCCAGACAGCTTATAATATTTGTGTGTTAATGATATTATTTTTATTTAAGGCCCTTGCCCTGTCGAGTGCAAGTCTAAAACCTATTTTGTGGAATGGTGGGTGGGAGGGTGAAAGGCGTGGCTTGGCTTCACAACCACCAAAGTATCCTTCCGCACCAACAATAACAGATGGGTCATGGAAAACGTAGACCGGACAGGTCTTGCGGAAAAACTATACGTTTGTAAATATCAGATTTCTCGAAAACGAGTGAAATTTTTATAGTAATATTTTCAACTTCTCTTCTAAGATAATGTATAATGTTTATTATTTGTTATATTTTCTTATTTTTTGTTACGTAGCCGGCTGTTTTCTGTTGAAAAATGTCAAAATTATTTATATTTGATCACTGGTAAATTATACTGTAGATGAGGTGTGTATATAAAAAGTATAAAATAATCAACATGCTTATATTCTTGAACAAACCGTTTCCGAAAAGAAATTGCAAAACAATGAAAATTCTTGGAGATAACCGTTTGTTCCCATTGCTCTACATTTCCACGCCAAATGAAAAGCGCCAATCGCCTTAATATATTTTCTAACTCGTGCAATAACAGTTACTGTACACGTATTTCACGAACCATAGCTTGCATTGATCTCCCACGGCGCTATTTCTCTCAATGATCAGCAGCTGATCAGTCTCTACTTGTGCGACACCCCCAAGTCTGCCTGCTACTATCTACAAACATAGTTCTCGATATTCACTCCAATTTTAGTTGACGGAATCTTTTTAAAAAATACAAACTTTTTAGGCAAAAACATACATATATTGATAATATATATGAAAAGTTACAGTTACGTGAAACAAAAATTGACGTAATAATACGTGACACTCGCTTCGGTGGCCGCATGGTCTAAGTCGCTACTCTCGCAGTAGACTATACTGCCGATGAGGGGTGGATCTAGATTCGAATCTTTATTGGTGTACTGAGGATGGTTTTTCCAAAATTGTTTTCCATTCTCCCTCCACGCAAATGCGGGTATACTCCAATAAATATAGCCCTCTTTATCCCTAAATCTATTAGAGTAATTAGTATACCAGCGTGTAACCCAAACGTTTGGTAAGACGTGGTGCTAAAACATTCGTGAAAGTAGATCTAGTAGCATTTCTAGCTGTCAGATAACGCCGTAGAACGTCCACTGCTTGCTGTTTCCCAACGTCAACTACTGATCTACTTGCACTGAATTCACCCTCATCCTGTCCCCTTAGTTTAGATACCATACCAGAGAAATGATCCTGTTACTCAACTTTTATATTGGGCTGCGATGTGACAAGTATGTTTCCTTCTCTCTTCCTCCATCTCTCTTTCTCTCCTCTCTCTCACACATCCACGTGCAATGGACACGGAGACAAGGAGACAATGCTCCATGAAGATAATCAAACTAACCGAAAATAACCGAAATAAAGCGGGCTTAGCCGGTTTCAGATAGGCAAATTTTCGGATATGAAATTAATACCTCTCTGAAGAATTAAAAGATAAAAAATATATTTATATAGAATTTAAATTTACAGAAAATATTTTATTTGTATACGTACTGTACGTATGTACATACAATATTTAAATAAATGGTTATCCAATATTGAGGCAAAGTTAAATACGCAACAACACTAAATTTATCATTTCTTCTTAAAAAAAAAGCTTAAAATTTTCTTTTGATCTAAGTAAAACTTTTATTTTTGAGGAGTTAAACCATTCAAAGTTTCATACAAGAGGACACAAGAAACACATAAAATAAATTTGCTACTTATCTCTTTGACCTTGGTGGTTTGGGGTAAGGTACTTGCCTCAGGATCCGATGGTCATTGGTTCAATCCTATCCGGGTTCGACGGATTTTTCTTGAGCATTAAAAATCCTTAGCACAACTTCCCTCGGTGAGAAGTAAAGCCCTAGGTCCCTTGTCAATTATGGCATGTAAAATACCCCTGGAAGGTATGTGAAAATGGTGGGCCCTCTCTCTCTCTCCGTCATAGAAATGTTCGTATGATGATATATTAGGTCGGTTCATAAAGTGCATGTTAAACACCTCTGATAAAAAAAATATTAATTGAAGTCCAAGATCACAACAGGGCAAAAGAACAAAATAACAAAGTGAATTTAACAGACTTGAAACACGAATTAAACCTAAGAACCTTCTAGCAGTTAGCTCTTTCTATCACACGTTTGTGAAGTGTCAACCGCGCGGCGATCAAGTCTGAGATGTTATTAGCTTGGAGTTTGAAACTTGCCTTCTTCAAAGATTGCAACCTGTTGATTACTGACAGCCCTTCCTCACTTTCTTGAGAAAATCAATGTTCTTCTAACCTTACTATGTTTGTACTTGGCCTAACTCAACCTAACCTATATAAATCTAACTGAGGTGGTATTTAAACTATTGCTACATTGTCGCGTCCACCAGTTTGGGTAAAACCGTAGTAACAGACGTATTTCTGTCTTTAATTACTAGTGCTCAGCAGGAAACATTTATTAGCGGTCTTTTGCTATTATTTCATTTGTAAAGATAGTATTTATATTAATATCACATAATTTATCAATTTAACAGATATTTATAAACATCTATTTGGGAAATAGGAAGTGACCTTAAACATTACTTGCCATTTTTACAATGTAAAATCCTTTTAAAGGTTTCAAGTTCGTTTGTGAAGGTTTCCCTATATCCATTTCTAAATCATAAATTAATTTTACTGTGGTTTCTAAAACACAATAAATGCAAAATTAAAAAAAAAAATTATGTGCGCATAATGTGAAGGGAAAAAACCCATTATCTAACTTATTTTCTAAGTCGTTAAGTAGCGGTAAGAGACTAAATGAGTTAAAATTGTATGAAATTACTTACATTCATCTCAATATCCATGCACCCAGCTGAAATCGAACTTTGATCTCCCATTTTGGAGAACTCTACACTGATTTTTCTTGTTTGAATAATTCAGAAACTGTGGCCCAAACCATTTTATTAATTTTAGTGTCACAACTTTCCCATCCCTCTGTCTGGAAATGGAGATATTTTTCCAGCAACACAACTTTACCCCCCTCTGTCTGGAGGTGGAGATATTTTTCCACCAACACAACTTTCCCGTCCTCTGTCTGGAAATGGAGATATTTTTCACCAAACAACTTTCCCCGTCCTCTGTCTGGAGGTGAGATATTTTTCCAGCAACACAACTTTCCCCGTCCCTCTGTCTGGAGGTGGAGATAATTTTTCCAGAACACAACTTTCCCCGTCCTCTGTCTGGAAATGAGATATATTTCCACCAACACAACTTTCCCGTCCCTCTGTCTGGAGGTGGAGATATCTTCCACAACACAACTTTCCCCGTCCTTGTCTGGAGGTGGAGATATCTTCACCAACACAACTTTCCCCGTCCCTCTGTCTGGAGATGGAGATATTTTTCCACCAAAACAACCCGTCTCTCTGTCCTGATATTTTCCAGGCTGGGTTCCTACTCCAGAGCCTCTTACCATATGGATGCTACTGTTATTTCTTCTATTTAATTTTCTCAGCTCTTTTTGTATGCGATGTCTCATGAAGGACTACTCTAATTTAAAACCTTGGGTTTGGTTTGTCAACATATATTCCAAAAAACACTTACACTGGCGCTTATAACCTCACTGACTGGAAAGTTGCCAATCCTTTAAGAAGTGATTGCCAGCGCCATTTTGTGGGAGGTCACGACACACACGTCTTCACATGGGTGCATTATACAGTGTGACTTCATAAGAGTTACGTAGCATATTACAGCCATTCAAAACGAGAGGAACTGTTTAAAATCACCTGGGACTGCATTGATAGTGAACTCCGAATAACTCGTACCCCACTCGTTATACATCTCGGTAATACTCCATCATTAGAAACACTGATCCATGATAAATACAATTATTGGAATTCGTTAATTAAAAAGCTGTATTTCATGATAAATGTAGGTGAATAAAATATTAATTTTTGGTCATAAATGATGACAAATCAAGTTAATTCACGTGGTATGACAACCAATAAGACATATTACGGCTAAAATTTAATACACCTAACAAACCAAATTTATATAATGTAGTTTAGTTTTACCCATCTCGGATGACCGCATGGTCTAAAGCATTAATCTCACAGTATAATAGACTGCCGATGGCAGAGAAATTGAGGTTCGAAACTAGGTCGGGTGTATTGAAGGTGGTTTTCCCAAGATGGTTTTCCACTCTTCCTCCACGCAAATGTGGGTGCACTTTATCTAAATATACTTTTATAATCCCTAAAACTATTGGCGTAATTAGTGCATGTATAATTCGAACGGCTAGTAAGACGCGGTGGTAAAAAAAGATAGTTTTCCAAAACATTTCTCTATTTCTTATTCTGTATCTTCCAATATTTTAATTTGTCATTTAGGATAGCTGGCTCAAACACATATTATAGGCCTATTACCGGTGTTCTTTGTAGGGGAGTTAAATTCTGTGTTTTAAACATGTCGAATACTGTCCTTTTGTTTATCAAGTGTTTTAAACATTTCGAATACTGTCCTTTTGTTTATCAAGTGTTTTAAACATGTCGAAACCATCCTTTTGTTTATATAGCGTTTTAAGCATGTTGAATAGTATCCTTTTGTTTATCCAGCGTTTTAAACATGTCGAAACTATCCTTTTGTTTATCTAGCGGTTTAAAAAATGTTGAATAGTATCCTTTTGTTTACCAAGTGTTTTAAACATGTCGAATGCTATCCTTTTGTTTATCAAGTGTTTTAAACATGTCGAAACCATCCTTTTGTTTATCTAGCGTTTAAGCATGTTGAATAGTATCCTTTTGTTTATCTAGCGTTTAAACATGTCGAACACTGTCCTTTTGTTTATCAAATGTTTTAAACATGTCGAATACTATCCTTTGTTTATCAAGTGTTTTAAACATGTCGAAACCATCCTTTGTTTATCTAGCGTTTTAAAACATGTCGAACACTGTCCTTTTGTTTATCAAGTGTTTTAAACATGTCGAAACCATCCTTTTGTTTATCAAGTGTTTAAACATGTCGAAACCATCCTTTTGCTTATCTAGCGTTTTAAATATGTCGAACACTGTCCTTTTGTTTATCAAGTGTTTTAAACATGTCGAATGCTATCCTTTGTTTATCAAGTGCTTCTGACATGTTGGATTAGTCTGAAGGGTTGGATGTTGTCCTCAGAATGTTCACACAAATATTCAACAGCACTCATCAGCTTGTTTAAATATTTATTTCACATTATCCTTTCAAATTGATTGCTAAGCTACCCAAACTCTCAGCTTGTTTCCGAATATACGACACAACCTTTTTCAGCTTATTTACATATATAATATATACTTTTCAACTCATCTTATAGTTGCACTGAAAACATTTCACCTGTTCGATAAATCGTATAGAACATTAATAAATAACTAAATAAGAAACAAGTATATTACACTTTATTTACCCTTACAAGCGTAAAAAATCGTAAATCAATTCAATCTTTTAATTCAATTAAATCTCTTCCTTAATTTAATGTTACACACATCGAATTCATGTTTAAGGAATTGAAAGAAACCTCGATGTTATCAAATATTTTCATAAATATATTTTTACATAATATTCAAAACATGTTATGGTTCTATGTTTTAATTTATATTATTTTAGCCTCTACGCCTACTGATTTACAAACTATTTGATTTGAAACTATTCATAATTTTAACTTAAATTCATTTAATTATATTCACTAAGTTTAATGTTCCAGACATATTTTATATAGTTTTAAACTTCGTCATTCAATTAAAATTTAACACATAAATGGCTTTCAACTATTAACTTATAAATGATAGCAATATAAATTGTATACATATATTTTTTCAGTTATTTTTTCAATTGTCACTTATCTTTGTTCAGTTTATTAAATCACCTTATTTCATAAGTAATATCAATACTTTTCATTTTACATTAGTAATTTTACTTCCTAATGAGGCGCAAATAATTGAAATACACTGCTAAACATATATTTACTTTAATATTTCTTATATTAATAAAATAATTAATCAAACTGAAGAATATAATAGCCAATATGTAAGTCAAATAATCCATGAATATACACTGTATTCTAAAATACAAGTTAACTAATGACTAAACTATTTAAATATAGGGAAACCCTATTTACGTTATCAAGCTACCAACCTAAAGGATGTATTTCTTAGCTTATTCAACAAACAAAATAATATGGTTTTGTTTGACTTTTTATGATATAATTTTAGTAATTAATAAGGTAAGAAATTAATTCAATTAGTTTGTTACCTTTTAAACAGTTTTACAAACAATCAAGTCCTAAACTAGTGAAATGTGAGAAGTAAGTATCCTACAATCACATAATATATAACTATCATATAATATTTTCAGAAAGAATAGACCAAAATAGCATATTTTAGATAAAAGCAGCGTGTTCAATTGTTTTCTTGTGTGTCAAATAAACCAACTTATAATGAGAATAAGAAAAATACTATTAAAAATTAACTCGAAGATAAGGATGGAGTTAAATTACCAAAGTTTCTCACGATTGATTAATTACATAGCCAGAAAGTTT
Source organism: Timema podura (assembly GCA_033556935.1). NCBI lineage: Eukaryota > Metazoa > Arthropoda > Insecta > Phasmatodea > Timematidae > Timema > Timema podura. Next base: position 66,977,145 of record JAVRXN010000004.1, on the reverse strand, counting down.
GAAAGTATTAGTTTTAACTACCACTCCTATTATTGGCTCTCTTCATTATATTTACTTTAGAATGGTTTGAATTATAGAATTTTTTTAAATATTTGTGTACATAAATACTTTACTATTGAATCAACAAGATTTTTAATTAGTATTTTTCCTGACGTAATTTATTAAATAAAATAATAAAGACAATTACACGGAACCTTGTAGTATTGGAGATGAAGTTAAGGTGATTTGCCCTTTTCATTTGGCGTGGAAATGCAAAGCCATGGAACAAACGGTTATCTTTAAGAATTTGTTATTATTTTGCAATTTTCTTTTCGGAAACGGTTTGTTCAAGAATATAAGCATGTTGATTAAGTTACACTTTTTATATACACACCTTCTCTATGATATTAACAGTGATAAAATATCGATAAAATTGAAATTTTTCAATAGAAAACTGCTGGCTTTTTAACAAAAAATAAGAAAACATAACAATTAATAAACATCGAGACATTATCTTAGAAGGGATATTGAAAATATTAACATAAAAATTTTATTCGTTCTCGAGAAAACTGATATTTCCAAACGTATTATTTTTCCGCAAGACCTGTCCGGTAGCTGGCGCCATCTACGGTTTCCATGATCCATCTGTTATTGTTGGCGCGGAAGGATACTTTGGTCGGTTGTGAAGCCACGCCCGGCCTTTCCCCCTCCCGCCCCCCATTCCACATAATAGGTTTTATACTTGCACTCGACAGGGCCAAGGGTCTTAAGTGTATTGGCGTGCTTCCGAAAACTCATTATTTTGGCCTACCACGTCTTACTATCCGTGCAGGCTATCTGCAAACTAAAAAACTATTAACCTAAACCAATAAAAGAAAGTAGCCTACATTTTAGAGCAAAGCATGTTTGGAGGAGTGAAGTTAATATTCTCAAATTTGAATAAAAGTAAAATATTATCTAAATAATAAAATATCAATAAAAGACAATATGGTGTTAACTAAACTCTTCTTGCAAACTCTCATACAAACATGAGCTGTATTAGAGTATGTATTAGTCGATTAAATGAAACACACAGTACAATTCAAGGATATTATTACTGTATAGATAATAAAAGCTCAAATAGTGACAACATAAACTAGCACACTAACATATACAAACATATACTATACATCTTCACTTCCTTCAAAATGTTTGCGATTACTCAGTCACTTTGTTACTCATGCCACATTCCCACATTTCAGTTTATAGTTCAGGTTTTGTTATACTATGTGGTAATTAGCTTGAACACACATGTCATTAGACGTTACAATCCATTCTATAACACATATCCTTGGTAAATTAGACGAGAGCGTTACAGCACAGAGCACACGACACTAAACACTACACTGTTTGGTGAACACTGATAAGAGATGCTACACCCAATATCATCGCTGAGGGAACTGCAGGTCTTATGGAGAAAAGATTTATCTTCGCTCTCTCTCTCTCTCTCTCTCTCAGTTAACTGTTGCCAAATCTCCTCGCTCTCAGTTATGTCTAAAGATGGTGTGCTGAGGTAAGAAAGAGCTGCTGGCAACCTCGACTAACCAGCGTTGCGAAACTTGTCTTATATTTAAAGGAATATTGACCACACGAGAACGAGAACGCTGTTTCCCAATAGTAACCATGCAGTTCCCTCAGAGATGATATCCAGTGTATTGTAGAGATCAAACTTGATTGACTTTTCTCCTATTGAAACCTCACTTAACCCACTTCGGTGGCCGCATTGTCTATTTCGCTAATCTCGTGTTAGACTAGAATGCCGAAGATGGGGAGATCAGGGTTCAATCCCAGTCGGGTACATTGAGGCTGGTTTTCGCTAAATGATTTTACACTATCCCTCCACGCAAATACGGGTGTACTTCATCTAAATTAGATCTTCCTATACCCTCAACACATTACTGTAATTATTACATAGGTGCTGAAAAACACTCACTTGCAATGACGTCTCTTTCGTATTGCCTTCTCCTAACTGAACTGAACTGGACTGGCTTGGTTTACTCACCTCCATTACACGTGGAAGAGAGAGAAAAAGGGATTCAGCTTTTCTTTCTAGTTCATAATATCTTTAGAATAATTTTCTTCATTAAGTTTTTACTTCTCTTTACTTCAACTTCCAGTTTAAAAAAAAAGGAATGACAATAACAAGTCGTATAAACTAGGGGATGTGAACAAGATGGAACCCTAACAAAGCTTGATAGCTCATGACAGAATTTGAGGGCAAGTGAAGGAGAAGCCTCGCCCGCCATTCCTTTATAAAAATTACACTAATACACTTTAAAAGTTTAGTGAATAGAGAAGTTTTAATCAAATCTAAAACGTGAATTACCTGCTAAGAATGATATGCGGCCAGCACAAGATAATAAAGCAAATTTTTTTTTGCGACAAACTTTATTCGTACACTTGTTGAGATTGACATTGAAATATATCATCATTCAATCCCATCTCTTGGTCGTTGCTTTGACCATTCACCTTTGAGAGATTATTGGGTTCGAATCCAGTTATGTGGATTTCCCAAATGGGGGGGTGGAATTGAAGTCTCATCTGCCGGGGGTATGAAACCTCCCCTCCTAAGGAAAAATTTCTGGAATTTTAACTTGTGGAAGGGAATTTTAGAACATCCGAATATAATTCTAGGCTATGAGTTTCAAGAGACAATTTTCGCAAAAATAAAAAAGTTAGTGAAAAATTAAAAAAAAAATGTAACTGTAGCTGAACACATTGAAAAAAAACATATTTTTCACAAGTTTGTTGAAAATAACAAAATTAAAATAAACTGTTGAAGAGGGAATGGGAGGAAATATTCATTTTATCATTTTTATCTGTTAGCTCGGATATTGATGATTCCCAGTTGTTTATAGCAAATCGCAGCCAAATCCCAAATACACAATTTTATTTATTTTCATAAAAATCGACAAAAAAAAAAGTAAATATTGCAAAGTGATAAGGGGGCTGCAGCCCCTCTTATTGTCCCTGTATATGGTTGGATTTCAATCCTAACGTGGTGTTAAAGCAGGATAGGTATAAGTAGCTATGAGCTCAGTGTTAGTTTGGTAGAAGCTGTTAATTAACTCCTTGTATTAAAGTGCGTTAAATGTCAAAAATACTAACAGCCTTATTAGATTAGTTGTCCTACATCTAATAAGAATAAATGTTCAAACTTACGCTTGAAACAAAGTGTCAAGTACCCTGTGTATTTACCTGATCTGACATTTTAGATCTGCGAGTAGCACTTCTACCTAATGATATAATTATCACGTTTTAGATTCAAACTTAAGCTTACACATGTGCTACTGTGGGATTGAGCTTTTACCCTCTCGTGAAGTGTTGATTGAACGGTCTGGACTGTGGTTGTGGTGTTTGTTCACTTATTGATTTAGGATAAGCCAATAGAAACCTCTAGAACATGGGTGACCAACCGGAGGCCAAGGTGTCAAACAGTGTCCCGCCAGAACATTTCGAATGTCTCGCCAGCTGTATCTAATGTAAGAGGACTAGATAACCGCTTTGACGCGTTTCAAGAACTTTCAGAACTCTGTCAATTATCGACCTCAACAACTGGAAACCAGCATCGATGGCTCCATAGTCTCACAGTAGATTAGACTGCCGATGACGGGGAGATCGAGGTTCGAATCTTGGTCGGGTGTATTGAGGGTTTTTTTCCCCTATGGCCTTTCACCCTCCCTCCACGCATTTGCGGGTACACTTCTTATAAATATAACCTTCCTATTCCCTATAACCATTAGCGTAATTAGTACATTAGTGTATAAACTGATCGGATAGTAAGACATGGTGCTAAAAAAAGGAACGGATAGTTTTGAGACAGTAAAAAACTGTATGGAGAACTGTGAGGTAGATGGGAGCAAACTAAGTGGGCTAAACTTTAAGAGCGTTCATCATATCAGGCCCAACTCAGCTCCCGGCTCGCGCCAGGAATGTAGTTTGGAATTATGCACTTTGGGAGAAAAGCGATTTCTTGGTTTTGTGATGATCTGAAGTCAATTAACATCAATTTAAATGTTGGAGGATTCGGTTACATCACCCCGGTCACTTTTTACAACCCCCCAAATAAACCCTTAAGGGTCGAAACGTGTTAGCCGACTTAGCCGTCTGTTTTTCAACTTTTCTGAAGTGTTAAAGTGTCTATGATTGAATTTAAGGAATCACAAAGCCTCATATTTGCTATACAATCCTGATAGACTATTAATAAATGGTCACCCCTAAGTTTTAGTGGGGGTAGGGGGTACTTTGGGGGTGGAAAAACGTTTTAACTGAAAGAAAAATATATTCGAAGAAGTGACTTTCCTTTTAAAGTAAATCAATGTGGATTGACAAAAACTAACAGAAGCACACTTTACGCAAACTACAGAAGGGGTTAAATTCATACGGAAGGGGGTGGGGGTTGGAAGTGCAACGAATAAGGAATACTCGAGAACGTGATATCCTGGATCACGACGCGGGCTGTTAAGGTCGCAGCTCTTCGTCAAACGTGATTTTTAAGGACTAATTTATTCGCTCTAACACACGTTTTAAACGTCCAACCCCCATTAAAGGGGTTGAAGCCTCCCATAAAGGGAAAATACAAAATCAATACAATTTAATTAAAAAATAAAAACGCAATACGAATGACTAAAACTAAATTTTAGAGCACAATTTTTTCATGTAAAGGTGTATTTTACCCCTCTATTGGTGTTAAAACCACCCCTAAAAGGCGTATGATGGAAAATGAAGATGACTGGGTATCCGGCATAGATATGGTTTAGCGCTCTGTACTTTTTGGTTGAACTCAAGGATTTTTACCGTTGATTTTGGTTATTTTAGTCAATAATGAGTGTAATTATATTAAGGAAGAAACTCTCCTTTATTTTTAAACTGGAAAGAAAATGAAAAATGTATTAGTAACTATTAAATATCACGGTCATATTCATATTAAATACAAATTTATCACGGGTTCAAAAGGAAAAGTTACATGCGTTACTAAAAATTATCACATAAGGTAACACCCAACTTAAATACAATCACAAGAGAATAAAATTAAAAATGCACAATCGTATTATATTGGTCAAGGTATAATGAACACGAATTCGGAATGATATTTGGAATCTGTAAGGGACTCGTATTTTAGTCTTCACCACAACCACCACACTTGCAAAGGCTCGTACGCTGCAGAATGACTGGCAACTGTCAGAAATAGTATTTCGGCAACCCTAAGTGATTACTCGAAACTTTCCGCGGTGACGATGGGGGACAAAGCCACTAAGCTTCTTGTTAATTACTACAGTATATCCTGATTAAAACATAATAAAGATTTTTGCATGGTGCTTATCTGTGAAGCCATTTTAAAATGGTCAAATACGGCCTTTTAAATGCATTTTTAATCCAAATATATTTATATATTTGACAATGTTCAGTATTAGGAACTTCTATTAACTCTTTATATCCATTAATATTTAATCAGAAATGATCCACGTGTAGCATTGTTTGTGTAAATCTACGATTGCTAGCTGACTGTATCACAGAGTTGGTTGGCATGTGACGCACGCTCTTAAAGTAATGTACGGTAATGCAATGGAAAAGAAACGTTATGTTTCCTCGCTTGAACAGTAAGTAGAGCGGAGGCTATTTTCATACCTTTCTGTCATCCACAAAGAGGCTTTGTGTGATATAAACATGCATTTCATCATCTTATTGATCCTGTTTTGCGCTGCGTCAATATTATACCAACACAGACACTCAACCAAAGAGAGTTTAAGAAACTTTTTGAGGAGGAAAAAATGAGTGTGGTGAATTTTTACTTCACAACTCTACTCCAATTGTTTTAATTTCAACTGAAGAGATAGTTTTTTATAACAATCATCTAATATAACCTTTTATTTTAATTCATAATAATTATTAATAAAATAAATGGTACGATATAATCGCACAATCTTTCTCATATTGTACACTAGCGCTATACAGAGACAGGTGGCGGATAAGTGCGGCAATGGACTTTCGATGTCTTAGTGCCCAGTGGCGTGTCGTGGAATGTTTCTAGGGCTGTCCGAGTTAGTTTAAACTGTAGCCTACCTGTGAATTCGTAGTTCAGTATAACACTCATTGGTCGGGATTCGACGAACACACATTCCCATGTAAGCTATGATTGGTCACATTGGGATTGAGAGGGTGAGACCGTATCACAATTTGCGGTTTTAACAAACTCTGCTTACCCTGTCAACATTCCACAACACGCCACTGTTAATGTCATGAATAATTAATAAGTAACATTGTAATTTTAAAATGTTCCATAGTGTGGCCTTAAGCAAGTTATACCGACCGAGCGGCTGCCACCTTTAGCGATAATAATGCTAACAATTGTGGATAGAGAGTGACATGGGGTCAGCACAATGAAGCCATTAATCTCAGTTTTCTAGACCGGAACTGCCACTTACTAGCTCCTCATCTGTTTGATGAGGCTGAGTTTGACCCAGTTCCAAACAAACTGCTACACAGGAACATTCTGTAAGCGCCGGGGATCAAACCCAGGACTTCTATATCTATAGCCAGTAGATCTGACCACTAGATCACAGAGGCGGTCTAGCAATGTTACCAACATAAATTATAATAATTCAAGGAGACCGCTACTACAATGTAAGGAAATGAATTATTCTGTTTCCTGTCAACATGATATTCTGGGTTGATAGAAGAGATCCAGTGGAGAGAAGTTACGAGAGAATTAAAAGGAAACATTTATTATTGTGATTCCGCGAGGTGCTCACTAGTGTTATATTAAATAACTAGCACACGTTATTCTGTTAAATAATACATAATTAATATGATAAGAATAGTCAGATTAAGTTTATTTTAGAATAAATCCTAGTCTTATATAATTAACATGAGCTCTAGTGATTTACTATCTTTCTGAAGTGTAAACTCTTACCGTCTCAACATTTAAAATAGGTATTGAGTAAATTACCATTTAGTAAGTTCTCCTCATAAAAAACACATCATCTTGTTAACACAATAATCATTCTTTATACATACATTTTAAACAAAATTTTTCAAAAATATTAAACCATATCTAAATTTTAAAAATATTTTTTTGTAAGCTACTCTAAAAATAAAAACTTATTCTTATTTATTATGAAAATAAACCTCCCAGATTCATATTTCTAATTCAATTTTCAGTGTCAATTTTCAGTGTCAATTTCAGTGTCAATTTTCAAAAAGTTCAAATCTTCAATCCATTGTAGCAAGTAAACAACCCTTAAATTAATTTATTTTTAAATGAATAAAAATACAATGTTGATGATAATGTAAAATAGACACCCCCATACAAATTTTTAACAATCACTAAAGCCATTTTTCAAAATATTCAAATTCAAAACAGCAATCATCAGTAAACTACCCAAAACAGAATTTTGCCCATAAAACAAGTATAAGTGTACAGCTTTATTTGTCATGTTCAGATCAAACACTCCCCACATACTCATTTTATGCAAAATAATCACCACCATTTTCAAAATAATTCACATTTTCCAAAATCAATCATCAGCAAACGACCCTTTATCAAATTTTAAATTTTTACTCAAAACTAAGTAAACAGATTTGTCATGTCAAACATTACCAAGATACCCTTTTGGAACCAAATCGTTAAAGCCACTTTAAAAATATATCAAGTTTTTGAAAAATCATTCATCAGTAAACTACGCTTCAACGAATTTTTGCCCAAAAATTAGTTATATAGTGCCATTTGCTATATCATAATTGTTAGAGCCATTTTCGAAAAATTTGGAATTCAAAAAAATTACTCATCATTAAACTACCCTTAATTGAAAGGCAAGGAAAAAAAAATTGCAAAAAAAAAAAATATATGCGGTATAGCCAGGCACGGATTCAGGGGGAGGGGGATCAAAGGGTCAGTTGACCCTCCTGTGAAAGTTAGAAAATCAGTATGAAAAATAAAATGAAACTTCACATTTTAGAAAGAAAATACATAATAAATATACTATACAATTTTTTATCTATTTACGCGCAGACATCTCTTAAGCCGGGTCCACACGTGCGTTATTCGTCCACGTTTATTCAATGTTCGATATGACTCACGCAAGTGTGGAAAAAATACTCGTTTTTCAAATACTAATATTTTGTCGTGCATAGCGAGTAACGAACATTGTTCCTCATAGAGACGGTAGACTACAACACATCAAAGAAGACTAATAATCGCCTGAGAGTAGTTCATCCCCGAATACCGAATATAGAGTATGTGTGGACAACAGGAGCAGCGGAACTGTGGGGGACTCTGCCCCCTGGAATAAATTCCCCCTAGATATATTCCAAATCCTCTGATATTATCGAATATGAAGCTGAAATATGGCCTTAAATCAAACTCCAAATTACTTCTAGATACATTCTATTGTCAAAAATTTGCCGGAGAAGACCGCATCAAATAACTACTAGACTAGAGGCATCAAAGTGGCAGAAAAAGTCAGAGGAGGAAAGCTCTAAATAGCTACCAAGGTCATCCAATATCAAAAATGTCTAGGGGAGGACAACTCCAAATAGCTTCTAGATGCATGTAATTTTGAAGAATTTTCAGGCGAGGACCACCCAAAATACCCTAATTTCTGAAATAATTCATTTTTCAAAATTTTTTCAGTGGAAGACCACTTCAAAGATTATCTTCTAAAGGTATCTAACTATCGTCAAGCATTAAGGTGAGGATCACTCTAAATAGCTTCGAGGGGCATCCATATTTCAAAAACTTCTAGTTTAGGAACACTTTAAATGACTTATAAAAGAATCTAATTTAAAAATAAAATCAAGGCGAGGACTACTGATAGCTTCTAGAGTGACCCATTTTTCAAAAAAATTGTTGGAGGAGGGCCACTCCAAATAGTTATAAAAACTATCTGATTTTAAAAAATAGGAGAGGATTACCACGGTTTAAAACATACACTAGATCAAATTTGAATGAGAAACTATTAAATCCCTTTAAACAAAAATCTCACATTGTAAGTAACTATGTTATTTATAATTATGACCCCCCTATAAAAATGATCTGGGTCCGCTCCTGGGTATAAGCCCTATAAAATCTAAATATCAATTTTGAACAAAATCCATCAAACCATTTTGAATCCGTGGCCGGGTACAGAATTGTATAATCCACGATTTTGGGTTCGGGTTCACATAAAACGTAAAGATTCGTCATAATCTCGAGATAGGGTTTTTCACGATCACAATACTTTCTCTTGATATGAGAAAATAAAAAATCACTTAATGTTATTTTCTCTAGCCTGTAATGTGTTAGTTGGAACTATATTTGACAAGCGGGGCGGATGATTGGTAGCAATGGCCCGTCAAATGGTTTCTAACAATTTACTGACCTTAGCCAACATTGCTCTTGTCGGTACGAATGTTCCACTTCTTTCTACCAGTCTGTATCGGTGACCGCATGGTCTAGGGCGTCACTCTCGTGTTTGACTAGACTGCCGATAACGAGGAGATCGTGGTTCGATACCAGTCGGGTGTACTAAGGGTGGTTTTTTCATATATTATGGCTTCCCACTCTTCCACGCAAATTCGGGTACAACTTCCTCTAAATTCAACATTCCCCATCCCTTACCCACTTGCTTAATTAGTATATAAACGTATAATCCGATTGGGTAGTAAGACGTGGTGCCAATAAAAGTATATTTAGAGATATTTTTAAAGTTTCTAAATTTTTGAAAGAAACAGGAGAAGCCTTGTGACCTTCACGAAGGATACCTAGCCTAACCTAACCTCACCTGATTTAGCCTAACATAACCTAACCTAGTCTAATCTAACCTGACTTTACCTGGCCTAGCATCATCATCATCAACTGTTTCCAGTCTGTGGCTGGGTCAGTTTAGTAAAATGCCTCCATCTTCCTCTATTATTCCACCACTCTTCCTCCTTTAATTACTTCCATTCTTTTCTTCTCACTTGAACACTTTATTTTATCTGTGGCCTCCCTTGTGGTCTTTTTCCTACATTTCCAACATTTTCTTCGGCATCCTCTCTTTTTTCCATCCTCATCACATGACCATACCATCTCAGTCTTGCTTCCTCTACTATCCGATGTACTGTATGTACTCCCAACTCTTTCCCGAATAATTTAATTCCTAATCTTGTTTCTCCTCGTGACAGCTAACATGCTCCTTACAAACTTCACTCCCATGGCCTCCACTTTCAACTTAAAATATAAACCTAAATAGAGGCCTACTGTAAATACAATAATAATTATAGTGATATTCTTAGAGCGTAGGTATAATTCGCAGTCAAGGAACTCAAATGAACTTTTTGACGTTCTTGATGGAATCAATGACTACAATCCAGATCCGTACAAAAAAATCCTCTATTCTATTCCCCGTACCCGGTCCATGCGCTCAAATGCTACGTATAACAATTTCCGTGGAGGTAAAGGGGGAGTATATTTAGCATAAAACACACTTAGCATACCGGGCCAGGACTTGAACTTGGACTACAACAACGACCAACCAGATAAGATTAGACTGACTCCTTTGTCCAAGTAGCCACCAGTGTGGGTTACATAATAGCTCCTACATCTGAATGCTCCTGCTCTAATATAGTATGTGGTCAGCCATCTTGCCACGTCGTTACACATGCCTTGTTGGATGAGCATTGAGCAGTGATGTCTGAATGATGGTGTGTTAGGAGACCGGGGTTCAAGTCCTGGGAGGAATAACGGGGGTGGGGTATTCTGATCACCCTTCCTCTCTTCCCTTAAGGTCATTCGATAGTAACATATATATTGCACATGTTTAACAAATGTAAGTTATAAGCTATACATAATGTCTCAATGATTTCAAATCATTACCGTTCACGAGTCATAAGAAGTAAAACATGCTATTTTTTGCTTCTTGCCTGTCATTGTTAGTGTAAAAGTCCAACACCTTAGCTCAGTCGGTAGAGTGTCTGTCTACTGAGATAAGGCTCCGGTTGATTCCGGCAGCCGAAAATTTACATTGATAAATATGGTTTTCCTTTTCAAAGTGATGATTAACAGCCGGGACTGGATGCTGTGCCAGGTCGCACCAGGATTTGAGTTGTAGGGGGGGGCTTTTTAAAGAACGTTTGTAATTGCAACATTATATATTTCAATTACTGTAATATTTGGAAATTTGATTTGCAGTAAGGGATAAGAAAGACAGAGAATCAGCGATGCCCCCTAAAAAGTGGGGTTTCTCCCCCGGGAAAAAAAAATTGATTTCAAAGAATGCAAATGGTAATATTCAAGATAATTTGTATCAATATTGGATTTTCTGGCTACGCTCTAACCCTGTGTACGCCACTGGTTAACAGGTTTGTGTTTACACATTCTTCTTCACACCCAGGACTTACAGTTGGTGTGGGTGGGTGGTATGATAATATCAACTGTCCCTTCCTCTCTTCCTGATACAATAGTGTTTACATATTTGTTCTAAAATAGTAATTTAAATTACTGTACCCACTTAAAAACTCTATGTACAAAGAGTAAAGACTTTAACCATTTCTAGAAAATATTACGGTATCACAGGTCCAGTTTTCATTTAAGTGCAAATTTACAGTAAAATTAAAAATAAAATAAAAAAGTATTCTTTGAAAAACCCTAATTACTGCACAAGTTTAATCTCTTTTATATTAAATATAATCAAACAAAACATAATTGATTAGTTGACAGAACATAATGCTAATCATATTTTTGTAATATCCTTAACTTTATGGGGGAGGGCCTTCATCTGGGGGGCTTCAACCCACAAAACCTCCCCTGTGGGTGGCCCCCCTTGGCTGTGCCTGTCCTAATATTAAGTTGGATTTTAAGTAATATAAAGCTACGATAGGCCTACCCAGCTGGTAGTTTAAAATAAATGGCTTGAATAAAAAACTGACCCAGTGGTAGTCTGGAAACAGTAATGGATGTTAGGGTAAAGTGTGTAATATATGGTTCTGTGATTTAGTATAGCCAGATATTCATATGAGGTGTCAAGAATAAAATATCTTTATTGTTTATATTATTATTTAATATAATATTAATATTATACTGGTAATACCTAAAAATATAATTAATAAACTATTGTCTTAGCTTGCAACCTTAGTCAATCTAGAATTCATACTGTCAACTGTCCTGAATCAGCAGTCACGTATTCGTAATGTTTACAAAAACACAGATTGTTTTGCCAATTAGCATAACGTAGATTATTGGTAAATCTAGTATCTTAGGGAAAACACCCCGCCTTTTTTGGTTTATTAGTTTTATACCTTTTCATGAGAAGGGCGCAGAAGGACATCAGTTGTTAGGGTGCTACTTCGAGGTCCTACATCTCAGCTACCAAGTTGCCCCAACTTGTGGAGAGAATATCTTACAGCGTGAGTCCCTATTCAGTACGGAGGGGGACGCCCCAACCATCTTGAAAGTCTGAATTAGACAACTGCTCAGCGCTGGGTGGTCGGGTATTCGACACCAATTAGAGTCATAACACCGAATGTAGGTCACGACACGGAACTGCTGAGTAGGGACATTGATAGAACGAGGATATTTTCCTTAACTTTTTCAATTAATTATAAAACTTACATTACATTTATGCACTCGTAGAGTAATTAATCTATTTCATCAAACAAGATCAAAACTTGCCCCACAGCTACTAGCCGATGCTTACCCAACCCATTTAGCCATCCCGACACGTTGGCCCACGGGATGGGGAGTAGCGACACTTATATATGTTATATATATATATATATATATATATATATAGAGAGAGAGAGAGAGAGAGAGGGGGGGGTCGGTCAGAGAGAAATTATCATTCGCTATCAGGCCACGCGGCTTAAAATACAATAGTCTGTGTCGTTTTCTAGAACTACCTCTCTTTTCTGTCTAAGCTTGAACTCCCTTTGAACCTTCACCTACAACCACCCTTTGTCATGTCAATAAGAAAGAGGGGGAAGTAAACTAGAACATTTCTTATATCAAGATAAAAAGGAAAGATCGTTGCTTGTTCTCAAATAACTTTAAAAAATTTTTGCTGTGAGCCTATCAAAAATTATTTGTTGGAGCAAGGCTAAATCCAGAGCCCTTTTTCATCAAGCATGAGCTTAATGTCACATTTTCACACATTTGTTTTTATAAATAAAACTCAAAATATAGGGTTGTTAAGGAGAAAGAGCCCTGTTGGAATCTTTCGACTTAATTTGGCGTGAACCAAGTGTCGAAGTAACGCGTCGTTAGAGCTGAACGCTTGCACGTTAAGTTATCGCCAACCGAGGGGTCGCCCTCAACCAATTTTAGCAGGGTTTTTGTAACACCGCGTTTTACCACCCGTTTGGGTTGTACGCCTTTGTATTAATTACACTATATGTTAGAGATGATGAAGATTGAATTTAGAGCAAGCGTACCCGCATTTGCATGTAGGAAGAGTAGAAAATAGTTTAATAAAAACAAGCCTCGGTACACGTGACTGAAATACGAACCTTGATTTCCCCGTTAAGGTCAGTCCAGTTTATTGCAAGAGTGACGTCTTAGACCATTCGGCCACCGAAGCGGGGCTTAACAGCATTTAAATATGCTTTTACCTTGATATGTTTTTGACAAATTTAGTCCATTAATACATTGACCACCCTTTTGAAACGGGATTAAAATAAGTTGAAACATAAAATAAAGTGTAAACATTTGAACAACAAGTTTAGAATAAATAAACAATACCATTTTAGGAAGTCATTTATATATATTGTTTGTATAAAGAAAATAAATCAATTTACTGCTGTTAAAGGTTTTGAAAACCAGCTAAAGTAATGTTTATGGCTATTAGTTAAACAAATTAAATCAAATGTATATTTTTAAATATATTTTATTAAAACGGTAGATTATCCTATTGAATGTGGACTTCATCATTTTTCTGTATAACTTGAGCGCTAAATCCAAAGAGAAATTACATGATATATTTCAGTAGTAAATCCAAATAGAAAAGATTATTTAGTTTAGTTGGTTGTTTTTAATTCACAGATCCTTATAAACGATAGTTTCTGTACTTATATGTTCGCTAATAATTAGAAAACTTCTGAATAGATTTGAATGCGGTATTTTTTATATTATGTTTAATTTCTCTAAGAAGGTTATAAGCTATTTAAAAATTATATATATGTATTAAAGGGCTGAGAAGTGACGTTAAAGGCAATAAAAGTGTTTTATATACACTGGGGTGTGGTAAAAGTGATTCTTCCACACGTGCATCCATTGTTATGACTCCAGGAAGAAATCAGACCCAACTATATATGCGGTGTTAATTTCAGAGATTCTGGATTCAAATATCGACCCACAACTGCAAGTGTTACTAAACACGTAGTACACGGCCCATACGGACTCTTGGACCTATCGTCTCCGTGCATGCAGCAAGATCTACCCAAAGAGCTTTCAAAGAGTTATATTGAGGGGCATGACGGATACACATTTACCATAGACGGCATCCCGATGATGGAGGGTGCTCTGCAACAATCCATTTTTGATCGTTGGAGATTGACAATTCGTTCGATTCTCACTTTAATGTGTCGCTCTGTAGTTTTATCAACTCCATTAAGTATGTAAGTAAAACAATAAGGGAGGTGATCCAGGGACAATTAGTATTTACTTGAGCAATGAGGCAAAACAATTTCATTTCATTCCAGATGTCCACCTCATAAATGGACGGTGTGTATATTATACAACAAGTAATGTCAATGACGTTTTTAAACTTTCCTTGTCAACCAACATACGCATCCACCTGTGCGATGACAAAAACTACCCCTCTCTGTCAATATATTGCTGAAACTTGTAACTGAAATGTTCGTAGCGCACAAAGGCAAGCTGTTCTTGAATATCCAGATATGTGTCATAGTCAAGGATTTCCAGGAATTATTCCATTTCATTTATCGCAATAGACTTCTTCAAACCAGCCTCTTTCATGGGTCCGGGACCAAGCTATTCTAGCTCCAAAATTGAATTGGCTGATAAAACTAACGACTGTATCTTAGACCAGTTCGAAGAGCTGTACCACACTCACATGCCCATAGGCAGGCACTATCTTGTCTCATTTTTAGTTCCCTTAATCCATTCTGTTTATCAATTCACACTCTTTAATTAAAATTTGGACCCATTTAAACTGTTTAATGAGACCCGCTTACAGGTAAACAGCCTCCAAAACTTTATCATAGAGACTACTGTCATGACAGGTTGACTATGGTAAATGGGTCTTGGTACCAAGAATACCCAATATTCCATCAGACCTGCCCCTCCAGTTTAGGTGCATGTAATGTCCTATCAAGGTTTGCTATGTTATGACCATCAACAAATCACAAGGACAAACCCTGAAGGTGGCAGGTGTTGATCTCCACGGCAAGTGTTTCTTACAAGGACAAACCCTCAAGGTGGCAGGTGTTTATCTCCGTGGCAAGTGTTTCTCACAAGGACAAACCCTGAAGGTGGCAGGTGTTGATCTCCATGGCAAGTGTTTCTCACATGGACAAACCCTGAAGGTGGCAGGTGTTTATCTCCGTGGCAAGTGTTTCTCACAAGGACAAACCCTCAAGGTGGCAGGTGTTGATCTCCGTGGCAAGTGTTTCTCACATGGACAAACCCTGAAGGTGGCAGGTGTTTATCTCCGTGGCAAGTGTTTCTCACAAGGTCAAACCCTGAAGGTGGCAGGTGTTTATCTCCGTGGCAAGTGTTTCTTACAAGGACAAACCCTCAAGGTGGCAGGTGTTTATCTCCGTAGCCAGTGTTTCTCACAAGGACAAATCCTGAAGGTGGCAGGTGTTTATCTCCGTAGCCAGTGTTTCTTACAAGGACAAACCCTCAAGGTGGCAGGTGTTTATCTCCGTAGCCAGTGTTTCTCACAAGGACAAACCCTGAAGGTGGCAGGTGTTGATCTCCATGGCAAGTGTTTCTCACATGGACAAACCCTGAAGGTGGCAGGTGTTTATCTCCACGGAAAGTGTTTCTCACAAGGACAACCCTCAAGGTGGCAGGTGTTTATCTCCGTGGCAAGTGTTTCTCACATGGACAAACCCTCAAGGTGGCAGGTGTTTATCTCCATGGCAAGTGTTTCTCACATGGACAAACCCTGAAGGTGGCAGGTGTTTATCTCCGTGGCCAGTGTTTCTCACAAGGACAAACCCTCAGGTGGCAGGTGTTGATCTCCATGGCAAGTGTTTCTTACAAGAACAAACCCTGAAGGTGGCAGGTGTTGATCTCCATGGCAAGTGTTTCTCACAAGGACAAACCCTGAAGGTGGCAGGTGTTTATCTCCGTGGCCAGTGTTTCTCACAAGGACAAACCCTCAAGGTGGCAGGTGTTTATCTCCATGGCAAGTGTTTCTCACATGGACAAACCCTGAAGGTGGCAGGTGTTTATCTCCGTGGCCAGTGTTTCTCACAAGGACAAACCCTCAAGGTGGCAGGTGTTGATCTCCATGGCAAGTGTTTCTTACAAGAACAAACCCTGAAGGTGGCAGGTGTTGATCTCCATGGCAAGTGTTTCTCACATGGACAAACCCTGAAGGTGGCAGGTGTTTATCTCCGTGGCAGGTGTTACTGTTCGCTTCTGATGTTAAAACCACTAGTATCGTTTACAAAGGGGCCTTTACTCAAATGTTGTTACTTTATTTCCTTAAATTAATATAAACATTCTGTGTGTCCAATCTTAAAACAGAAATAATAACACTACATTAAATTGTTTGACTCTGACAAGACATCTTTTCTCAACTCCAAAGTTTTCATCGTGGTAGTTTCTACCTAATAAATTGCCTGATTTCTTCCCTGAGCGAGAAATTAAAAACTCTAGCATTATAAACGTTATTGTTTTAGTGAAAATGTTTATAAAACTTATATCAACTCGAGTGAAGATGAGGGTACAAGATAGTATAATATATAACATATACCTAAACTCATAAAAAAATATCAAATTTACTAACTAGGCAGGACACTATAAAGATCAATTTTACTGTAATATAGGTATACAACACTTCTTAAAGGGCTTAGACCTATTTTTTGAAATTATAAAAGCCAATTTATTTTAACTGAATTTGTTTGTTTTCTACTTAAACCAACTAGAGATATATTAAACCAAGGAAGATAACGTAATATAACTCAACATTACTTGATTATAATTATACACCCTAATATTTTTAAAGCAAGTAATTGTATTTTGTCATATTAAAAATACATTAAGCAGGATTGAACTATGGTAATATTTAAACAATAGAATAAATTGAGAAACCCCACATTGGTAGAAACTCAGAATAAACATCAATTGTGTCTAGTATTATTTGTTAGTGATGGATATGTTGAGGTTCGAATCCCGGTCGGGTGTATTGAGACTTTTTCCTAAAGAGTTACCCAGTTTCACTTCACAAACTGTGGGTACATTTCCGCTAAATTCTAACTTTCTCATCCCTGTCTAATTCATGTCATTTAAGGCTGATATTATGTACGATAAGTAAGACCAAGAGAACAAGTAAAATTTAAAAAAAAATCCTTTGTTTACATTTCTTGAACTTGTGGCTAGCCCGCAGCGTTGGACGCGTGGTTTATGGTGTTGATTTTAAAATAAATAAACTGGACTGCTGGTGGCTTAGAGATGAAGGCTATAATTCCAGCTAGAGGTACTGAGACTATTTTACACTAAATTGTTTCCCACTTTTCCTCCACGCAAGTGAAGGTACATTTTCTCTCAATTCCACCCTAATTATACCTATCCAATCGGTGTGGCTATGAGTATATCCCGGCCGGGTAGTAAGACGTGGTGCACAATAATCAGTAGTATGCCCTTGTATTGTGTTTGTGTATTAAAATGGGTGTAGTGTGAACCTAGTCCAAGGGCCGTCCTGTCTATATTATTCAACAAGTCTTCACATGCGATAACAAGTTGTGGTGGTAGTCATGGAGATGTTCGGAAGTACGTCACTACTCTGCTTGTGGGGCTGCATCCTGATTGGTCATAGCCACATTCTTTCTAGGACACCGTAGTACACTCTTCAAGACAGGCTCGAGGACAGGCTCTAGTACAATCTCTAGGACAGGTTCTAATACAATCTCTAAGACAGGTTCTAGTACAATCTCTAGGACAGGTTCTAGTACAATCTCTAGGACAGGTTCTAATACAATCTATAAGACAGGTTCTAGTACAATCTCTAGGACAGGTTCTAGTACAATCTCTAATACAGGTTCTAGTACAATCTCTAAGACAGGTTCTAGTACAATCTCTAAGAGAGGCTCTAGTACAATCTCTAGGACAGGTTCTAGTACAATCTCTAAGACAGGTTCTAGTACAATCTCTAAGAGAGGCTCTAGTACAATCTCTAGTACAGGTTCTAGTACAATCTCTAAGACAGGTTCTAGTACAATCTCTAGACAGGTTCTAGTACAATCCCTAAGACAGGTTCTAGTACAATCTCTAAGAGAGGTTAGACATAGGTTCTAGTACAATCATCTCTAAGAGAGGTTCTAGTACAATCTCTAGGACAGGTTCTAGTACAATCTCTAAGACAGGTTCTAGTACAATCTCTAAGACAGGTTCTAGTACAATCTCTAAGACAGGTTCTAGTACAATCTCTAAGACAGGTTCTAGTACAATCTCTAAGACAGGTTCTAGTACAATCTCTAAGACAGGTCTCTAGTACAATCTCTAAGACAGGCTCTAGTACAATCTCTAAGACAGGTTCTAGTACAATCTCTAAGACAGGCTCTAGTACAATCTCTAAGACAGGCTCTAGTACAATCTCTAAGACAGGTTCTAGTACAATCTCTAAGACAGGCTCTAGTACAATCTCTAAGACAGGCTCTATACAATTCTAAGACAGGCTCTAATACAATCTCTAAGACATGCTCTAATACAATCTCTAAGACAGGTCTAATACAATCTCTAAGACAGGTTCTAGAACATCTCTAAGACAGGTTCTAGTACAATCTCTAAGACAGGCTCTAGTACAATCTCTAAGACAGGCTCTAGTACAATCTCTAAGACAGGCTCTAATACAATCTCTAAGACAGGCTCTAATACAATCTCTAAGACAGGCTCTAGTACAATCTCTAAGACAGGTTCTAGAACATCTCTAAGACAGGTTTAGTACAATCTCTAAGAAGGCTCTAGTACAATCTCTAAGAGAGGCTCTAGTACATCTCTAAGAGAGGTCTAGTACAATCTCTAAGATAGGTTCTAGTACAATCTCTAAGACAGGCTCTAGTACAATCTCTAAGACAGGTTCTAGTACAACCTCTAAGACAGGCTCTAGTACAATCTCTAAGACAGGTTCTAGTACAATCTCTAAGACAGGTTCTAGTACAATCTCTAAGACAGGTTCTAGTACAATCTCTAAGAGAGGCTCTAGTACAATCTCTAAGAGAGGCTCTAGTACAATCTCTAAGATAGGTTCTAGTACAATCTCTAAGACAGGCTCTAGTACAATCTCTAAGACAGGCTCTAGTACAATCTCTAAGAGAGGCTCTAGTACAATCTCTAAGAGAGGCTCTAGTACAATCTCTAAGACAGGTTCTAGTACAATCTCTAAGAGAGGCTCTAGTACAATCTCTAAGAGAGGCTCTAGTACAATCTCTAAGAGAGGCTCTAGTACAATCTCTAAGACAGGTTCTAGTACAATCTCTAAGACAGGCTCTAGTACAATCTCTAAGACAGGTTCTAATACAATCTCTAAGACAGGCTCTAGTACAATTTCTAAGACAGGCTCTAATACAATCTCTAAGACATGCTCTAATACAATCTCTAAGACAGGCTCTAATACAATCTCTAAGACAGGTTCTATAACAGGATCTAGTGAACTATCTCCATCAGGGGTTTTCAAATGGCAGCCCACGGACTACATGCGGCCCCCAATGCCTTTTTGTTTATTTATCTTTTGCTTCCCAGAAGTATCTTGGAAAAGTAATCTACTGTAGTCAAATTGATGTTTTGAGCCGAGAAACTGAATGTTTTGACTGGCAAGGAACATCTATGCTCATTCAGTAAAAAACTTTATTATGATTTATAATTATATTAGCTTGTATATCCGCGTGAGTTCTATTTCGTCCCACTCCTTAGCTGATTTTGATGGGGCCCGCTACTAGACTAGTGAATTCAATTGCGGCCCTCAAAAACCCCTGTTATACATTCACTAGGCTCTACATATAGCTATCACAGCTCCTCCACAACACTACCATCACACTCTCTACATACAGCTATCACAGCTCCTCCACAACACTACCATCACACTCTCTACATACAGCTATCACAGCTCCTCCACAACACTACCATCACACTCTCTACATACAGCTATCACAGCTCCTCCACAACACTACCATCACACTCTCTACATACAGCTATCACAGCTCCTCCACAACACTACCATCACACTCTCTACATACAGCTATCACAGCTCCTCCACAACACTACCATCACACTCTCTACATACAGCTATCACAGCTCCTCCACAACACTGCCATCACACTCTCTACATACAGCTATCACAGCTCCTCCACAACACTGCCATCACACTCTCTACATACAGCTATCACAGCTCCTCCACAACACTACCATCACACTCTCTACATACAGCTATCACAGCTCCTCCACAACACTGCCATCACACTCTCTACATACAGCTATCACAGCTCCTCCACAACACTGCCATCACACTCTCTACATACAGCTATCACAGCTCCTCCACAACACTGCCATCACACTCTCTACATACAGCTATCACAGCTCCTCCACAACACTACCATCACACTCTCTACATACAGCTATCACAGCTCCTCCACAACACTGCCATCACACTCTCTACATACAGCTATCACAGCTCCTCCACAACACTGCCATCACACTCTCTACATACAGCTATCACAGCTCCTCCACAACACTGCCATCACACTCTCTACATACAGCTATCACAGCTCCTCCACAACACTGCCATCACACTCTCTACATACAGCTATCACAGCTCCTCCACAACACTGCCATCACACTATCTACATACAGCTAGCACATCTCCTCTATAACACTGCCATCACACTCTCTACATACAGCTATCACAGCTCCTCCACAACACTACCATCACACTCTCTACATACAGCTATCACAGCTCCTCCACAACACTGCCATCACACTCTCTACATACAGCTATCACAGCTCCTCCACAACACTGCCATCACACTCTCTACATACAGCTATCACAGCTCCTCCACAACACTGCCATCACACTCTCTACATACAGCTATCACAGCTCCTCCACAACACTGCCATCACACTCTCTACATACAGCTAGCACAGCTCCTCCAAACTCAGTATCGACCCGGCGATAGTCCCACGAGTGGCG
The DNA here is from genome assembly GCA_033556935.1 of Timema podura. Classification (NCBI taxonomy): domain Eukaryota; kingdom Metazoa; phylum Arthropoda; class Insecta; order Phasmatodea; family Timematidae; genus Timema; species Timema podura. The sequence goes on along the minus strand of JAVRXN010000004.1, from coordinate 66,955,798 downwards.
AGTGAAGTGTCTAGATTGGTCAAGTGGTTTAGATAAAAGAAGTGACGCGGACAAGGCTGTGTGTGAATGAGGGCACAAAGATGGGGGAAGGAGGAACTATATAAGAACCAGGAAAGATTCATTGACTTGATAACATTTTTAAAATCTCTTTCGTTCCTTTTCAATCAGATAATATGGTGTTATGCTCATCTATAAACGGCAATACTAAACGTTGTTTTAATCCTGGCTGAGTTACCAGCCCAACTGAATATCATATTTTAGGTATCTCTAGACTGAAACGGCCAACTATCAACGAAGTGAAACTAAACTCGCGCCGATGGAGACCCTGAGTTCGAGCCAAACTAATTTATTCTTGTTTTTATTTTGACAAGGTTGTTGTGTATCTAATATTAGCCTGATAAGAGTGGTCTTTCATAGATGTTTTCCCAATCGTTACTCCTGAAAAGTATTCAGGTAATTTTTTTATAAGTTCTACCATATTCATCCCTGACCCATTATAATAATTAAATGTGGATATCCTGGACGAGCAGGGAGACGCCGTTCAAAATAAATATAATAATTTCTTCCTTTCTTTGGAATATTTGTTCTCTTTTGTTTTATTATAATCAATTAGGTCATTTATTATTAATAACTCGTTAAATATGATTATCTTTTTTACTTTTCCATAATTTTATTAACTATTTAATATTTTTTATTTATGTTTGTCCTTTAATTGTTCTTTTGAGCCTTGTGTAAACTTTGAATGAAGGATAACTTATAAACATGTGCTAGACAATAAATAGGGTCCCATAACTTATCTGTAAAGTGAATAAATTAAATATAAACTAATGTGTAGCGTATATGTTCAATTTTTTTTAAACCTCTGCCTTAACAACTATCACCTTATGAATTTTCGAAAGTAATTGGTTGTGTTTTTTTTAATATAAAATTATTTAGTACATCCCAGCCCTTGGCATTCCTGACCTTCAGTTGTTATCAACCTTTCACCGCCATTCCTTGATACCGATAGTAGAAACAGATATTCTAAAATAGTATTTTGACCCAATATAAAAATTAACTTTTGTAACTACTGTATGTCACATCAATTAAATGCTGTAAGATATATATTCAACCAGTTTAGCTAAGTATACTGGCCCAAATGTATTTATTGTAACTTTTTTCTGATTCTTTATATAAGTTTTTCACAACTTAAATTATGTATGATACATTTTGTATTAATACATTTGTTTTATTTATTTCGATTTGCTATAAATATAACTATTTCTTTCTTTACTTTCCGAAAATTTCTATTGAACAAATTTACATTAATCTGCACACATAACCAAATTTAATATTGATGTAAACCGTTTCGGTGGTCGAATATTATAAGGTTAAAAGGTAACTCGTAGTAGACTAGACTGCCGAGGGTGGGGAGATCGGGGTTCATATCTCTGCCGGGTGCACTGAGGGTGTTTTATACTAATTGGTTTTCCATTCGTCCTCCACAAAAATGTGATTACACCTCATAATTCCTAACACATCAGCGTAATTAGTTACATACATATCCGTAAAGACCAAACGGGTAGTAGTACAAGGTGCAAGGCAATATTGAGTGTAGGTTCTGCTCGACAGACATTAACACACAAACAAAAAACTACCACCCCGTGTGTAGTTCTCCAAACTAAATACAGTAGAGCGTCGGAAATCCGGACGTCAAAAATCCGGAGCGTCGCAAATCCGGATCGGCGGTGAGAGCAGGCCAAGTCTTGTACAAAAAACAATTAAGGACTTTTTTACCCAGTAAGTTTCCATTAATTACTGTAGATTCTTGTGTTTTTTTTTCTAAAAAGTATTGTAGAGTTACTAATCTAAATTACATAATGCACATGTTCTTATTCAATATACTTTATTAAAGTATTTTGTGTACTGTATTTTTCGAACCCTTCAGCTTCTATTTTGCAATACAGTAGACTCCCGAGCGTCATGCATCCTCTAGTCAATACATTACGTATGTATACAGTTATTGAAAGCACATTTGAAAATCCGGACAATTCAGTAATCCGGATGGGTCCCGGTCCCGATCGATCCGGATTAACGACGCTCCACTGTATGTGAGCTGTTCACCAAGGACAACGTGTCATTTCACTTAGATCAGAGCAGTCTACAATTTCAACTATTTCTTAGTTCTTACAAATTTATTTTGCAGTATGGTTTTTTGGTTGCGCTCAACACTAAAATATGCAGTATTCTATTTTAATTTAATATTTTTTGTAGAAACATTCTTCTTCTTATTAAATTTTAATCTTTACTACTCGTAGTCTAGGCCACGTGTTGTAGGAAACTATCGGTTTAACCGACATTTTTGAAATAACAAACTCACGTCATATTGGAGATTAGTACGACGGGAAATGTTCAAGAAATAGGATGTCAAGCCCTGGCGGGTTCGTATCGATTGGAGAATTATCTGCAAGGTAAGGACCCTGCGGGGATTGAACCCAATAACCTTGCCTCGTTTGACGCGTCAAGGGTTGGGTTAAAAGGCGCCCACCCCCTCCCCCACTAACGCTAGGGGGCAGGGGGTTTTAAAACCACGTTTCACTTTTACAGCCTTGTTCTTCCACATGGCTGATTTTAGTGCCTTTTTTGCACCCATGTCAGGTGATGATGAAAATATTCCTCCGCCCTTTAAACGGATAGTAAAGACGTTAAGATGATAACGAGATGAAGGGGGGGGGGGGGGGGGTTGATGACGGGTTTTTGGGGACCGCATGTTTGAGTATAACCCTAATTAAAATCGAAACTCCGGGGACGGAATTGTCTAGTTAAAACGTTCCGTTGATACATAAAAACGAATGGCTATAATTTTGTCCCGAACTTGAGGAACGAAAAAATTATCACATTTAACATTTATTATAAGAATGGTAGTTTGGATACTTTAAACTCAGTAAATTGATCCTAAAACAACACAATATTACCCGCTTCGGTGACCGCATGGTCTAAGAAGATACTATCGCAGTAGATTAGACTGCCTAAGACGAGGAGATCGAGGTTCGAATCTCGGTCGGGTGTACTGAGAGGACTTTTTCCCAAAATGATTTTCCACTCTTCTTCCATACAAATGCGGGTACACGTCCTCTAAATATATCCTTCCTAATCTCCAAAACCATTAGCATAATTTGTACATAGGCGTTTAAGCTGAATGGGTAGTAAGACGAGTTGGTAAAAAAAGGGACGGAGCACAACACAGACTTTCTCTCTCTTTTATCTTAAAATAGAGACATTTACCATAAACTCGTAAAATATGATAAACGAATTAATATACACTGTTGCAGTAATACTCCACCAAAGAGCATAAATTTATAAATATATACTGTTACAGAAACATTAAGAAAAGAGGAGCATCTCTGCCCACCAAAGAGCATAACAATCAATTTCATATTTATAAGTACTACACAGAAAATATATAATTATTGTTTGCTTATGTCTCAAAAATTATTGGTTTTATAAAAATATATCCAAGATTTAAAAATATTTAATTTTAATAATACTACGACTTTACAGTGAAAAGTTATTTCATATCTCAAATAGTTGCGGCAATATGATCAAAATTGGAAATGTTTGCTTATTTAAAATGTCCTTAAAGTTATTTTCTTGAGAACACGAAAGTTACCATTTTGCTTGTAATGTTAAATAGTGCCTAAATACAGAATGTAATCAAACTTGCTAGAGCTAAACTTGGGAAAATCGATTTTTTTTTTCTCATTTTGCTCGCCAGTAAATTACCCTTAATTTTAGGGCTAGATATCTAATTCCAAAAACCTCTCGTTGGGAGGGACCTTATGAAAACCCTAGATATCAAACTTTAGCCCAATCGGTAAAACCGTTTCAGTTTTAGGCCGAGGTGCAGACAGACAGACAGACAGACGACACCGTGGAAACCACTCTTTTGGTTTCATGGAGCCATGAAACGTCGACATTTATCAAAATCTTGAGTTTGGTATTTTTTCTATGATCACAATACTTCTCTCTCCGAATGACCGAGAGAAAATAAAGCACAATAATGTCTGCTGAGACCGTAATAAAACGCTTTGTTTAGTTCACTACACCTCTTATCCTACTCTATAATCATTGCAATTTGCGGCCAACGTTTTAAAAATGAGTTTGGTGAACAAATATATAATTTTTAATGATTCCAAACGTAGCCTCTAGTTGGACATAGCAATATGTTTGAGTGATGAATATCCCGGGAGAGGTGAACATTCACTCTAGTAGGCTCGGGAACTTGCTACGCGCATAAACAGACACCAGCTAACACACTCGCCTGGATATGACCGTAATGGCTTCGCAATAGAAATGAGGTCGACACGGAATGAATGTTTATTTTTCAATCTATAGTTTTGTAGTGATCGTATAGTAGTTGCGTAGTTGGTTAAATCAATAAAACCTCATATATTTGAGTTATCATTTATTATATTAGTTGTATTCTATATTTCACTCGATACACGTCACGTGTCTTGGAAAGTGTGAGAATGGCCGTCAACAGATTTAAGGTAAGTTCACAATACCAATTTATTTATTTATATGTATTGTAATTAAACTGCTATTAGCTATCACGTTTGGTTTCTTATTATAATAATTAGATCTGCGGAGACTACCCGAGCGGCTAACGCGAGGTGTCAATGAATGATTTACAAAAACACGACTCTCAAGAGTCGACCCGGGAGCATCCTTGGCCTAACTAAGCCCGGCGAGAAAAGATGAACGAGTCTTAGTCTACTCGACTCAACTGACAGTTTCAAATGATCAGAAAAACACTCCCATTGGTCCTCGTGGACCCAACATGGAGCCAGTAGTTAATACAAGGGAAGTAAACCAACCATCCCTAAAGCTTTTAGGAAGCTATTTCCGTAAAGGCGACTCTCACAATATTAGATGCGGGTAAATCCTTACTAAAACAAATATAATATCTTTGGCTATTTGATTCTCTCAAAATATTACTGAATATTATTAACCTTGCAATACCCCATTACTAACTACAAGCTTTATAAAAACATCTTATTTCTAACGTGTTAATAGAAAGTGTATCAAACTAAATATAATGTATTCTTAGAAAGATTTGATACTAACGTATCAATCAGAATTAAGCTACATTTTTTTAAAATTAATTCTACTAAATTGGTTTGATCATATTTTTACCTTTCATCCTCTGTTTGTTATTTGTTTAACTATTATAACAGTGAGATTTATTTAGTCATTATATAGGCCTATATTAGCAGATATAATACAACCCATAAATAATACAGTATTTAATAATATTTGTAATAACATTATACATACCCGATGTTTGGTCTGTAAGTTCACAAATCTCTCTGTCATATACCTCATGTCGTGTTTCTCTCTAATGTCGTGTTTCTCTCTAATGTCGTGTTTCTCTCTAATGTCGTGTCTCTCTATAATGTCGTGTCTCTCTCTAATGTCGTGTCTCTCTCTAATGTCGTGTCTCTCTCTAATGTCATGTTTCTCTCTAATGTCGTGTCTCTCTCTAATGTCGTGTCTCTCTCTAATGTCGTGCCTCTCTCTCTAATATCATGTATCTCTCTAATGTCGTGTCTCTCTCTAGTGTCGTCTCTCTCTCTAATGTCGTGCCTCTCTCTCTAATGTCATGTTTCTCTCTAATGTCATGTTTCTCTCTAATATCATGTATCTCTCTAATGTCGTGTCTCTCTCTAATGTCGTGTCTCTCTCTAATGTCGTGTCTCTCTATAATGTCGTGTTTCTCTCTAATGTCGTGTCTCTCTATAATGTCGTGTCTCTCTCTAATGTCGTGTCTCTCTCTAATGTCGTGTTTCTCTATAATGTCATGTCTCTCTAATGTCGTGTCTCTCTCTAATGTCGTGTCTCTAATGTCGTGTCTCTCTCTAATGTCATGTCTCTCTAATGTCGTGTCTCTCTCTAATGTCGTGTCTCTCTCTAATGTCGTGTTTCTCTCTATAATGTCGTGTCTCTCTCTCTAATGTCATGTTTCTCTCTAATGTCGTGTTTCTCTCTAATGTCGTGTCTCTTTCTAATGTCGTGTTTCTTTATAATGTCGTGTTTCTCTCTAATGTCGTGTCTCTCTCTAATGTCGTGTCTCTCTCTAATGTCGTGTCTCTCTATAATGTCGTGTTTCTCTCTAATGTCGTGTCTCTCTCTAATGTCGTGTCTCTCTCTAATGTCGTGTTTCTCTATAATGTCGTGTCTCTCTATAATGTCGTGTCTCTCTCTAATGTCGTGTCTCTTTCTAATATCGTGTTTCTCTCTAATGTCGTGTCTCTCTCTAATGTCGTGTCTCTCTCTAATGTCGTGTCTCTTTCTAATGTCGTGTCTCTCTCTAATATCATGTTTCTCTCTAATGTCGTGTCTCTCTAATGTCGTGTCTCTCTCTAATGTCGTGTTTCTCTCTAATGTCGTGTCTCTCTATAATGTCGTGTTTCTCTCTAATGTCATGTTTCTATCTAATGTCGTGTTTCTCTATAATGTCGTGTCTCTCTCTAATGTCGTGTCTCTCTCTAATGTCGTGTTTCTCTATAATGTCATGTCTCTCTAATGTCGTGTCTCTCTCTAATGTCGTGTCTCTAATGTCGTGTCTCTCTCTAATGTCATGTATCTCTAATGTCGTGTCTCTCTCTAATGTCGTGTCTCTCTCTAATGTCGTGTTTCTCTCTATAATGTCGTGTCTCTCTCTCTAATGTCATGTTTCTCTCTAATGTCGTGTTTCTCTCTAATGTCGTGTCTCTCTCTCTAATGTCGTGCCTCTCTCTCTAATGTCATGTTTCTCTCTAATGTCATGTTTCTCTCTAATATCATGTATCTCTCTAATGTCGTGTCTCTCTCTAATGTCGTGTCTCTCTCTAATGTCGTGTGTCTCTCTAATGTCGTGTCTCTCTCTAATGTCGTGTCTCTCTCTAATGTCGTGTCTCTCTCTAATGTCGTGTCTCTCTCTAATGTCGTGTCTCTCTCTCTAATGTCGTGTCTCTTTCTAATATCGTGTTTCTCTCTAATGTCGTGTCTCTCTCTAATGTCGTGTCTCTCTCTAATGTCGTGTCTCTCTCTCTAATGTCGTGCCTCTCTCTAATGTCATGTTTCTCTCTAATGTCATGTTTCTCTCTAATATCATGTCTCTCTCTAATGTCGTGTCTCTCTCTAATGTCGTGTCTCTCTCTAATGTCGTGTCTCTCTATAATGTCGTGTTTCTCTCTAATGTCGTGTCTCTCTCTAATGTCATGTATCTCTAATGTCGTGTCTCTCTCTAATGTCGTGTCTCTCTCTAATGTCGTGTTTCTCTCTATAATGTCGTGTCTCTCTCTCTAATGTCATGTTTCTCTCTAATGTCGTGTTTCTCTCTAATGTCGTGTCTCTCTCTCTAATGTCGTGCCTCTCTCTCTAATGTCATGTTTCTCTCTAATGTCATGTTTCTTTCTAATATCATGTATCTCTCTAATGTCGTGTCTCTCTCTAATGTCGTGTCTCTCTCTAATGTCGTGTCTCTCTCTAATGTCGTGTCTCTCTCTAATGTCGTGTCTCTCTCTAATGTCGTGTCTCTTTCTAATGTCGTGTTTCTTTATAATGTCGTGTTTCTCTCTAATGTCGTGTCTCTCTATAATGTCGTGTTTCTCTCTAATGTCGTGTCTCTCTATAATGTCGTGTTTCTCTCTAATGTCGTGTCTCTCTATAATGTCGTGTCTCTCTCTAATGTCGTGTCTCTCTCTAATGTCGTGTCTCTCTCTATAATGTCGTGCCTCTCTCTCTAATGTCATGTTTCTCTCTAATGTCATGTTTCTTTCTAATATCATGTATCTCTATAATGTCGTGTCTCTCTCTAATGTCGTGTCTCTCTCTAATGTCGTGTCTCTCTCTCTAATGTCGTGCCTCTCTCTCTAATGTCATGTTTCTCTCTAATGTCATGTTTCTCTCTAATATCATGTATCTCTCTAATGTCGTGTCTCTCTCTAATGTCGTGTCTCTCTCTAATGTCGTGTCTCTCTATAATGTCGTGTTTCTCTCTAATGTCGTGTCTCTCTATAATGTCGTGTCTCTCTCTAATGTCGTGTCTCTCTCTAATGTCGTGTTTCTCTATAATGTCATGTCTCTCTAATGTCGTGTCTCTCTCTAATGTCGTGTCTCTAATGTCGTGTCTCTCTCTAATGTCATGTCTCATTAATGTCGTGTCTCTCTCTAATGTCGTGTCTCTCTCTAATGTCGTGTCTCTCTCTAATGTCGTGTCTCTTTCTAATGTCGTGTTTCTTTATAATGTCGTGTTTCTCTCTAATGTCGTGTCTCTCTCTAATGTCGTGTCTCTCTATAATGTCGTGTCTCTCTATAATGTCATGTTTCTCTCTAATGTCATGTTTCTCTCTAATATCATGTCTCTCTCTAATGTCGTGTCTCTCTCTAATGTCGTGTCTCTCTCTAATGTCGTGTCTCTCTCTAATGTCGTGTCTCTCTCTAATGTCGTGTCTCTCTATAATGTCGTGTTTCTCTCTAATGTCGTGTCTCTCTCTAATGTCGTGTTTCTCTCTAATGTCGTGTCTCTCTCTAATGTCATGTCTCTCTAATGTCGTGTCTCTCTCTAATGTCGTGTCTCTCTCTAATGTCGTGTCTCTTTCTAATATCGTGTTTCTCTCTAATGTCGTGTCTCTCTCTAATGTCGTGTCTCTCTCTAATGTCGTGTCTCTCTCTCTAATGTCGTGCCTCTCTCTCTAATGTCATGTTTCTCTCTAATGTCATGTTTCTCTCTAATATCATGTATCTCTCTAATGTCGTGTCTCTCTCTAATGTCGTGTCTCTCTCTAATGTCGTGTCTCTCTATAATGTCGTGTTTCTCTCTAATGTCGTGTCTCTCTATAATGTCGTGTCTCTCTCTAATGTCGTGTCTCTCTCTAATGTCGTGTTTCTCTATAATGTCATGTCTCTCTAATGTCGTGTCTCTCTCTAATGTCGTGTCTCTAATGTCGTGTCTCTCTCTAATGTCATGTTTCTCTCTAATGTCGTGTCTCTCTCTAATGTCGTGTCTCTCTCTAATGTCGTGTCTCTCTCTAATGTCGTGTCTCTCTCTAATGTCGTGTCTCTCTCTAATGTCGTGTCTCTCTCTAATGTCATGTTTCTCTCTAATGTCGTGTCTCTCTCTAATGTCGTGTTTCTCTATAATGTCGTGTCTCTCTCTAATGTCATGTTTCTCTCTAATGTCGTGTCTCTCTCTAATGTCGTGTTTCTCTATAATGTCGTGTCTCTCTCTAATGTCATGTCTCTCTCTAATGTCGTGTCTCTCTCTAATGTCGTGTCTCTCTATAATGTCGTATTTCTCTCTAATGTCGTGTCTCTCTATAATGTCGTGTCTCTCTCTAATGTCGTGTTTCTCTCTAATGTCGTGTCTCTCTCTAATGTCGTGTCTCTCTCTAATGTCGTGTCTCTCTCTAATGTCATGTTTCTCTCTAATGTCGTGTCTCTCTCTAATGTCGTGTCTCTCTCTAATGTCGTGTCTCTCTCTAATGTCGTGTCTCTCTCTAATGTCATGTTTCTCTCTAATGTCGTGTCTCTCTCTAATGTCGTGTCTCTCTATAATGTCGTATTTCTCTCTAATGTCGTGTCTCTCTCTAATGTCGTGTTTCTCTCTAATGTCGTGTCTCTCTCTAATGTCGTGTCTCTCTCTAATGTCGTGTCTCTCTCTAATGTCGTGTCTCTCTCTAATGTCGTGTCTCTCTCTAATGTCGTGTCTCTCTCTAATGTCATGTTTCTCTCTAATGTCGTGTCTCTCTCTAATGTCGTGTTTCTCTCTAATGTCATGTTTCTCTCTAATGTCGTGTCTCTCTCTAATGTCGTGTCTCTCTCTAATGTCGTGTCTCTCTATAATGTCGTGTTTCTCTATAATGTGATAATAGTACTCCTCATACCATCACCTCATCCTATCAGGACATGGAAAGAGCCTCCACGGAAAGGATGTACGATTAGTACAAGTGGACGTCTCCTGGACAGCAGTACTTTAGTACTGACTAATCTTTTCACAGACTGGGCTACAGATAAATTTAACTCAGACGCACATATTATTAATGAACTTGATAATTTTTTTATTGATATTCCAGTATTTCTTTTGAATACAAAGCAATTACTACAAGCTATTTTTTTAATATCTTTCGTATACTAATCTAATGATAGCATGAGGGAAGCGTAGGTTCATCGTACCAATTTAACTGATAATTATTGTTCATAGTCGTATAATAGTGTTCATAAACGTATAATATTCCCTTTTAAATCTAACAAATACTTAAAATGTGGTGAAAAGATATATTTACAAATTACTATTACACTCTTTAAAAATATTTAACTTGGGACTGTAATTTTAAGACTGACCATGATTTATAACTGAAATAATTTATTCTTAAGTTGGTATTGAAGAAAATTATTTATTTTTGGTCCAAAGTTTTTATCACGTGAATAAAAAGAGGGGAAAGTAAAGCCAAACATTAAGTAGGTTTGCCTAAAACAGGGAGTCGAACCACAGCAAGGATTGATATTAGGGGACACGAGAGAAATGGTAGAAGATCCAAGAGAGACAAAAGGGGAAAGGCAGGAGACCTGTAAGGAACCAGATGCAGGTGAAACAGTGAGAATCAACGAAAGAAAATTGCAGGAAAAGTCGATTCTCAAGGTAGTAAGGAAATCATGTAAAGAGATATATGTATGGAGGGTGATAATGAGACGGGTAAGGGGTAAGAACGCCGTCGTAATGGTATTCGGGCTGGCCCAGCCCCGTGGGGAGTGTTGGCTCGAGTATCGATCAGATGAGTCGACATCCCGGGCACGAGCTAACAGTCTGAGGGGTCATGTACTATCCTCACAGTCCACCCTCCCTGCTGGGTAAGATACAGGGGTCATGTACTATCCTCACAGTCCACCCTCCCTGCTAGGTAAGATACAGGGGTCATGTACTATCCTCTCAGTCCACCCTCCCTGCTGGGTAAGATACAGGGGTCATGTACTATCCTCTCAGTCCACCCTCCCTGCTGGGTAAGATACAGGGGTCATGTACTATCCTCTCAGTCCACCCTCCCTGCTAGGTAAGATACAGGGGTCATGTACTATCCTCACAGTCCACCCTCCCTGCTGGGTAAGATACAGGGGTCATGTACTATCCTCTCAGTCCACCCTCCCTGCTGGGTAAGATACAGGGGTCATGTACTATCCTCTCAGTCCACCCTCCCTGCTGGGTAAGATACAGGGGTCATGTACTATCCTCTCAGTCCACCCTCCCTGCTGGGTAAGATACAGGGGTCATGTACTATCCTCACAGTCCATCATCCCTGCTGGGTAAGATACAGGGGTCATGTACTATCTTCTCAGTCCACCCTCCCTGCTGGGTAAGATACAGGGGTCATGTACTATCCTCACAGTCCACCCTCTCTGTCTGGTAAGATACAGGGGTCATGTACTATCCTCACAGTCCACCCTCTCTGCTGGGTAAGATACAGGGTCATGTACTAACCTCACAGTCCACCCTCCCTGCTGGGTAAGATACAGGGGTCATGTACTATCCTCACAGTCCACCCTCCCTGCTAGGTAAGATACAGGAGTCATGTACTATCCTCACAGTTCACCCTCCCTGTCTGGTAAGATACAGGAGTCATGTACTATCCTCACAGTCCACCCTCCCTGCTAGGTAAGATACAGGGGTCATGTACTATCCTCACAGTCCATCCTCCCTGCTAGGTAAGATACAGGGGTCATGTACTATCCTCACAGTCCATCCTCCCTGCTGGGTAAGATACAGGGGTCATGTACTATCCTCACAGTCCACCCTCCCTGTCTGGTAAGATACAGGAGTCATGTACTATCCTCACAGTCCACCCTCCCTGCTAGGTAAGATACAGGAGTCATGTACTATCCTCACAGTTCACCCTCCCTGTCTAGTAAGATACAGGAGTCATGTACTATCCTCACAGTCCACCCTCCCTGCTAGGTAAGATACAGGGGTCATGTACTATCCTCACAGTCCATCCTCCCTGCTGGGTAAGATACAGGGGTCATGTACTATCCTCACAGTCCACCCTCCCTGTCTGGTAAGATACAGGAGTCATGTACTATCCTCACAGTCCACCCTCTCTGTCTGGTAAGATACAGGGGTCATGTACTATCCTCACAGTCCACCCTCCCTGCTAGGTAAGATACAGGGGTCATGTACTATCCTCACAGTCCACCCTCTCTGCTGGGTAAGATACAGGGGTCATGTACTATCCTCACAGTCCACCCTCTCTGCTGGGTAAGATACAGGGGTCATGTACTATCCTCACAGTCCACCCTCCCTGTCTGGTAAGATACAGGGGTCATGTACTATCCTCACAGTCCACCCTCTCTGCTGGGTAAGATACAGGGTCATGTACTAACCTCACAGTCCACCCTCCCTGCTAGGTAAGATACAAGAGTCATGTACTATCCTCACAGTCCACCCTCCCTGTCTGGTAAGATACAGGGGTCATGTACTATCCTCACAGTCCACCCTCCCTGCTGGGTAAGATACAGGAGTCATGTACTATTCTCACAGTCCACCCTCCCTGTCTGGTAAGATATAGGAGTCATGTACTATCCTCACAGTCCACCCTCTCTGCTAGGTAAGATACAGGGTCATGTACTATCCTCACAGTCCACCCTCTCTGCTAGGTAAGATAGAGGGTCATGTACTATCCTCACAGTCCACCCTCCCTGCTGGTAAGATACAGGAGTCATGTACTATTCTCACAGTCCACCCTCCCTGTCTGGTAAGATATAGGAGTCATGTACTATCCTCACAGTCCACCCTCCCTGCTAGGTAAGATACAGGAGTCATGTACTATCCTCACAGTCCACCCTCCCTGTCTGGAAAAAAAACAGGGGTCATGTACTATCCTCACAGTCCACCCTCCCTGTCTGGTAAGATACAGGGGTCATGGACTATCCTCACAGTCCACCCTACCTGCTGGGTAAGATACATAGCATAGCATGTACTATCCTCACAGTCCACCCTCCCTGCTAGGTAAGATACAGGGGTCATGTACTATCCTCACAGTCCACCCTCCCTGCTAGGTAAGATACAGGGGTCATGTACTATCCTCACAGTCAACCCTCTCTGCTGGGTAAGATACAGGGGTCATGTACCATCCTCACAGTCCACCCTCCCTGCTGGGTAAGATACAGGGGTCATGTACTATCCTCACAGTCCACCCTCCCTGCTGGGTAAGATACAGGGGTCATGGACTATCCTCACAGCCCACCCTCCCTGCTGGGTAAGATACAGGGGTCATGTACTATCCTCACAGCCCACCCTCCCTGCTGGGTAAGATACAGGGGTCATGTACTATCCTCACAGTCCACCCTCCCTGCTGGGTAAGATACAGGGGTCATGTACTATCCTCACAGCCCACCCTCCCTGCTGGGTAAGATACAGGGGTCATGTACTATCCTCACAGCCACCCTCCCTGCTGGGTAAGATACAGGGGTCATGGACTATCCTCACAGCCCACCCTCCCTGCTGGGTAAGATACAGGGGTCATGTACTATCCTCACAGCCCACCCTCCCTGCTGGGTAAGATACATATACAATAACCTCAATACAGTTTGCAAAGTTGTTTCTATTTTAACTATGACAGATAGAACAATACAGTTCGTGTTTGCATAAAACAATGTTTAAATTTAATAATGAGTATGAGTAAAAAAATGTTGGTGCATTTTGGTTCAATCACAATGTGTTTTTACTCGATCACATTAAACTTTGATTTCAAACCTTAATAGACTAAAGAAACAAAATAATTATCATGTTAATAAATCAGCACCTACCTTGGCTATTTGAAACTTGCTACACAATATAGAAACAAATGTCTAAATCTAAATACAATATTTTCCTGTCCAATCTGAACAAAATTTTATGTTCAGCCAAGTTCCAGTGGGATGCGGTCAGATCGGAATTATCCTCCAAGTCCTTCAAAATCACCCTCAACATCCTGTTTGTCTCCGAGCACAATACACTAGAACCCCGTTAATCCGAACCAATTGGGGCAGAAACTTGTTCGGATTAACCGGGACAATAAAGGGATACAGTAGTTTCACGAATTATAAATTACAATTGAATGAGTTTAATCAAACTTTCATTTATTTACTGATGTAAAACACGTAATATGTACTGTACTTATTTTTAGTTACAGGAAAACACATTGTGTTGACGACCTCATGTCAATATTAATCATCTATTGTCAGATATCACTGTTTCTTACAATTATATTTAAACTTTGAGATTGTTAACCATTTTCATTTTACTTGATTTTTTTTTTGTTGCCGTTTTCCGTAAAGTGTTTTCTGACTTCCTGGTTTCAGTACAACGGGGTCTCACACGTGTATACTTGCCTTAGTTAATAACGGCCCGAGCCTCGGACGTGCCTAGGTAGCGCAATGGTGTCGAGTCAAAGATTCATTTGATGTGTTTTGCTGTTATTCGTAATTAAATGAACGTAATCTAACCCCAGAAAGATGAGAACATAATAGAAGCCTTTTTAAACCTTAAAGAGCTAAGTTGAATAACTGTATCAGTGAATAGAATTCCAACCCTGACCTTCTTCGCTACTGACAAACTAGATAAAACAAGACTAACGTATTTATCCATGTGTCCATTGGTACGCATTTTGACATATTTCAAAGTAGCAACTAAAATAGTATCTACATTTTGAATTATTACAAACTTTAACCCATGAAAATTGCAATTTTTGTAATCAAATTAAATTTACAAAAGACCTGCTTCGGTGGCAGAATGGTATAAAAGCCCTCACTGGACTTCCGATGGAAGCGAGCTCATAGTTCGAATTCCAGTCAGGTGTACTTAGGTTGGTATTTCCTAAATGGTTTTTCACTCTCCCTCCACTAAATTGTTGGTTTACTACCTTTAAATTCAACCTCATTCATCCCTAACAAATTAGCGTAATTAGTACTTAAGACTGTTCTATACCCTTGAGCATGTTGTCGATAAATAACGATTTCACTTAAATAAACAAGACAATTGTTGCTTTAAAGTAAACATAATAGTTACCGTTGATTATATATTTATATCTTAGATTTTACATAAGTTTTTATTCGAAGCATCTTAAGCAACTTTTTCACTCGTACAAGTTAACATTTTACGCATAAGGTGTCAGTGGTTATTACTGCTACGTCATCTCATTTCTTAATTTATCATCTTCTGACTAGAGGTCAAGTCAGCTGACCTTTATGAACAAAGATAGCTCAGCAACTAAAGTAGAAAGGTGACAGTTATAATGGAATTGCCATTGGAAGAACCTTTTCTGAAAGCTAATATAGTCACTTTTATGTATTTATACCTACGGTAAATTAAATGTTCTAAGGCCCCTATTTTTACTTTCTCACGATCACTCGGAGAGAGAAAGTAGGCCTATTATTGTTATCGTAAAAAAAAATTAACCCGCTTTAGTGGCTTCATCGCAGTCGAACGCGCTACTCTCGCAGTAAATATGTCCCGGATTTGGATTCGATGGCATTTAATTCTAAATTCAAATATTAAAGTCATAGCTCCATTATCAGGTTGCGTATGAACAGGTGATTATAGTCAATATTTGAACACGGTGTATTGACATTGGATGACAAAGGAATGCCTGCTGAGGACTGCACTTGAAGAGATGACGGAAGGAGGTAACAGATGCTAGATTTAATCAAGGCTAGAGGAAGATACCAAAACACCAATAGACTGGCCCAGGATCGAGTCTTGGAGGAGTAACATAATTGGACCTGCCGATACACCTGATAAAGATATTGACTTTTTTATTGAAATCAATTAAAATACACATAATTTAGCCTTATATTCGGTTTAGATTTGGTAAAATAATATACCATTCTGATTTTATTCGAAACATTTTCATTATGAATATTCGATTTAAACTGGATTCAAAACATTTTTAATTTTAAAAAATATTCGCTTCTAGGTTTGATTCGAAATAGAAGGCAAGAATTCAGATTTGATTCGAAATTGAAAATTTTGGATTCGTGCAAACTTAATTATTTCAATATTGTATAGTAAAAAATAGGAAGTATTATTTGTGATTATATTTTTGTATTTAACTCTACTGCAATCAGGAACAGCGTCATATCTCCTCATTATTGTCATCAACTCACGCTTTATTTAAACAAGGCTGTTGATAACTTTTACAGCAATGTTAAATAATATTAGTGAATTAATAATGTTGTCTGGACATAGTCGACTCTTGTTCCCCGATCACAAAGAAGATTCCAGGCGGTGTTGGCATTGGTTCTCACGTGCTCGCTGGATTTGATGGACTGAGGGTCGCTTTCTAGACTCGCTCTATTAGGAAACAGTTCCCACTATTTTCCATAGAAGAGCGCAGGAATTTCAACCATCTCGACATGGTTCTTTCAAGTCGTAGCGTGATTCACCACACTCTTTTGTTCTGGGACTTGTTCCTTTCTATTGACTCGATCAATTGAAAGTACACGCAAGACTTATCTAGTTTCTAAAAAAAAAAATTCACATTATTTGTTTTCAGAAAATCAGTGATACTTAGAACGTATCGATCAGTGTTTACAAGTTTTTTGTGTTCAAAGCCTCACTTCATCAGATGTGCAGTATTTTAATATTAATTTGAGTAAAACTTAAAAAACTGGTAGCTCATAGATTAATAAAATAAAATATTTCGTAAAATAACCAAGAGTTTGTACTGCACGTTTGAGATTCATTTCCGGAAACTTGGAATACTTATTTAGGGGAATTTGAGGTTTTTTGTTTTTTTAATTAGTACCTCTATTGCAAGACTTAGTCTACGTCTTGCGTCTTAATTACGTTAACCACACGAAAAGAATATAATGTACTACTGAGTATCGTATGCCTTAGTTTTCTCTCTATCATGATCACAGAAAAACCATCAACTCAAAATCTAAAACTCCGTAGAGGTTAAACTTTTAATTTTTGTTTGAACCTACTTTTAGTAACAATTTCTAGAAAACTTAACAAAATAAAATATCATCCTTATTTTAACTAAAACAAATTTAAAATACAAATATGTACTAAGGTCTCCAATTTAACTTAAATATTTTTAATGACGGGTTAAATAGCCTATTATATTTGATAAATACGGCTGTAGTGGCATCGAGATATAATATTATTTAAATTGAAAAATGACACCCGGACACGGGAATCGAAACCGGGACCTTTGGCTTAGTACACCAATGCTCTCACCACTGAGCTATCCAGAAGTCATTCGGTGTCCAGGGTCATTCATTCATTCTAAACAATATGACATAATTTTGTTTCGATGAGTTTTATTGTAAGAATTATTAGACATTCCCGTTATAATGAACTCGATATGACGCAATTAAGAGTGCGGGATGTGTGAACTTTGTATATATTACTTTTTATCATAGCGTCTAACTAGCTGTCCGGACTATCATAGCGTCTAACTAGCTGTCCGGACTATCATAGCGTCTAACTAGCTGTCCGGACTATCATAGCGTTTAACTAGCTGTCCGGACTATCATAGCGTCTAACTAGCTGTCCGGACTATCATAGCGTTTAACTAGCTGTCCGGACTATCATAGCGTCTAACTAGCTGTCCGGACTATCAATAGCGTCTAACTAGCTGTCCGGACTATCATAGCGTCTAACTAGCTGTCCGGACTAAACACTTATGTACTAATTACGGTACTATGTTAGGGATGAACAAGGATGAATTCAAAGGAAGTGTATCCGTGTACCCGAATTTGCATGCATACAAACTATTTAGTAAAAGTACCCTATTACACCCGACTGGGATTCGAGCACCCGACCTCCTTGTCATCGGCAGTCCAGTCGCGAGAGTGAAGCCTTAGACCGGTGTTTTTTAACAGTTTTGCCACGACTGGAGTTTGTGGAAGATAAAAAAGAACTAGGAAAAAAAGAGGGAATAAATAAAAACAAATATTTTTAAATCCATGATCAACAATAGAACTATATTTTTACTTGCTTCGGTGGCCGCACGGTCTAAGGCGCTACTCTTGCAATAGACTAGACTGCCGATGGCGGTTCGATCCGGTCTAGTGTATTGAGGGTGATTTTTCCAAAATGGTTTCCCACTATCACCACGCAAATGTGACTACACTTTCTCTAAATTCAACCTTCCTAATATCAAATCCATTAGCGTAACTAGTACATAAAGTATAACCCAAATAGGTGCTATATATATATAATTTTTAATAACATAATTACTATAATTTAATCCAATGAAATTTTAAACCCAATCTTAGGGTCTAATACTCGTTATTTTAATGATAAAATATCTCCTTAAAAAGTGATGATGATGTGCCTTGACAGTTTTACCGCCCGGATCAGTGGGCCGTGATTTGAAAGGTTGAAAATAACTACCTTGAACTCTCCGACAAGCGAAACGAGTTGGACCGCGGGGTACTGAAATATCATACGGTATTAAAATATGTAGGTGAGGATTCGGCTTGGTAGCTATCTTATAAAATATATATAATATTGCGCGTCTGGGTTACATACATCGTAGCCCACTAGTGGAAATATTATCCAGTACTAATGTACTGTTGTCCAGGGGATTCCCGAATATACTAATCTTACATCCTTTCCGTGGAGGCTCTTTCCACGTCCTTATGAGATGAGTGTGATAGTGAGTATGAGGATGATAGTGAGTATGAGAGTGTTAGTAAGAGGGTGATAGTGAGTATGAGGGTGATAGTGAGTATGAGGGTGATAGTGAATATGAGTGTGATAGTGAGTATGAGGGTGATATGAGTATGATAGTGATAGTGAGTATGAGAGTGTTAGTAAGAGGGTGATAGTGAGTATGAGAGTGTTAGTAAGAGGGTGATAGTGAGTATGAGAGTGTTAGTAAGAGGGTGATAGTGAGTATGAGAGTGTTAGTAAGAGGGTGATAGTGAGTATGAGAGTGTTAGTATGAGGGTGATAGTGAGTATGAGAGTGTTAGTAAGAGGGTTATAGTGAGTATGAGAGTGTTAGTAAGAGGGTGATAGTGAGTATGAGAGTGTTAGTATGAGGGTGATAGTGAGTATGAGGGTGATAGTGAGTATGAGAGTGTTAGTATGAGGGTGATAGAGAGTATGAGGGTGATAGTGAGTATGAGGGTGTGGAACCAGTGGAAACATCTAAACCTAACTAACCAAACCCTGGTGACCATTGGGATAGTTCCCCTTCGGTGAAAAATACCAAAGGTACCAGTTGGAAATCGAACCCGAGACCCTTAGGCTCGTAGTCAGGTGCACTGACCACTAGTCTTTGAGGGCGGCTATCTAGTGAAATACTTAATGATATTTAAAACATTTTGAAAAATACCCGCCTCAGTGGCGTAGTTGGCTAACGCGCCGAGGACGAGGAAATCGAGGTTCGAATCTCGGTCGGGTGAACTGGGGGTGGTTTTTCCTAAATGGTTTTCCACTCTCCCTCCACGCAAATGTGGGTTCACTTCGTCTAAATTCAACCTTCCCAAATCCTAATCCATTAGAGTAATTAGTACTTAAGCGTATAACTCGAACGGGTAGTAAGACGCGGTGCTAAATAAATAAATAAATTTCTAAAAATAAACGTAAAAAATGCAATATTATATAAGTGCCGAATCTAGTTTCTAAGGTGTCCTCTGTAAATCCTGTAGTTCCGGTCATTAGATCGCATCAGCTGTTCTGACAGGTGTGGGCAGACCATCAGAGAACCAACAGGATTAAAAATATCCTTGATGTTTCTTATCCCCTCCCCTCTCTCCTCTAACCCCCTACTTGTTTAGTGAGGTCAGTGACGATCTGGAGCATGCGCACTACACTACGGACCATCTCCCCTCCACTCCTTGTTTAGTGAGGTAGGCAAACTGACTTATCGCGCATGCGCACAACACATCGTACATTTTCCCCCCAAGCAAGCTACACATGTGAAAATAGTACATATCGGGGCAATATAATGAACAAGTTGTGAACAGAACAGTTCAATGTGACCCAGTTCACTGAAATGAGAAGTAAAGTTGATCGATTTGAATAGTTTGAGAAGTACAACCTGTAGTTCAACCGTCAGGGGGAAGTTTTTATATCGTATTCATTATAAGCGTGACATACAGGCTGGGACCAAAACAAATTAGACGGTTAGTAACTTGAAAATTAACTCATTAATTGAAAAGTAAATATTCACCAGCTAAATAAAAGTAAACTACATACTACTCTTTTTCTCTTATTGAAAATAGTGTCACCAAGGTGATCTCCACCGGATGTCAGGCAAACCTCAGCACGTTGTACATCACTTTCCTCAACATGGATCGTCTAATTGTTTCCGTCACACCCTGTATATACAATGATGTAACACAATAAAACATGTTATATTTTAATTTGTTGAGTAGATATTTGTTTTCAATGAAAGTAAAATACAAACGTATTATTTTCAAAATAACTGTGATTAGTCTAAAATCAGAACAAAAAAAAAAAAAAAAGACAATTAAGATTTCTTATTCACAAAAAATAATATTTAAAAATCAGATTATAGTAATTGCAACAGGGTCAGCTGTTCGATTAATTATAGATTTTAACCCGCTTCGGCGGCCACGTGGTTTGACGCGCTTGTCTCGCGTTGAACTAGACTACTGATGATGGGAATATCGAGGTTCGAATCTTGGTCAGGTGTACTGAGGGTGGTTTTTCCAAAATTGTTTTCCACTCTCCCTACACGCAAATATGGGTACACTTCCTCTAAATATGACCTTCCCAGTTTCTAAACCATTAGTGCAATCAGTACATAAGCGTGTAACCCGAACGGTTAGTAAGACGTGGTGCTAATAAAGTTTTGTAATAATTGAATCTTCTAAATTGACTCTTTTAAATATCCGATTATTGAGTCAGTAAATATTTTAAATGTAATAGAAGTTTGTTATAAGATAAGTGTTATTCCAAGAGTGTAAATAATTTGTCTAGGGTATTTTGTTGTACAGGAATTTATCCCTAGTATTCACATTATAAATTCTTTAGTTTAAAATTATATCATCTCAATTTTTAAATAACAACATCTAAGTCTTGACTTATAACTTATAAAGCAAGAGTAGGCCTATTATCCTTAATTAAGTTAAACCGTAACGAGCAGTGATGTCACTAAAGATATCAGAGCAAGGATGATAATTGTTTGGAGTTGTAGGACAGGGGTGGTAGAGACGATGGTTCTGCTGAACATGTTAAATGTCACTTTGACCGAGACCGGTCGAACAATCCCGAGTGTCTTGTATCGCTTCATCTTGTAGTTCAACTGGAACTAGTTCCAATAGTTCAGTTAAACTAACAGTTGTTCACTTTAAATTATTAGTTCAATAACGGCACATCTCTAGAATGAAAAAAACAACTAAAGAAGGATTCTTGTAAGAACTCTATTTGACCGTTAAAAAAGTTGCATAGCTACATCCATACATTCATACATCAAGTCATGTCATTTTTATAAAGTGATATTAATAAAATAGTAAAATATAATAAATGTTGATCATAAAATATGTTTGTCTAAATCTTTCTTTCTGCCAAAATCCAAATGTAGATGTAGGGATGATGGGATGTAGGGGACGCTAGAAAGGCCAGGGTTTATGGCAAAAGTGCAAACACACTGGTCTTTCCTCGCCTTCCTTTCCACCCACCTTAACTGCGACAGTTGCAGAACATGAAAGAATGTGTAATAACTTTTGTAGCAGTTAGAAGAGAGATAACTGAAAAGTTAGCTTTGGATTGTTACAGCTTCGATAGCGCTAAAGCAAACAACCCTTAGTAAGAATCATATTTAGTAGTAGCTTAGAAGTGCTACTATTCCAGAACATTTAGTACTAGCTTAGAAGTGCTACTATTCCAGAACACTTAGTACTAGCTTAGAAGTGCTACTATTCCAGAACACTTAGTACTAGCTTAGAAGTGCTACTATTCCAGAACACTTACTACTAGCTTAGAAGTGCTACTATTCCAGAACATTTAGTACTAGCTTAGAAGTGCTACTATTCCAGAACACTTACTACTAGCTTAGAAGTGCTACTATTCCAGAACACTTACTACTAGCTTAGAAGTGCTACTATTCCAGAACATTTAGTACTAGCTTAGAAGTGCTACTATTCCAGAACACTTAGTACTAGCTTAGAAGTGCTAACTATTCCAGAACACTTACTACTAGCTTAGAAGTGCTAACTATTCCAGAACACTTACTACTAGCTTAGAAGTGCTACTATTCCTGAACCCTTAGTACTAGCTTAGAAATGCTACTATTCCGAAACATTTAAAACGAACAACCCATACTAGATATATTGAATATTACAAACTGGAACTCTACCCAACAAATCCTGAAAAGTACCGATGGACCAGGGTTTGTAGATTCACGGCCCGCGGGCCCCATCTGGCCCACGAGACATACCTCTCCGGCCTGCAGTCATCTACTTACACATAAAATACCATTCTAGTTATAGTGTGGACACAATTAAGGAAACCCTAGAACTATTTCAAATTGTACTTAATATTTTTATCACTTTAAATACGGGATTGTGGTAACTTTTATTTACATCAATTAGTAAATATTGCTTTAAATGTTTTGAATGTAAATTAATAATTTTAAATACATGGCACAAAATAACTAGTATGGACCTACATTGATGGGCATGCAGATTAAACTTCAGGCTTGTCTAGCCTAGTTTGGTGGTGTCCTGGTTACAATTCCAGTCGGGTGTACAGTGGGTGGTTTTCCCTAGATGATCTACCACTTTACCTTCACTCCAATGCGGGTACATTTTCTCCCTGATCATAACTTCATCATCATCTACCCATTATCGTGGATGAAATAGGCATAGTCCGGACGAATAATGAGACGTATTGCAAAAACAAACGTGTAGAATATATTTAATAAAACATGTTTGTACAGAGTGTAACACGCAACACGGCCAGAGTTTGTGAATCTGGCCTTTCTAATCTGAGTTGGAGACACTGCACTAGACCAATGGCGTGTCCCTGATATAAAGATGCTTCAAGGGGACCAATCACTACAAAACCAGGACTAAGTCCAATATGGCATCACTATCAGCAAGAAGGGAAGTCCAGTCCTCTTTCTATTCCATGTGCACTTGGCAGACATGATAAGATCGAAGATTACTAAGTTATAACCACAAATGGTATACTCTACCTTACCTAGCCTAACCTCTGGAAATATGAGCTGAACTAATATTAGGATCAAAGTTGATACTTTTATGACTTTTCTAAGGCAAACGCAATCTATAATAAATATCTGTAACTGATACAATTCCGAGTTGCCATATTTTAGGGTTAATAAACGCTGATTTAATTATATTCAATCAAATGAAAAATGACAACCGTGACATAATATAGATCGAATCCGGGACCTTACTCTGCGGACGCCAATGCTCTACTACCGAGCCATCGTGATCAATCTCATATACATGGCCATCTTTCACTAGTTTATGTATCGAGTGTAATAAATTGTGGTAATTTGTGGAAAGTATCGGCCACTCAGAGCTATCCACAATCACATTCCACGGCAAATTTATCTGGCTGTAAGGTCATTTACAATAAAAACGTTATTGCACATTTTAACAAGTGTTTAAGTGTATAAACTTGGACTCTTTGGAAGATGGAGAGCTTTAAAATGTGGTGCTGCAGAAGACTTGAGAATATCAGGTGGACAGACAGGGTGACAAATGAAGAAGTCCTAAGAAGAGTGGGTGGGGAAGAGAACCATTTTGGATGTTATTCTTCGGTATAAAGGAAACTGGGTCGAACACATACTTAGGAGGAACTGTCTTCTGCAGGACATCATAGAAGGGAAGGTTGAGGGAAAGAGGAGCTTAGGAAGGAGGTTTCAAATACTAGATGACTTAAAGGAAGGAAGAACATTCTGGGAGCTGAAGGAGGAGGCAGAGGACAGGGTGCATTGGCGGTCTGAGTTCACTGACAAAAGGAATGGACTTTTCGTAAGACAGAACACCTAATAATAATAATGGGAAGGGTAGGATGGAAATAGAGAAAATGTACCCAAATTTGTGTGGTGAGAGATTAAGAAACTATTTAGGAAAAAATACCTTGAGTACACAAGGCAAGGCATCAAACTTCTATTTCCCTCCATTTCTGTAATTATTGTGTGGTTTTAGAGGGCCTATTCTTTTGGTGCTGTTCTCTGGATTACATAGGTTGAGGACCCGCATAGGTGGGCAAGCGGTCTAAATGTCAGGCTCATATAGTCTAGTTTGCCTATGATTGGCAGATTGAGATTCGCGTCTCTTCCTTGTTTACTTAGGTCGTTTTATTTTAAATGGTTCCTTCACCTTCCTCTCAAATTTGGTTACATTTCCTCTCAATTCTACCTTTCTCATCTCTACTCCATCCCTAGACTCGTATTTCCCAGGTGAGTGGTAATAATCGGTGTAAAAACTGCACCAGTTGGCAAATTTGTCATCGGGACCAGAATTACTTTGTTCAAATAGACACATCTCATCTGTTGGCAAACATGTCTGCATATTATTATTATTATTATTATTATTATTATTATTATTATTATTATTGCAGCAGGATAGAAGATTTATCCCTTCCCTCTATTTTTCATGATCTAACGAGCTTCATTAAGTGCCGTCTTAAGGACAGAACAGACACCACTTGTCTGTAAAATATATGAGTCGAACAAAGTTTTAAGATACTCCTCATAAGTTTGTGAACAACTAATGAGCTTGTAAAACATCTAAAACACAATTAAACTTACTCTCAAACTATTCATTCACTGTATCCATAGTTTTATCACCATGAACGAGTCATATTTGGTAAGTTCTACGTCGCTAGTAGTACAATATAGTAACTTTAACAACTTCAACATCTAAAGTAGTCGGCTCCGTGCACCTGACTACGAGTCCTGGGCTCAATTCCCGGCTGGTACCGTTGGTACTTTTCGCAAAAGGGGAGTCACCCCAAAGGTCATCAGGGTTTGGTTAGTTAGCCTTAAACTAGGCTTAAGTGTTTCCACTGGTTCCACACCATACTGGTACCACCTCATACTCACTATCACCATCATGCTCTCTATCACCCTCATACTCACTATAACCCTCATACTCACCATTACCTTCATACTCACTATCACCCTCATACTCTCTATCACCCTCATACTCACTATCACCCTCATACTCACTATCACCCTCATACTCACTATCACCCTCATACTCACTATCACCCTCATACTCTCTATTAACATCACACTCACTATCACCTTCATACTCTCTATCACCATCACACTCACTATCACCCTCATACTCACCATTACCCTCATACTCTCTATCACCCTCATACTCACTATCACCCTCATACTATAACCTTCATACTCACTACCACCTTCATACTCACTATCACCCTCATACTCACTATCACCCTCATACTCACTATCACCCTCATACTCTCTATCACCATCATACTCACTATCACCCTCATATTAACTATCACCATCATACTCACTACCACCATCATACTCACTATCACCCTCATACTCACTATCACCCTCATACTCACTATCACCCTCATACTCACTATCACCCTCATACTAACTATCACCTTCATACTCACTATCACCCTCATACTCACTATCACCATCATACTCTCTATCACCCTCATACTAACTATCCCCCTCATACTCTCTATCACCCTCATACTCACCATCACCCTCATACTCACCATTACCCTCATACTCACTATCACCATCATACTCACTATCACCATCATACTCACTATCACCCTCATACTCACTACCACCTTCATACTCACTATCACCCTCATACTCACTATCACCCTCATACTCACTATCACCCTCATACTCACTATCACCCTCATACTCTCTATCACCCTCATACTCACTATCACCCTCATACTCACCATTACCCTCATACTCACTACCACCCTCATACTTACCATCACTGTCAGAACTCAGAAGATGGAAAGTTGTGACCCTTTGTTAAAAAATGTATTTATCTGTGAGTAAAAAAAATTTAAAAACTTAACTTAACATTTAAATTAGTCATGTCAAACTTTAACTATCAAACATCACTGATTGTTTTTTGTCCCGCAGACTTTTGATTAACCAACTCACAAGATTTTCCAATTAAAGCGAACCATTTTTAAAATGAGATATAAAACTATACAATAGACAAAATATTCATAAGAATTCGGGGGCTTTTAAATTTGGTTACCGTGGAGGCCATGGGATGTCACGAGGCCGGGAATTGATACTTCCTGAGAAGAACCTGCGCCATTTTTACATGCTATGGCGAGTCATGTCGGACGAATAATTTAGGAATCATATATAAAATAATAGTTTGACTGGATAGTATTTGTGTCAATTTATTGGTATGTTTTAAAAAGAATGTAATTGTTACAAATAACATTAGATCTTTTTACTTTCTCGCTATCTTGCAGGTAAAGAAAGTATTGTGATCGTAAAAAAAAAAATCAAACTCGAGATTTTAATGAATTTTGATGTTTCACGACCCTCACGAATCCGAAAAAGTTGTTTTTGAATTTACATTTGTCTGTCTGTACCTTGGACTAGAGACTAAACAACTTTACCGATTGGGCTAACTTGGTATCTAGGGTTTTCATAGGGTTGCCATGAGGGATTCTTGGAATTGGATATCCCACCCTAAAATTAAGGGTAAACTACTCAAGGGTAAAAATAAAAAAATTAGATTTTCTCAAAATCTGCTTCAACGATTTTGATTAAATTTCGTTTCTAATCATTGATCAATATTACAGACAAAATGGCTGCTCTCATTTTTTCGGCAAAATGACTTTAAGGTTTCCGGTCTGATGCGTAAATTCTCATTTTTTATCATCTCAGAAACTCTTTGAGGTATAAAATTACTTATCATTGTAAATATGTAAATATTGCCGCGGGCAAGTGCCAGTATCTCAAATTAACATATCGGAACCGTGAACTATACGATACACAACTTAGTTTAAGGCCACGTTCATGTTAATAAAGCTTACAAAGTGGTTTGAGCTGACTTTGATTGTTCACATACAACCTTCCACGATGGTAGAATTCCTTGATCAGTACTGAAGATTGGTACTGACTCTGATCTTAGAATACCGACTTCGATCTCTGGCTTGGTTAAGATCGGTGTTGTTTTGACTTCCTCTTCCAGCTAAGGGACTGGATGTTGTGTCTGCTATAAAGTTAAGTTAGTGTGTAAGTCTTGTGCAGAGAGATTAGGTAGGTTGAGAAGGTGCACATCAAATAGTTGGTAAAATAAACCTTAGTGCTCTAATAATCCTCATAATATCGTTATTGTTGTTTGAAGTTATTTCTCTGTGTGTATTTAGCAAGCTCGTGGAGTGATTCACTGATACATCTTTTTTATTTGCGCTTGTTTTTACATGGTTTAGTAAACAGTTTTTACGTGTTTTTTTAAATGCGTTTATATGACTCATTTGATCAATTATTTCTAAAAAAGTTTTGACTTTTAATTTTGAATCAAATTAAATGAGAATCAATTAAAGCTTCTAGTTTTTTCTATTGTTCGAGCAATGCTTTGTTCTGTTATAAATGTCAGAATCAGCCAACATGGCGGCAACTCTATACATTTCGTCAATCCCAATTACTATAGGAAGTTTGTGCAGCGTTGCGGATGATCCAATTATTCTGTAACGCCGAGTAACTTCCATTCGTCTAATACCTACTTCACTTCAAATTATGTGTCATCAGATTAGTATTGGTTCAGATAATTAGTGTGGTTATATACCTTTCACACTGGGATATAGACTCTGACAAATTATGTTGAGACGAACGATATAGTTTGGTTTAGATGTGGTAGCTTCTTGTCAACTTCAAATTACCCAACCCGATAATCTAAAACCGTAAAAAATTGTGAACTTAGTCATTCTTTTTTTAAAATATAAATCAAGACTTATCTATTATCAAACTTGTTAGCTCCTTTGTTGTTGAGAGCATATATATCTTTCAGGTTATACGCATGTATATTTGTTACGTTAGTGAGTTAACGATGATGAAGGTTGAACTTAGAGGAAGTGTACCCACATTTTCGTGGAGGAAAGTGGAAACTCACTTTTGATAAACCACCCTCAGTACACCCAGCCGGGATTAGAATCTCGACCTCCTCTTCATTGGCAGTGGCCACGGAAACAAGTCATATTTGTGTTACCGTCATTAATTGGAGAACAGAGAAATGATACATCACCTCATGAATTTTCTTAAAATGGTATTCTTTAGCGTTGCGTCTTACTGCCTGTTCACCTGTTCAGGTTATAAATTGGTAAAGTTAAAGTAAAACACATGAGTGTAATATACACTGATATATGTATTGTACTCAAATACCTCTCTTCAGATATGTTACCACACACAGCGAGTTCTAGTGTTGTGTAGCATTACTACTATTTCTAAAGCAATAACAAAATAATTGTCACAGTTAAAGAACAGCTTGTGTTCCGGACTCTGACCTGAAATACTTTGGTATAATTGCTGCCGGTGGTTTATCATCTTCTATCCAGTCTAACATTACTTCATATTGACCCAGGTCAGTTTGCAACAGACCAATGATACGTACCAATCCATAGAACTCCTCACTGTTGGTTTATTGTGGGCTGATGGAATATAAACGACTTCATTCGTCAAGTGCTTTCCACTTGTTTGGAGTTAATGTTTGAACAAGTCAGTAATAATGAGACTGGAACTGCTCAAGGGAGGAAGAGCTATAAAGAGAAGGTAGCAAAAGGTAAGTGACACGAACATGGATTTGGTTTGGATCGCAAACGGTTTGAAAAGAAATGTTGAGTTTGTTCATAGAAAACATTTTAGAAAGATTTTCAAATCATTGGTCTAATTAACTACAAAATAAGCCATATTATGTTAAGTACTCCTACACCATAGTTTATCAAAAGCAAAAGAAAATTGATTATTTATGTCAAATTATTTTTTCCTAAACTGGTTCCTCTTCACTCACTTATGTTATCTGCCTGGTCCCCGTAAGGAGATGAGTTGTCTCTGGAGATGAAACATTTCTGGAAGATTTTCTAGGTACGCATTTCTTATTTTTACTATGAAAATGAAGTACATGTGGTTTACAGCACACAAAATAACTGTGCTATTTGTTACACACCACCAAGTGCTGTAGTCAATGTGTAAGTGTGAGACGAGAATATGAATTACCGTTATTGCTTTGTTGGAACTCATTAAAACGTTTTAATGTGGTGACAGGCCGAATGGATCTTCGTATAAATGTGTCCAAAACTAAGCGGATAGTTTTATTTAAGGATGTATCAGGAAATGATTGTCAGCCTAGTTTTAATGGAAGAATAGATGGTGAAATCGACAGAGGGGTGAATGCCTTTAGGAGAATAGTTGGATATATGCGGACTATTGCAAAGAATGAATGTAGTATCGAAAGAGACAAACACGGTAGTATACAAATTGTGTTAACGCCGACATTTGTGTATGGATGTGAAGCGTGGGTTTGTCAGGAGAAACACAAAAGCAAGCTGAGTGCGGTTGGAATAAAATATCTAAAAAATTCATGTGGTAGAACTCGTATGAGCAGAGTCAGTAATTAATGGATGCTGGAGAAGTGCTGCTTGAAAGGGAATCCAATAGGTCAATGTGAAAGAAGTGTCTTACGTTGGTTTGAGTATGTTGAGAGAGAGAATATGGATCTAGTGACGAAGAAAATATATGAAGGTAGAGTGTGTGGATCACAAGAAAGGGGTAGGCCATGTAGGACGTGGCTAAATGTGGTAGACGAATGTGTGAAAAACAGAAACATCAAGAGTTTTAAGAATAAAAGAGCATGTGTGACTCTGTGTATGTATGTTGTTAAAGTGAAGGTGGTTTCCAAGGATAGGGAAGTGTGAAGAAAGTTAGTGAGGATGGATTAAGTACAGAGTTGTTTTTTGAGCTATACGCACAGTTTCTTGCCTAGCCAGTAAGGGAACAGCGTGACTAAGTATATAGCTTATATATATAAACTTTCAATTTTGGGATATATCGATTATTAATTATTTAGAAATTATCAGGGGAAAAAAAAATAAAGATTGTTTTTAAAATGTTCCAACTTACAGCTATACCCTGATTTGCACTCTTTTTTTAACCTGAAAAGTATCGAGCTTACCTCACTTGTTTCCACTATGATGCTTTAATATATGGACTTAGTGTGATTTGTCAAAGTCACAGTAAACGAAGTGCACAGATACAAGGTCTGTCAAAGAATAAAATATTATATATAAGGGAGCAGGAAAATTATCTCAAATAGAGTGATAAAGAAAGAGGCAAACAGTTTTCAGGAGAAGAGAAGTTAATAAAAAGAAGAAGAATGCTAGTAAGATCAGAAGAAGATAAAGGAAGTTATAAGAAAGAAAAGACAGCTCGTAGATAAAAACGAAAACAAATTGGTTTTGACAAATGCGACCGAGTGACTTGAGATGTGTGTTTTAGAAGAGTAGGGGGCAAGTTCCAACAAATATCCTACAAGGGTAGCTTGGTGTCTGGATAGTTGAAACTATAACAAATATTCTACAAGGGTAGCTTGGTGTGTGGATAGTTGAAACTATAACAAATATTCTACAAGGGTATCTTGGTGTCTGGATAGTTGAAACTATAACAAATATTCTACAAGGGTAGCTTGGTGTGTGGATAGTTGAAACTCTCTCAACCTTTCTACAAGGGTATCTTGGTGTGTGGATAGTTGAAATTCTCTCAACCTTTCTACAAGGGTATCTTGGTGTGTGGATAGTTGAAACTCTCTCAACCTTTCTACAAGGGTATCTTGGTGTGTGGATAGTTGAAACTCTCTCAACCTTTCTACAAGGGTATCTTGGTGTGTGGATAGTTGAAATTCTCTCAACCTTTCTACAAGGGTATCTTGGTGTGTGGATAGTTGAAATTCTCTCAACCTTTCTACAAGGGTATCTTGGTGTGTGGATAGTTGAAACTCTCTCAACCTTTCTACAAGGGTATCTTGGTGTGTGGATAGTTGAAACTCTCTCAACCTTTCTACAAGGGTAGCTTGGTGTCTGGGTAGTTGAAACTCTCTCAACCTTTCTACAAGGGTAGCTTGGTGTGTGGATAGTTGAAACTATAACAAATATTCTACAAGGGTATCTTGGTGTGTGGATAGTTGAAACTCTCTCAACCTTTCTACAAGGGTATCTTGGTGTGTGGATAGTTGAAATTCTCTCAACCTTTCTACAAGGGTATCTTGGTGTGTGGATAGTTGAAATTCTCTCAACCTTTCTACAAGGGTATCTTGGTGTGTGGATAGTTGAAACTCTCTCAACCTTTCTACAAGGGTAGCTTGGTGTCTGGGTAGTTGAAACTCTCTCAACCTTTCTACAAGGGTAGCTTGGTGTCTGGGTAGTTGAAACTCTCTCAACCTTTCTACAAGGGTAGCTTGGTGTCTGGGTAGTTGAAACTCTCTCAACCATTCTATAAAGGTAGCTTGGTGTCTGGATAGTTTAAACTCACTCAACATTTCTACAAGGGTAGCTTGGTGTGTGGATAGTTGAACATTCTGCTTTATGACTCCCTCACAAACTTGGTAATGAACAAAGTCAGACTGTAGACCATAAATTCAACTTGAATTGTTCATCTTTAGGTGTCATCTAGTTGAAAATACCCATTTTCACAAACTATTGTATTTGTCGTCATTTCGTTCATCTTTTAGCTTCCAAACACTTTTCAAGGTTTGTAAATAATGTTACATTTAGAAGTTACTTCAAATTAAAGCCTCTGGAAATTCAGGATACTTGTCTTAAAAGAGATTTATTTTTAAATTAATTTATAATTTAATCGAAAGTCATTTCAAACGATTTTATTAAACTTTATTTACACCTACTAATATTATTTTTGCGCCGCGTCTTATACCCACTCTAGTTATCCACATAGTATCCACTACGCTAACAAGATAGGAATCAGGAAATGTACCTATATTTGTATAGAGAGAGATAGTTAGAAACATTTTTAGGAAAACATACTTAGCACCTGATAGGGATTCTAACCCGAACTCTCCAGACAAACCAGACTAGGTGACCTTGACTTATGTACCACTTGCCCACCGATGCGGGCACTTACAGTATCGTTTCCAAAATATTAACACCATTTAGAAATTAATCTTTAAAATGTTGAACTATATACATCATCAAAGTAGTGTTGGTTTATCTAGGGGCGGCCCGAGGTACATTTTGTGGCTGCGCGGAACTGCGTTTTGGCGCCCTCTATATAATCGGGGGATAGCAGTAAAAGATAAAAATAGCTCCCAAACCTGGCCGTGATAGGAAAATAATCCACAAATAAAGATCATTATCTAAACGTTTCCCTGCGAGATTGTACGAAAACTGTTAGGATTACAAATAAATCGATAAGAACATGTTTGGTAGACATTGTTATCTTCTTTATTCTTACCGCAGTACACACTTGGATATAATTTACGGTTTAAAAGATAATTGCAAATAAAAAATTGTTCTATATCATTCTATGATGGTGGATATAAAATAACTTATAAAGAGTGGTTACGTTAGGTGAAGAGTTAGAGGTTTGGGAACTTTTTCATATAATTCCCAGGTTACGTTAGGTTAGGTTGGTACTCTGTTTGACCCTTATCCCCTAGAATTTGTGCCTTGGGCAGCCACCCGGTTCTCAAGCCACCTCTGTGCTTGTCTGTCCAAAGCTTGTCTCACATTTTTCGTTAAGGTGCAAAACTAAAACTTCGCAAACTGATTACTTAGGTGTAGTAGCTACCCTCAAAATTCTTAGAACTTCATTTTGTTCAGAGGTGTGGGTTATTCCGTACACTAAGATCACATGGCTAGAGCTATATACAGGGTGTGAGGGAAACAATTTGATCTATGTTGAGGAAAGTGATGGGCAACGTGCTGAGGTTTGTCTGACGTCCGGTGGAGCTCACCTGAGTGACATTATCTACAAAAAGTGAAAACACGCGATATATAATTTGCTTTTATTTATCCGGTGAATATTTATTTTTCAATTAAATTGTTAATTTTCAAGTGACTAATCGTCTAATGGCTTCTGCACAGATGTGCAGATGTGTGTACACATAGTATTCCGGAGAATGGGTCTAACTGCCAGTATATTGATATCACTACTCTGTATTCCTTCTTACTTTAATTCAAACGCACTCCTATCTAAACAAGTTATTAGCAAAATCAAAATACCAAATTATGAAGATTTATTTATATATTCAACTATTTTATCATGAAATATTTATTTATAAAAATAAATATGCATTATACGTTTCAAATCTCTGAACACCTGTACTCTCACTTTCCAACTATTTCAAAATATAACGTTTAGTTATTTGTATAGTACTACTCCTATTGGACACTTGTTAGAGCGCACAAAGTATTAGTACCTTGTTACCCTCAATTCTTACCTATATACCAGTATTAATAATAACGTTTTAAGCCCGTTTGAGTAAACCTTTCTTTTGTTGCTAATCGATCAATCATTTCAAAGGTTCTCAGTAAAAAACTTAAAACTATTATTATTATTATTATTATTATTATTAGGTGTTCTTTCTTACGACTGATCCATTTCTTTTGTCAGTGAACTTAAACCGCAAATGCACCCTGCTCTGTCCTCTGCCTCATTCAGCTCCCAGAATTTTCTTCTTTCCTTCAAGTCAACTAATATTTGAATCTTCCTTCTTCTTAAGTTCCTCTTTCCCTCAACCTTTCCTTCTTCTTTTATTGTAATCGAGTGAAACTATGTTATACAATATAAATATAAATCTAAATTAGATATATCCAATATTATACTTGGTTTGGTTCCACAACGACATGTTACCGTTTAAATTCGTAGCACATGTCTGAGAAAGCTATTCAAACATTGATATGATTGGTTAAATAGCTTACATGTTACAATTTGTCATGAATTGGGACACATTTCTTGTAAGGAATCATTAGTGAAACCACCTTGGGAACTATTATAACCATTTATAATATATTATTATTGAAATACAGCTCATTTCCATAATTTTAATCATTCATTCCTCAAACTTCGCCTTTCATAGAAACTTGATTGTATAGCACTCCTTTCTTCCATAATGTGTATTGAATTTAATCGAGAAGTTACTAGATTTAGTTTGAGATGTGTTACATTCAAGATAAACATCATAATTTTTAATTTTAATATATGATGTAAAACATATTTAACTGTATAGAAGTTAATAATATTTATTTACAAAATAATTAGTTTATTAATATACAGGTACCCACTTCGGTGGCTGCATGGTCTAACGCGCTACACTCGTGTTAAACTAGACTGCCGATGATGGTGGGATCAAGGTTAGGTGGCTTTCCAATCTCCCTCCAAGCTAATGCAGGTATACTTCCTTTAACTATAGCCTTCTTCATCCCTAAAATTATTAAAGAAGTTAGAATTTAAGTTATAACCATGACGGGTA
The DNA here is from genome assembly GCA_033556935.1 of Timema podura. Classification (NCBI taxonomy): domain Eukaryota; kingdom Metazoa; phylum Arthropoda; class Insecta; order Phasmatodea; family Timematidae; genus Timema; species Timema podura. The sequence continues at coordinate 66,921,329 of JAVRXN010000004.1, read as the reverse complement.
GTAAGAAACGATGCTACATATCCATTTACCTTGCTTGGTTTTTTTATCTTTAACACCACCTCTTACTACCCATCATGGTTACACAGGTATTTACTCTAATTTTGTAGGGATGAGGAAGGTTGAATGAAGAAGTGTACACGCATTTGCTTGGATGGAGAGTAAAAACAATTTAGTAAAACAAACTAAGTAGACTCGACCAAGATTCGTACCTCGATATTCCCGTCATTGACAGTATATAGTATATTGCGAGAGTGACGCTTTAGACCATGCATCCACTGACGTTGGTTGTTTTATTTTTGTGTGACTTACACGATATGTACATGTATTGTAGTCAGTCGAATGATAAAGATAGTGTATACAGCACATTACACGATATGTACACTCCGTCGGGATTGAAAGGTAACAACGTATTGACTCAGCCCACGTAGTATACTATACCTCCCCACATGACTACAGAATAGTTTGCCTAGCTACTCCCAAGGCTGAAGCTAGAGAAAGCCTTTAGTCCTTAAATTATTTCTTGACTGTTGGAAAGGAGTGATGGGGGAGTGGGAAATGTCTTTTTGCTATGTCCAAATGGTTTGATCTACTAAATTAATTTTACTTTTTTGTTCTCTCCCTAATGAAATCAATTATTCGTTACATACTTAGTTAATCAATTATGTTTGCTCTCATTAATATAGGGTCTGGCTTTTTTTTTTTTTAGCTGTTAAAGATTTAACCACGCCACACATTATTTTGGCAGCAGTGCTACCCACATTTATTGGTTTTACATGGTAACATAAAGCAAGTGTTCCCTTTTCCAGAATCTTAATTACTGTGAATAGATAATTATGAATTTATTAATGATTAATTATAATATTCCACACATGTAACGTAAATAACAGATTAACTCTAAAAGATTTTTACTTTATTTGTAAGAAGCTGAGTTTTAAAAAATCTTCTGTAATTTAAGGGTCCCAATCCTGATTTAGAATATTTTATATTGTTTCCGGGTGGACAAAAAAATATATTTGTTAAAATCTTATCTATTGGACATATTTTAGTTATGAAAGTGGATTTATTTGCTTCTTCAAAGTTATTATGATTGTGTATAACTTTGTGGGACCATAGTTCGATTCCATACTTTATTTAATGTTACCACAACGGCCACAATATAACTATCAGTAAAAATAATTAATAGCCAGTGCTATTATTTATGTTTATTAGTGGGAATTACTCCATCTAGATATCATATTCTGAAAATTGAAAAATGACACTTGGACACGGGAATCGGTCCCGGGTTCGATTCCCGTGTCCAGGTGTCATTTTTCAATTTTCAGAATATTAGTAAAAAGCTTTGATAAATACTTTGGTTGAGAAAAGGTGTAGTTTATTAAGATTTACGTTAATTATCATTTTCTAATAAATTTAATATATTATGTTAACTGTGGTTTTTGTGTTAAATCTGTTTTTTTACTAAATCAATTCTGGAAATCCAAACAATAAAATTGGCCATGTCGTAGGCAAGTATTAATATAATATCAGGGTGAGGAGGTTTAAATAATAATTGAACAGCAAGGATAAATATTTTATTTGGTTTACGAGCTTAAAACCACTTTACATAATATCTCTACTTTTAAAAGGTTTGGAATGTAAATATATTCAAGTAAGAAACTATTGTAGTTCTGTACTGTTTTTAAGAATGTCTGTCTTTAGCCAAAGATACCTGGAACTTCATAACCGATTGCGGTGCATTTATTTTTATTCATTAGGATGTCTGCTAATGGAGCATCCAGCATACATAATAGTTAGGGTTTGATTCTCCGTTAAAGAAACGGCCGGATTTATTTATATCTGTAACTTAGGATCTCTGGAACCACTTAACCGATTGCGGTGCGGTTTTTACTTTTATATCCAGGCAGGTTTTAGCTTATTTGTGTATAATCAGGTGTTTCGGTGTGAGTCCCGATGAATGGCCAGCCGATTGTTTGTATACTTTTATGGAACCACATAATTACTGTGGTGTAATTTTTATTATTCTGTAGAGTATTTACCCTGCCATTTTTTAATATAGTAATTATAATCGGGTGTTTTGGTGTGAGTCCCGGTGAAGTGTCAGCCGGATATTTGTGTATATCTCTGGAACCAACTTGCATGGCTTACAATATTCTATTTGATTTCTCTGTAAGTTCTGGTGTTAAAACATGTCATCAGATACACAGATATCCTATACTAAGAGAACGCCACAAAAATGTTATATTTTTACTAAACTCTCCCCCCTCCTCTTAATCACCTGCATAAAGCCTGGGAAAACCCAAAGGGTCAAAAGGCACCTCTTTGTTCCCTGGTCGAAACAAAACACTCTCTCTGACCAGTCTTACCACAACTACGAAAGCACAATAATTATACCTAATAAAATAGTTAAACCTGTATAGTAAGATATTTTACTATAATGTTTTCCACCTAACTTTAACTACGGTAAATTTCAGAGTTCGTAAACCTATTCCTAAGATCCGATTTAGGATAAATGTTTTCTCAGACACATCATCATCATCGACTGTTTCCATCCTGTGGCCGCGTCAGTTTAGTAAAATACCTCCATCTTCCTCTTTTATTCCACCACTCTTCCTCATGTTTTGCAGCCGTTTTTCTCCTCTAACTTGCACACTTGCTGTTATCTGCTTCTACCATCTCTTTCTTTGCCTTCCTTATGGTATTTTTTCCTACATACGAGTACTTCATCTCCAGCATTCTTTGGGGCATTCTCTCCTTCTCCATCCCCATTACATGACCATACCCTCTCAGTCTTGCTTCCTCTACTATCCCATGTACTGTATGTACTCCAACTTTTCCCCAGATAACTTTATTCCTAATCTTGTTTCTCCTCGTGACAGCTAACATGCTCCTCAAAAAGCTCAATTCCGTGGCCTCCACCTTCCTAGTTTCTCTTACATTCAATGTCCACGTTTCTACTCCATATATAATAATGGTTACAAAGTACGCCCTGTACAACACTTTCTTACACTTCAAGGGCACTTCTCTTCTTCATAGCAGGTCTCTTACGCACCTATAGAACAACTCTCCATTGCAGTTCTCTTATACACCTATAGAACAACTCTCCATAGTAAGTCTCTTACACACCTATAGAACAACTCTCCATAGCAGGTCTCTTACACACCTATAGAACAACTCTCCATAGCAGGTCTCTTACACACCTATAGAACAACTCTCCATAGCAAGTCTCCTACACACCTATAGAACAACTCTCCATAGCAAGTCTCTTACACACCTATAGAACAACTCTCCATAGCAGGTCTCTTACACACCTATAGAACAACTCTTCATAGCAGGTCTCTTACACACCTATAGAACAACTCTCCATAGCAGGTCTCTTACACACCTATAGAACAACTCTTCATAGCAGGTCTCTTATACACCTATAGAACAACTCTCCATAGCAGGTTTCTTACACACCTATAGAACAACTCTCCATAGCAAGTCTCTTACACACCTATATAACAACTCTCCATAGTAGGTCTCTTATACACCTATAGAACAACTCTTCATAGCAGGTCTCTTACACACCTATAGAACAACTCTCCATAGCAGGTATCTTACACACCTATAGAACAACTCTCCATAGCAGGTATCTTACACACCTATAGAACAACTCTCCATAGCAAGTCTCTTACATACCTATATAACAACTCTCCATAGCAGGTCTCTTACACACCTATAGAACAACTCTTCATAGCAGGTTTCTTATACACCTATAGAACAACTCTCCATAGCAGGTCTCTTACACACCTATAGAACAACTCTCCATAGCAGGTCTCTTACACACCTATAGAACAACTCTTCATAGCAGGTCTCTTATACACCTATAGAACAACTCTCCATAGCAGGTTTCTTACACACCTATAGAACAACTCTCCATAGCAAGTCTCTTACACACCTATATAACAACTCTCCATAGTAGGTCTCTTATACACCTATAGAACAACTCTTCATAGTAGGTCTCTTACACACCTATAGAACAACTCTCCATAGCAGGTATCTTACACACCTATAGAACAACTCTCCATAGCAGGTATCTTATACACCTATAGAACAACTCTCAAATACATACATCAGTTTATTAATTTACAATAACACGTTAATGTCGGGCATGGTAGAGTACTTTAAACTCTACATTTTTCTTCTCAAAAATATAGTGAATAGTGTTGATTGATTTTATTATCTGTATTTATGGTCAATAACATTAACTCGTTGCTTCGTTGTTGTCTTACAATGCCAGAACCAACATTTTATTGATTATCTGTATGGTCTAAGGAGCCTTCCATACACAAACACCAAAAAACTATAAAAGTAAGATTCTTCATAAGAATAATTGTAAATTATGAATTTTTCAATTGTGGGTAGTGTTATGTTTTGAGTTATTGTGTATAACTAGCTAAATAACCGTCTCTGTGCCGTGTCGCCCGTCACTATCTGCCCCTGCAATGCGCCATACAGACAAGTGTGTTGAATAGTATAACATCAAGGCGTTTGTATTTGTTATGACCCTAATCGCGGTACACACGGCTATAGATACTTAATTCACGTTGAAAAAAACTATATAAAAACACAATAACCTCCTTAATATATTATGCTCGTGAATTTATTCCAAATAGATATTGAAATGATGAAAATGTTTGCGTTCTACTGGCTCACTCTAAGATTTGTTTTATCTTTGAATGTTGTAATATGGTTAAAACTGAATTTTATTAATTGGCAGAATCTACCGAGCTTCGTTCTTCCTGTTTATCACGTTTGAACTATCACGATAAGTATTTGTTTATGAGGCACGGATGCAAGTGTTTGAGATTATCAATATCTTTTCTTAATAATTTAATATTTGGTTCAAAAAGAACTGAAGATTTTGGGTAATACACTGTTAGAATATTCACATCTCTCAGGCTATGTTGGGCAGGACATGAAGGACCAATGGAAGAATCTAGAACTGTGCTAAGGTTTATTTATTGGCTGGTAGACACAATGGGAAGATACCACCGAGAAGACCAGGATGCAGATGGGAGGATTACATTAGAATGGATCTAAAAGAGATGGGGTGTAGTGAGGTTGACTGGATAGAACTATCCCAATATGGTGATATGGTATAATGAGGGGGATTGGATAGAACTATCCCAATATGGGGATAGGGTGTAATGAAGGAGACTGGATAGAACTATCCCAAGAGGGGGATAGGGTGTAATGAGGGGAACTGGATAGAACTAGCTCAAGATGGGGATAGGGTATAATGAGGAAGACTGGATAGATCTAACTCAAGATATGGATAGGTAGCGTACTTTTGTAGGGGAAGCAGTGATTGTTATTAAGTAACCCCTGTGCACCAAAATGTGCACATTAAAGCCGAAACTTTATTATTTGGATTGGAATTTTTTATTAATTAAAAATGGCCTGGAAGTAATAAAAAATAGTTTTTTCTTAATGTTAGAATAAAAGAAAAGCAGTGCCAGTGGTAACCACGCAATCCATTATGTTGCTACCCCATGTATCTCCGTGTACAGCCGCTAGTTTACAATATATGGTGCGGTGCGCCGCGCAGACTTTCTTGCTCTTTTACCTAAATTATACTTGTGACTTGTAAGACATGTGAAACTAAATAATATACATTGTTATAGAAGCATAATGGGGAGAACATCGGATGCAAAGATCATACATAAAATAATATAGACTGTTACAGAAACAATTTTTAATGCAGTTCCTCCCCATCCCCAGGTCCCAAAGCTCTATTTTAAAATATATATTGGCCTTTAACTCAGAAAACATTGATTTTATAAAATATTGTATCCGATAAATATTGTTCATTTTTTAATGACCCGCCAATTTGCAACAGCAAGATATTTTGTATCTAAAAGAGTTGCGGAGATATGATCAAAATTGGAAATGTCTGCTTATGTAAACTACCCTCTGAGTAACTTTCACTCTATTTTACCAATTGACTAAAACTTGATATCTGGGGTGTTCATAAGGCCTACCCCGAGGGTTTTTTGGAATTAGATATTCAACCCTAAATTTAAGGGGCAAAAAGAGAAATAATTGATTTTCTAGAAATTCTCTCTGACTATTTTGATTAAACTTTACATCTAGACACTATTTATCTTTATAAACAAGATGGCAATACTCATTTTCTCATGGAAGTTACTTTAAGGGTACTTCACATATGGGAAATTTTCCAATTTTGATAATTTCTCCTCAACTATTTAAGACATGAGACAATTGACCAATTGTAGTACTGCTAAGGAGAAAAATCTTTTATTTGAAATATATTTTTATAAAACCAATAGTTTCTGAGCTATAAACAAATATCTATAATTTTTAATTCAATTCTTTGAAAATAATTTTGATTCTTAGATCTTTTGTGGACGAGTATATTTATCTTCTCTCAATTTTTCTGTAACAGTGTTCCTAGTTCATAATGTCATAGAGTAAGTAACAGTGTATATTATTTCATTTATGCTATTTGGTGTAATGTTTCTACAACAATGTATATCACAAATCTTACGAGTTTTTAGTAAAATATGTCTATTTTAAGATAAAAACCGTGCACTGTACCATTTATTTAGTTTCAGGGGTCATAAAACGTCGAGATCCCTCTAAATATAGTATTTTTTTTACCATCACAATAGTTCCTCTTTCCGATGTGTCATGATAAATTAAAATAAGATAAATTAAACAATTTATGAATTTTTCATTTTAAATATACATTGGTAAAGTCTGTTCAGCGTAGGAATTGTTTTCTGAAAGGCCTTTTCTCCTATCAGAAATTTATTATATAGTAGGATATTGGTAGGAAAAAAGACCTTTCAGAGAGTAATTCCTACCGTGAATGGAGTATAAATTTGTTGAGCCGTGATTTTTTCTCGTTTATCTGTTTCGTCCTTCACTTCCATTGCCTTTCATCCTTCTTCCCCCTGTTTCCCCCTCTCCTATTAGAAAACCCTCATTAGCAGCTCCCCACACTGGAATACCAAAAGTGCACGGATGTCAACCGAATAAATTTGATTAGTGGATTTGATAGGATTTGATAGGATTTGATTTTGTTCACTATATTATATTATTTTCCTTTTGCACTGTTTACTTTTCTAGACTTGCGGATGGGAAAAATAATGAGTCATTTTGTCGAAGATATTTCGTTTAAGTTTAAAAAAAAGGTGGGTTCACAATATATTCATAATTTTTATTTCGAATCTTTAAACCTTCTTATTAATAGAGTATTTCAACAGCCATCTTAGTAACTCATTTGACTGTCATATAATAAGCTACCTTTCTTGGAGATCGTAGCTTTGCAAAGGCAGATATATATATATATATATATATATATATATATATATATATATCTACATAAACACCTAATCACACCGTTCCCTTATGGGGTAGGCAAGAAGCTGTGCTTATAGCTCAAAAAACAACAACTCCGTACTTAATCCATCCTTACTAACTTTCTCCAAACTTCCATATCCTTGAATTTTCCCTTCAGTTCGATAATATCCATAGAACGCGTCATACATGCTCTTTTATTCTTAAAACTCTTGATTTTTTCTCTTTTTCACACATTCGTCTGCAACATTTAGATAAGTCTTATAATGGACTACCCCTTCCTTTTGATCCACACACTCGTCCTTCATATATTTGCTTCGTCACTAGATCCACATTCACTCTTTCAGCATGCCCAAACCAACGATTTATTGATTCCCTTTCAAACCGCACTTCTCCAGCAACCAAGCATTACTCACTATACAAGGTTTTCCACATACATTTATTAGATATCTCATTCCAACCACTTTGCTCCTTTGTTTCTCCTGACTAATCCACGCTTCACATCCATAAAACGACGTTGACATTAGCACATTTTTATATAATTCCATCTTTGTCTCTTTTGATATTACTTCATTATTTGCATAGGTACCGTTTTATTTATATTTAGTAATCTCTGGAATCGAAACAGGATCCTATCTTTTCAACAAACCTTTTGGCCTCTTGATCGTGAGGATTTACTGAATAAACACAAAATAACCCCAGGATGTTTTGAATTATGGTACAAGCTAAATAAATGACTGTTACAACTCAAAGATGGTGGCCACACACTCTAACGCTTGCTAGACTTGTGAGTACTCATGAATTGTCTAATGTCCATGAAAATTAATAAAAAGATCTGGTCAAAAAATACTGTCATGGGGATATATGAATGAAAACAAAGTAGTTTATTCTTATAGACTAGAAGTATGAATCAACGAAGGTATAAACATTAACACTGACTCGCCCTGAGTAGCCACGTAGACTGGGTTGATGGACCTACTACTAGTCACGTAGACTGGGTTGATGGGCCTACTACTGGTCACGTAGACTGGTTTGATGGGCCTAATACTGGTCACGTAGACTGGTTTGATGGGCCTAATACTGGTCACGTAGACTGGTTTGATGGGCCTACTACTGGTCACGTAGACTGGTTTGATGGGCCTACTACTGGTCACGTAGACTGGGTTGATGGGCCTACTACTGGTCACGTAGACTGGGTTGATGGGCCTAATACTGGTCACGTAGGCTTGGTTGATGGACCTACTACTAGTCACGTAGACTGGTTTGATGGGCCTACTATTGGTCACGTAGACTGGGTTGATGGACCTACTACTGGTCACGTAGACTGGGTTGATGGACCTACTACTGGTCACGTAGACTGGGTTGATGTGTCTACTACTGGTCACGTAGACTGGGTTGATGGGCCTACTACTAGTCACGTAGACTGGGTTGATGGGCCTACTACTGGTCACGTAGACTGGTTTGATGGACCTACTACTGGTCACGTAGACTGGTTTGATGGGCCTACTACTAGTCACGTAGACTGGTTTGATGGACCTACTACTGGTCACGTAGGCTGGGTTGATGGGCCTACTACTGGTCACGTAGACTGGGTTGATGGGCCTACTACTGGTCACGTAGACTGGTTTGATGGGCCTACTATTGGTCACGTAGACTGGGTTGATGGACCTACTACTGGTCACGTAGACTGGGTTGATGGACCTACTACTGGTCACGTAGACTGGGTTGATGGGCCTACTACTGGTCACGTAGACTGGGTTGATGGGCCTACTACTGGTCACGTAGACTGGGTTGATGGACCTACTACTGGTCACGTAGACTGGGTTGATGGACCTACTACTGGTCACGTAGACTGGGTTGATGGACCTACTACTGGTCACGTAGACTGGGTTGATGGGCCTACTACTGGTCACGTAGACTGGGTTGATGGACCTACTACTGGTCACGTAGGCTGGGTTGATGGGCCTACTACTGGTCACGTAGACTGGGTTTATGGACCTACTACTGGTCACGTAGACTGGGTTGATGGACCTACTACTGGTCACGTAGATTGGGTTGATGGACCTACTACTGGTCACGTAGACTGGGTTGATGGGCCTACTACTGGTCACGTAGGCTGGTTTGAGGGGCCTACTAATGGTCACGTAGGCTGGGTTGATGGGCCTAATACTTGTCACGTAGGCTTGGTTGATGGGCCTAATACTGGTCACGTAGGCTTGGTTGATGGGCCTACTACTGGTCACGTAGACTGGGTTGATAGGCCTACTACTGGTCACGTAGACTGTGTTGATGTGCCTACTACTGGTCACGTAGACTGGGTTGATGGACCTACTACTGGTCACGTAGACTGGTTTGATGGGCCTACTACTGGTCACGTAGACTGGGTTGATGGGCCTACTACTGGTCACGTAGACTGGTTTGATGGACCTACTACTGGTCACGTAGACTGGGTTGATGAACCTACTATTGGTCACGTAGACTGGGTTGATGGACCTACTACTAGTCACGTAGACTGGGTTGATAGGTCTATCCAGAAACACGTATACAGTGTTGATGGGTCTATGCTGAGACAAATATATAGGATTGATAAACTAATTCTGAGCCACCAAGGACTATTATATAGAAGAATATCAAACATTTTCAAGCAAACCCTTTGTTTGTTTCTTAGCACCGCGTCTTACTACCCGCTCGGTTTATATGCCTATGCACGTATTACACTAATAATTTTAGGGGCTAGGAAGGCTATATTTAGATTAGTGTACCCGCATTTGTGTGTAGGTAAAGAAGAACACCATTTTGTAAAAATTACCCTTAGTAAACCTGACCGAGATTCGAACATCAATCTCCCCGTCATCGGCAGTTTAGTGCACCAGGATAGTAGCGCGTTAGACCACACGACCATAGAAGCGAGTCAAAACTAATGTTGATTGCTGAACTTAATAGTAATTAATCCTTTGTGAGAAATGTTGTTAACAAACTATCTTGGAAGTCATTTAGCCAACTCTGTATATCAAATGGTTGTCTTCCTCTGTGCTTGATGCCGCCCTCACTCGTTAAACAAAGTAACCAGAAGGGAGTACTCTGAGTGGCGGATATTGGGGGAAACCGCACAATAGCAAACTAGAGGAAATTAAATTATCAACTTTGTTTTGGTACGCTTGACTGCCATAAACTTATTCTAACTTAAGAAACAATATAAAAGTGGAAGGATTGAATTCACTCAAACTCGTCTGGAGAGAGAACGGTGAATCACAATATCTAATAATAACATTTAGGAATTGATGCTTGACCAGACTACTCAGAGTGTAAACCATTTCGACAAACAAAACTCTCTACGAATGAGGCCTTAATTTAGAAGTGAATTCTGATGAAATGTTTGATGGCTATAAAGATTAACATTTCCTGTCAGTTACAAGTGCTGTGTTTGATAGTTATAAAGATTAACATTTCCTGTCAGTTACAAGTGCTGTGTTTGATGGTTATAAAGATTAACATTTCCTGTCAGTTACAAGTGCTGTGTTTGATGGTTATAAAGATTAACATTTCCTGTCAGTTACAAGTGCTGTGTTTGATGGTTATAAAGATTAACATTTCCTGTCAGTTACAAGTGCTGTGTTTGATGGCTATAAAGATTAACATTTCCTGTCAGTTACAAGTGCTGTGTTTGATAGTTATAAAGATAAACATTTCCTGTCAGTTACAAGTGCTGTGTTTGATGGTTATAAAGATTAACATTTCCTGTCAGTTACAAGTGCTGTGTTTGATGGTTATAAAGATTAACATTTCCTGTCAGTTACAAGTGCTGTGTTTGATAGTTATAAAGATTAACATTTCCTGTCATTACAAGTGCTGTGTTTGATGGTTATAAAGATTAACATTTCCTGTCAGTTACAAGTGCTGTGTTTGATAGTTATAAAGATTAACATTTCCTGTCAGTTACAAGTGCTGTGTTTGATAGTTATAAAGATTAACATTTCCTGTCAGTTACAAGTGCTGTGTTTGATGGTTATAAAGATTAACATTTCCTGTCAGTTACAAGTGCTGTGTTTGATAGTTATAAAGATTAACATTTCCTGTCAGTTACAAGTGCTGTGTTTGATGGTTATAAAGATTAACATTTCCTGTCAGTTACAAGTGCTGTGTTTGATGGTTATAAAGATTAACATTTCCTGTCAGTTACAAGTGCTGTGTTTGATGGTTATAAAGATTAACATTTCCTGTCAGTTACAAGTGCTGTGTTTGATAGTTATAAAGATAAACATTTCCTGTCAGTTACAAGTGCTGTGTTTGATGGTTATAAAGATTAACATTTCCTGTCAGTTACAAGTGCTGTGTTTGATGGTTATAAAGATTAACATTTCCTGTCAGTTACAAGTGCTGTGTTTGATGGCTATAAAGATTAACATTTCCTGTCAGTTACAAGTGCTGTGTTTGATAGTTATAAAGATTAACATTTCCTGTCAGTTACAAGTGCTGTGTTTGATGGCTATAAAGATTAACATTTCCTGTCAGTTACAAGTGCTGTGTTTGATGGTTATAAAGATTAACATTTCCTGTCAGTTACAAGTGCTGTGTTTGATGGCTATAAAGATTAACATTTCCTGTCAGTTACAAGTGCTGTGTTTGATAGTTATAAAGATTAACATTTCCTGTCAGTTACAAGTGCTGTGTTTGATGGTTATAAAGATTAACATTTCCTGTCAGTTACAAGTGCTGTGTTTGATGGTTATAAAGATTAACATTTCCTGTCAGTTACAAGTGCTGTGTTTGATAGTTATAAAGATAAACATTTCCTGTCAGTTACAAGTGCTGTGTTTGATGGTTATAAAGATTAACATTTCCTGTCAGTTACAAGTGCTGTGTTTGATGGTTATAAAGATTAACATTTCCTGTCAGTTACAAGTGCTGTGTTTGATGGCTATAAAGATTAACATTTCCTGTCAGTTACAAGTGCTGTGTTTGATAGTTATAAAGATTAACATTTCCTGTCAGTTACAAGTGCTGTGTTTGATGGCTATAAAGATTAACATTTCCTGTCAGTTACAAGTGCTGTGTTTGATGGTTATAAAGATTAACATTTCCTGTCAGTTACAAGTGCTGTGTTTGATGGCTATAAAGATTAACATTTCCTGTCAGTTACAAGTGCTGTGTTTGATAGTTATAAAGATTAACATTTCCTGTCAGTTACAAGTGCTGTGTTTGATGGCTATAAATATTAACATTTCCTGTCAGTGTTTAATCTCTTACCAGTATTCTATCGGACAGCTAAGATCTGGCTTCTAATGGAAACCTATTCCTACCTCTTTGTGTGAAGCTCTTCACCGGGATGAATGGACCTTGCCCGGGTCGGCCGGTCCCCGAGACCCTTTCTTAGCGCCGTGGGGCCCTAAAGTCCCAGACCTCAGACCCTCCCTCATTATCCCCGCCTCCTGGTAGGAGTTGACCTCATTAGAGAGCTGCCACCTCGTACTTAAGCACGGCGGGGAGAAACTGCTGACAGAGCAAATATATCTTCGTCTCCCCCTTGACGCAACACTCACTACACGATAGTGGGGACTCTCAAACAAACCACATTTCGGGATATACTTTCAACCTACATAGATTCAAACAAACAAACTTACCTGATCTACTTTCAGTCTATGTTTTATTCCAGTAGAGTACAATAACTCTTGATCAATTCTTGGTTTGGAACGAGAAAACTAATTGTTAATCCTACTATGAGTCTAACCCGGGCTTCTCAACAGGGAGCTGATCAGCCTATCTATGCTCTGGGCCATTGTAGATGTGCGATTCATTCTAGTTTCTGAAGCAGTGATCAGCAAACTATTGTGAGGCCATGGATTGAAAGGTTGAGGAAAAGAGGAGCTTAGGAAAAAGGAGGATTCAAATATTGGCTGACTTTAAGGAAAGGATATTCGGGGAGCTGAAGGAGGAGGCAGAAGACAGGGCACATTGGCAGTCTAAGTTCACTGACAAAAGGATTGGACCTGTCGTAAGACAGAACGCCTAATAATAGGCTATTGTAGCCAAATACTAATTAATTATTATTTTAATATTAACCTATAAGATGGATTATTTATAACCTTCAACTGTATCACTAACTATGTCACCATTTCAAATAACAAGGAATAAAATAAGGGAATATGACGTCATGAACGCGTCACCAAACTAGGTACATATCCTGATGACGGCATAGCGTGCATGGTAATGACGTCACACAGAACTTATATCTTCTTCAGCTTGGTCTAAATGTTCTGATACTGGATATTTTCATACTTGAAAAAATAAAAAATATTCTAAATATAAGTTGAAATAGCAACGATTACGTCAACATTCGAAAGCAAAATAATGACTAATGACGGTTGAATCTATAGATAGGGTCTTATTAGTTCTTCAGCCTCTTTAATGAAAAACAATTTCTTGAAATTATTATAATTTAAATACCAAACTAGTAACAAGTTTTGTTACGTTTAGTAAATTTTTTTGTATTTTCGCAAAAACTAATGGAGTAAAAACTCCACATTCAATTTAAATATTTTTGGTAGCTTTTAAACTTAATGTTTGTATTTTTACTCTCTCTCTATCTTACAGGTAGAGAAAGTATGGTGATCGTCAAAAAATTCGAACTCGAGATTTTGATGAATTTTGACGTTTCATGACTTCCTGAATCCGAAAAAGTGGTTTTTGAATTTCCGTCTGTCTGTCTGTCTGTCTGTCTGTACCTCCAACTAGAGCCTAAACTATTTTACCGATTGAGCTGAAACTTCATATCTAGGGTTTTCATAGGGTTGCCCCGAGGGGTTTTTTGAATTGGATATCTACCCCTAAAATTAAGGGTAGTTTACTGAAGGGAAAAAAGAGAAAAAGTCGATTTTCTCAAAATCGGCTCTAACGATTTTGATTAAATTTCAATTATGAACATTAATAAATATTCCAAACAAAATGGCTACTCTCAATATTTCGGGAAAATGGCTTTAAGGGCTCCGGTCTGATGCGTAAATTAACATTTTTTATAATAGCTCCGAAACTATTTGAGATATGAAATTACTTAGCATTACAAATATGTATATATATTTATAATACAAATATTTTATTCGAAACATATTTTTATAAAATCAATAATTTTCAATTTATACGCAATTATATATATATTTCTAGCTTTTTGGACATTAAAGCTTAAGTATTGCGATCGTAAAAAAAATAACCTGAAATGTTGATGGATTTCAACGTCTCATGACCCCCCGAACCCTAAAAAATAGTCTTTGCAATGCCGTCTGTCTGTGTGTCTATTAAAACTTAAAATTAAGGGTTGTTTACTGAAGGGCAAAAAGAAAAAAAGTCGATTTTCTCAAAATCGGCTCTAACGATTTTGATTAAATTTCATTTATAAACATTAATAAATATTCCAAACAAAATGGCTACCCACAATATTTCGGCAAAATGGCTTTAAGGGCTCCGGTCTGATGCGTCAATTAACATTTTTTTAAATAGCTCCGAAACTATTTGAGATATGAAATTACTTAGCATTACAAATATGTATATATATTTATAATACAGATATTTTATCCGAAACATAAAATCAATAACTTTCAATCTATACGCAATTATATGAATTCTTTTAACTTTTTGGACATTAAAGTTTAAGTATTGCGACCGTTAAAAAAAACTAACCTGAAATGTTGATGGATGTCGACGTCTCATGACCCTCCAAACCCTAAAAAATAGTCTTTGCAATGCCGTCTGTCTGTGTGTCTATTAAAACTTAAAATTAAGGGTAGTTTACTGAAGGGCGAAAAGAGATAAATTTGGTTTTCTCAAAATCTGCTCAAACGATTTTGATTAAAATTCGTATCTAGGCGTTGATTAAGATTATAAATAAACTGGCTATTTTCATTTTCCTATGAAAATGATTTTTAGGGTACTTTACAGAAGCGTTAATTTCCGTATCTCCACAACTATTTGAGAAACTAAACAACTTATCATTGCAAAATTGTAGGACTATTAGAAATAAAAATCTTTTATTTGACATATATTTTTATAAAAGCAACAGTTTCTGAGATATTTGCAAATATATTAATACAATTTTGTGAGCTTTAGTTGTAAACATATACTACTTAAGTCTTAACGCAATAATTCTCCAATGCCATAGAGTAATTAAATATAAGTATCTAAAAAAGTATGTTATTTTTCCTTAAATCTCTTTGGAGAAATGTTTGCATAGCAATGATCTATCTCCATTTTAGACTCAATAGTCAATATTTACATTTTTTATTGGTCAAAATGTATAAATGAATAATTAAATATCAATGCGACGACTTGAAGATTTGCAACACCTTATAAAATGTTAAAATTTTAACCAGAAATCGAAATTTTAATACGAAGTGTTGACCCTTGTGGAAGACATTAAACTGTTTGAAATGCTCTTAGGTGGACAAAGATGCGCCTCTTTTCTCATTGATTCTATATCATTGTATATTATTTTATGCGTGTTCTTATGTGGAGTGGTGATGATACAATGTACATTATTCCGTTCAGAAATCTTACGAGTTTATAGAAAGAGAGAGAAAGTCTGTGCGGTGCGCCGTACCATTTATTTTAATGTTTACTTATGCCAATGACTTTAAAAATTTAAAGTTATATTTCTTCTAATTTATTTTCGAAATACTTCATGCTATAAAAACTATTTTACTTGCCTATAGTTTGAATAAACTTAAAACCGCTAGCTTTTTATTTAATAGAAACATTTATATTATTATTTTTATACACTTTTTTTAATGAGTAAGTTTTTATTCTTGAAATTTTTGTTAATAGGTAGGCCAGGGGACACTACTGTACGAAGACGTGCCTTCTTTCTACGTGTTCGACAAGCAAAGGGGTATTTTTAATCGAAGAAACTGAGGAGATCCCGTGGAAGTTAATCCGAGGCATTTTAAGGAGTACGTAATTTGAAGGGTGTTAGTACACCACGCGTACTAATAATGCTGAATGTTATTATCTACGCTTACTGAAACCTCGTTTATATTGTAACACAACATGTTGGCCAACACGATCCCAACAAGTTGTGCTACAATATAAACGCATTCCCAACTTGTTGGGGATGTTGGCCAACATGTTGGTGTTGGGAGAGCCGGTCAGAGCCAACCAGTTGTGTTGGATCATTTGTTGGAGATAATAAACGACCAACCCAACACGTTGGCTGAGTTGGGAGGTTCTGCGCATGCGCTAGAGAGACGTGTCAGTCTGTATCTTTGGAAATTCACTTGTTTCGAGGCTATACTTAAGAATGAGGTTTACTTGCAAATAACATTGAAATGACCTTCAAATTTAAAGGCAACTTGTAAATGGTGGTTAGGTAGTTTCTGCCTTGAAAGGTCTCAGACACCCTAGGTTTGTGGACAACTGAAAAGAAAGAGAGTAAATGAGTTAGGTGGGGATGTTGGACTTTGGCATTGTGCTACAGCTTATTAGTTTCGCGGAAATACCTGAAATATATTTCCTTTTCTTGAGGATAGTAATTCTACCTACTTGTCAACTTCCCATAAAAGAAAAGAGTAATATTTATTTTAGATATTCATTCATTTAAATTTCTCCAAATATAATCCATATTTAAAATAATGTAATGACAATAGGTAGGTATCAAAAAATAAAATAAAATTGGCGTGGTTACGGAACTAGTGATGCATTTATTCATTAAAGTATTGAATTTAATGTAACAAACATGAATAATACATTTTTATTTGATACATTTTAATATGCATTTAAATAACTTCCAAAACTAACCACAAACACACATGTTTGTTTATAAAGTACAAATAATTCTAAACGCACTATTAAAGTAGCATATTACTTATAATTAATTAATTAAAAATATATATATTTCTTTTTTGTTTAATATTTCAAGTGACAGGTTCACTTTGACATGTTTATATTCCAGTTTGATACTTTATCAAAAGTAAAATTCCGCTAAAATTGAATGAACAACCGTATTTTTGTGTTTTTCTTCCAAATTTGTACTCAATAGTTCGAACCTTTTTGAACTCGAAATATCCATAAAATCTAATGGTTACATTTTAATATTCATTGCACACAATTTTTTTTTAACAAACAGTTTGCTCCTATAAATTAGTAGCTTTTTCCTATGAACGCCTAAACATAGCAAAAATAGCCGTTAACACTTGAATTGTTACCACTATTGAATTGATAAACCAAATTTAGTTTAGACAAGAGACATCTTTTATTTGATCAAAATAATTGATCATATTGGACCAAAAACAGCCTGTTTGGTCGAGTCACATTAAATTTACCGTATGTATATAATTTATACTCCGATCAATAGGCATGTGGACTAAATATCGGGTTCTGGTTTTCTGGTGACAGTGAGGTCAAGGTTGAAATTCCAGATAGGTGCAATGAGAGTGTTTCCAAAATTGTTTCCCACTTTCCCTCCACGCAAATGTAAGTACATTTAATTTAAATTTCACCTTTATCTCCAGCTACTCAACTAGCGATATTAAATTCGGATAACCTGAGCGGGTGTTATCTAGGTGTTTTGTACACTTTAAAATGTACATTACATTTTATTAAGATTTTTGTTTAGCACAAGGTCTTACTACCCGCCCGGATTATACACATTATGTACTAATTACGCTAGTGTGTTAGTTATGAGGAAGGTTGAATATGGATTAAGTGACCAGCATTTGCGCTATGGGAAAGTTGGAAACTACTTGAGAAAATACACCCTCAGTATAGCCATTCGAGCCCCGTTCTCTCCGTCATTGGTAGTCTAGTATATTGTTACCCCTAGACCTTTCGATGACCGAATTGGGTTAGGGTAGTTTGAGTGCATTGTAACAGGGATGAAGTGAGAGGTTTATGGAAATATGACAGTAAAATTTGCAGGATGATAATTATTTCCAGCGCAACTGACTAGGTTTTGAGCCTTGACCTCTTTGTTAACGCTGACCAATTCAAACCAAGACTGATGTATTAGAGCTCACGGGGATAATATTTAATGTGTTGTTTTTAATTTGAAATTCAGGTTTTTGGCATAGGTACGAGTACAATCTATTGTGGTTGTGTCTTGACTTGTAAAGTTGAACGTTCTGGAACCTTTAAGTCATTGATTAACATTATGGCCTAATACAAAAAAATAATATTGTGTGTTATGATTATTTTATATTTATTTTATAATTTCAGGATTAAAATAACAATTTTAAACCTAATCCAGTCTATTTTACATTGTATTATTTCATCATCCCTTGCCACTCACATTATTTTTGCGACCAAAATTAACAAATATTGTATTATAAACTATCATTAGTGTTATTTAATAAGTATTGATAATATCTATTAAAATTGACAGCTATAGGTCACGTGAGCTGACGGATGCATACATGAAAGTAGATCTATTAATTTTTATAGTGCCTTCTTATGAAAACTTGACTCTAGTATCCAATGATTTTTGGAGGAATGACATCTAGAAGGCCTTTTTTTACTACTACATACCACTATATAGTAGAATTCTTGATAGGATTGTCTCAGACAATAATTCATACAAAACTCGGTGGAGCGCTTTAGTTTACATTGATAATTTCATACTACAACCGAAACCTCTAAGAAATTAAACTTTTTTTTAATGTTATGTTGTATATTAATATAAATTGAGAAGATTTGGACCTTAAATTTTTTAAACTTTGGCCACCATTTTCATTAGAGCATATGACTTTTCCGGCTAAAATATTAGCATATCTAATATTATAAATTAAGAATAAATAATTATTGTTGTTCATTGTTTTATCTGAGGTTGAATCAGATATATTTTTAACTGATTTCATATTAATTACGATCATTGATGTATTATTTTCCGAGTCCATGTAATGATTGGTTTAAAAACAAATGTGAATGGTTATTACTATTAATCATAGTAACTAAAAATTATCTTGGATTATATAAGATTCGATAAAATGTAATAAAATATAATTCACATTATGGATCATACACCGGTTACGAAATACCTCAGACTTGGAACATACACTGTACACAGTCAAAGTAAACTAATGATCAGGAGGACAAAGGTGTCGGTTCCATCTTGCCTGAGCTATAGCTCAGAGGTACAGCAGTCTTTTCACCTTAGGAGTGAGTGGTGGTAACTGACATCTAGCAGAAGTTTTATTTTTGTGCAAACATTGATTGAAAGTCCCTCATATTAATTAACCTATGTGTAAATATTTATTATTTGCTTAATAATTGATGATAAAGTAGTTTTATCAAACGCTTCCCTTGGAATTACTGAATTAAAAAACTACTGCTAGCTGTCATTTACCACTCTTCCTATGTTGAGTCGACTGTATCAGGAATATCAATACTCGAATCCTAGTTTGATTTAGCAAGTGTGGGTATCTGACATTGTATCCCACACACTCTCCCCTCCTTCCAAATGCTAGTACCCTTCCTTTAAATGCTACCTTTCCTAAATTATAACCACGCTATTTGTGAAAGAAACGGATATAAATAAATTTTATTTCATAAATGGCTCTCTACCATAATGTGGGTACACTTCCTCAAATAATAACCATCCTCATCCTTGACCCAACAGAGTAATTAGTACATATGCGTACAACCCAAACGGGTAGTCATACCCGGTGTTAATAAATAAAATAAATATAAAGAGTATTTGGGTGAGTATCATATGATAAGGAAATAGGTAAAAACTATGTTGCCTAAGCAACTTAAATAAAAAAAACACAAATTTTATGTGACATTATTCAATTTTAAAGTCTAATATGTTCAAATTTACTTTAAGATAGTTTAATTTTTTTAAATAACGTCATTTGAGTTGTTTTTTTAAAATGGAAATATCCAAATATCAAGGAATTACTAGATGGCATAGATTAGAATGCTAGGTAATTTAATTTTTTTTATAAACCTGTAGGATTGTTGCATGTGTTTCCACTCCTAGGAAGAAATATGACTTGGTTTGACCCTCAATATAGTTCAGTTAGGGCAGATATCATTTAGAACAATGCATATTACTACCCTTTCGAAATACCCGCACATGTACACTAATAGAATAGGGATGAGAAAGATAGAATTTAGAGAAAGTTTACTTGAATTTTTGTAGGGGAAGAGAGTAAAATCATTTATGACTAGCTACCTCAATACAACCGCTGGGATTCAAAACCCATCCTCTCTGTTAACGGCAAGCCAGCCAAGAGGAGACTGACACTTTTTATCACGCGATAAGTGGTGTAAATTGTAAGGGCCATTCTTAATTGTTTTTAATTTTCTTAAAAATTATTTGCTTGTGTATTTTCTCTAATCTTCCCTCCTCTACGGACATTATCTTTTGAATTTCTCGACACTTTTTAAAATTCAAACCTCTATGCTTTTTTTTTTTAATAAAAATGATAGTTTCTCCCATTCTTTTTCACCATTTTGAAAAAAAAAAATCACAACAAATTATATTATTATTGTTATTATTATTATTATTAGCACCGCGTCTTACTACCCGTTCGGGTTATACGCACTTACGCTAATGTGTAATGGTAGGGTGATTATGGGATGAAATGGAGGACCTACAGTTTAACGTGGAATCCGAACCATGGTAGAGACCTGGCATTCCTCACATTCACAAGTTGTGATTAATACACGTCTTGTCAGAGGTGAAGGAAGGGTTTGGCAATCAGATTAATCTGTGCCGGGACCGAGGATTGAACCCCAGAACCTCAGCACAGAAGTCTGACACCTTACCCCTAGACCACCAAGTCACCGTAACAAATTATAGTACTACCCATTCCAACCAATACAGCACTAGCACCTGACAAACTTTGTGTAGGTGCTGGCTTGTTAGAAACTTTTCAGGTCTTAAAAGAGTATTGAAAGATAATCGAGCCCTCCCCCTTCTACCCTTCTGTAACCAACTAAGCGTACTTAATGGGGTTTTGACAAGAAAAGAATGGAGGTAAAGTGACCTATCTCCAATGTAATATTAAATCGAAAAGGCATGAAAATGGTATTTTTGGGTTTATTCAGTTTTTTCATATATAAACACCCAATTATAATTGTACTGTTGCAAGCGTAAACTAGTTGCGATAATAAATGCCTAGTTAAAAATTTTAATTTTTTCTTAATTAATAGTTTGAAGCTCAAACACATTTATTCATTTATATCTAATTTTTTATCTAATTATTCCATGGTTTTATTAAAATTTGAGTCTGGCATTATCGTTTTGCATATTGATACCTTAAATTTGACACAATAAATATTTTATTATCATTCATGATAGTTGAGATATCATCAGAATAAGAATAACCTTTGGGTAAATGGGTGAAATGCAGGTTGCGGGCTGCCCCTTCAACTGTAAAGCTCCTTCTTAAGGCTCCCATAAAGCGCAGAGTTGTAGCAAATTTTTCTCCCGGAGTCACAACCATTTTCCTTTCCATTTTACCACGTAAATGAGGATACAGAAGTGTAACTAAGCATTCAAAGTTCACATATGACGTGCGTACGAAGTTGTCAAATCCACTTTGCAAATGTAGGTCATTCATTATTTCCATGTACGCACCTTCAATTTGACGTTCAGCCAAAAATCTTCAAACCCTTCCCCCCCCCCCCCCCTGCGTTTTACGTTTAGGTTTTTTCTGCTAGAGTACACTTCTTGTCAACACAATAAATGAAGAACGGCAAGTAATACGATGTTATCCATGACTAGATATGTATAGACTGATTAAAAACTAGCGGAGGACCCAGGATGTTGGTCCAACAAGTTGGTGATAATAAACTCATCTTACTTTTCCTCATGTGTTGTCTCCAAACATGTTGGGTCCAACTTGTCACATACTAAACGAGGCTTGACACATACAATTCGCTAAACCACGTCATTTAACGCTTCGTAATGATTTTTATTCCCCCATCACTTTTATTATTTAGAATTAATCTTCTTCTTTTGTGAATCTGTCCTGAGACAGCTATTAACTGGATATCGTCCATTATCTTCGATCATGAGAGTTTTCTTTCATCTTTCCTGATATTTGTTAACATTTCAAACCTTCGTCTTCCTCTTTTCCCTCTGTATTACCCTCCATTATTCTTTTCGTTAAACAATCCCTACGTGATGTGTGATCCAACCAAGACTTTTTCTCTTCGTTTTCATCTCCATCATCCCCTAACCTCATTCCTCACCCTGTCAATTAATCTTAACATAATAATATTCAGTTTCTTATTTTATGGTTTAATATGTTTACTCATCTAAGTCAAGACGGCCATGTTTCTCTATTGTGGGTATGTTTCAAGGTCAGATTCACTTCCTGGTTGGACATTACTCCACCCCTTTATACGTTTTTCCCCTCTTTCTTATAATCTCTGGTTGGTGGACGAAACTAAACATAGATGATTTTGGGTTCGAGGCTCAAGGAACTACGGGGTTCACACAGGCAAATTAAAGAGAAATGGCGTGGCTCCGGTAGCTCAAGGGTACTCACGGCCTATTTGTCGTGGAGCCTGGACGTGCGTGTTAATTATTCCAGGATGTAACCTAGTCATCTAAATTTTCATATTTAATGAAATGTCTTCATAATTAGGTTTTCGTAACATAGTAAAATGTCACCCTTCCTCGGGCTGAATATTATTTAAATTTCGTCACATAATATCTTTAAAGACGGTCGAGAGCGTGATTGGCCCAACGTATCAAGTGGCGTGCAAGGCTCTCCATGTTTCAGAAGACGTGACACACTTGGATGACCTTGACAGGAGCACGCGTCACTGACACACCTCACAATTAAATGTTGGTTTATTGCAATCTCTTCTATCTTTTCGATGTATGGGTGAGGTATCATAGCCATTTTTATGAGAATTTAGTGCGGGACTTTACTGGAGGTTTCCCTAACGTAGATTTAAATGCCCTTGTGGTGACATAGAAAATATCTGTATAATGTAGTTTTGAGTTATTGTGATTTTCAGTACCGCTTACCGTCATAGGCGTCGCTAGATCTTATTTATTGGGAGGGACGGATTTGACCAAGTCCGTACCCAGTTTTTTTGGTGGAAGGGATGAGGGATAAAAGGGGGTTGGAGGGTTGACTTGCAGTGGCACGTGATGAAACTCTAAACGGAGTGGTCAAATTAAAAAAAAAAAACATTTAATGTATTATGTAACATTTTAAAGTGTAGCTATTATACAATTTAAAATACTCCAATAAGATAATGAGCTATGAGCCTAGACATTAATGAGGAAAAAAAAATACTATTAATACTTTTTGAATAAGGCTAGTTGAAACTTCCTCTCCTTGTTACACCCATGAAAATAACCAATTTTACCCTCTATATTAGAGGAAAAAATAACATTCTTTTACCAATTTGGGGATCATCAGTGTGGATTTTGACAAAATAGATCAACATATTATTATATTTGTAGTATTCGGCCAATATTAGACAAAGGTGGGAATACAACCTGAGGGTTCATCAATAATACATAGCTTTTAAAAAGGCCTATGATTCAGTTAAAAGAAACAAATTATATGAAATCTTAGCTATGTTTGGGATGGCAAAAAAATCTTGTCCCACTAATCGAGGTATATGGTTGATGATACGCTTAGCAGGGTACAGGTTGGATGTCACTTATCAGATATCTTTGAAATACATAATGGGTTGAAACAAGCAGATACATTTTCCTCATTACTTTTTAATATGTCCTTGGAGTAGTGGATATGCTATTAGGGTAGTGCAAGAGAGTAGAGAAGGGTTCACATTAAACAGGACAATGCACTAGAGATTACTTCGAGCAACATACCATTAGATAAGCTTGATTAGTTTAAATATTTAGGAACAACTTTAACTAGCATTAACAATATTAGATTGGAAATTAGGAAAATAATACGGTCGGGAAATGTGCGCTTCTACCCGGTCAGTAAGTTGTTGACGTCTCACCGGCGTTCAATGAATGGATCACTCAGAATATACAAAACAATAAATTTACCGAATAAGCTCTAAAAGTATGAAATGTGGCCTCTTACCTTACAACCATTATGAAAATCAATTTAGGATGTTCGAAAACAATATGTTTAGCAATATATTTAGTCCAAAAAGGGACGAGGATACTGCTGAGTGGATGAGGTAACATAATGATGCGTTATATACCCTGTACTCATCACAAGACTTGTTATAATAATCAAATCTCTTAGGTTACGGTGGGCTGGACATACAGTATTAATGGGAGAATCAGAACCAAGTTTATAGTATTGACTGGTAAACCCAATGGTATGAGCCTATAAATAAGACCTAGATGGGAGGATAATATTAAAATGGACCTAAGAGAGAGAGAGGGTGTAATGAGTCTGACTGGATAGAACTATCTCAAAATAAGGATAGGTGGCGTACTTTTGGGAGTGCAGCAATGATCTTTCAAGTTCCTAATGCTATAATATAAGTAAATAAGTAAATATGCTTGGAGTATTCTTGTCTATAATATGCTTCAACAGTTGTACATAACTAGGCATGAGCTGGACCATAAAATCTATTTGGTGGCTTCTGAGCTCTTGGAACAACAATTGGCTCTAGATTATAGCTGCCTACCTTTGCTTTGCAAAGTGTGAACAACCTTGAAAACCGCTCATCACTTCTTAAAGCTGCGATGCTTTTTGAAACAACGTTAACTGGTTTTACTAACCCAGAAACTATTTTATTTCTACGTGCAGTCCTGTTTTCAAAATTGTCAGGTGAGATATTATTTATCTACCCAACAAAAAGTCCAATAATATTGTTCCACTCTCAAAATTATGCAATAAGCCACCAACTTGTACATGATTATTGTCACTCAAATCGTTGAGAGTTTTCAATACCAACCCATATTTGTCAACTCTTTCCTTTATCTGAGACTCTCTTTAGTTTCAATGGTTTGAGCAAAGCGGCTTTAATGTTTCTTACGGGTTATTTTTCATCTTCTTTTTTTATGTGGAAGAATTTGGGTTTTCCCCTCACTGATCGTCTAAACATAACACCGAGTTCATGAGCACGCTGCATTGAATTTCTTACGGTACATGATGCATCACAAGTGTATTTCATGATTAAGTTAACACATTGGACTCCACAATCACAAAAGGAACTAAAGGCTGTTTTTTGCTATTAATGATTGTACACCCTTCCTTTGAAGCCACCCACATTTGCTGCACCATCATAGGTTTGTCCACGTAAAAACTACAAAGGTAATATAGAATAGGACACTTCAGCCTTCATCAGTGATAATTTTAGCTTCATACAAACCTAAAAAGCTTTCTTATGCTTTCTTATATTTGCATAGATCCAACGAACATAAACACTTTATTGTTCAAGTTGAAAAACACATTCTTTGTTCGTTCACAAATAAGAACAAAAATAGGCTTACTTGGTTTTTATTCCTCGCAAATTATCTTCACTATTTCATTTCTCGAGATATGTACATATTTCTGGATGAGTATTTTTACCACGTTATTGCTGTAGCCACTTCATTAATCCAGACGAGTTTTCCGCTCTTAGCTTTAAGAGTTTTATTAAGTTCTCTGCGTCATTTGTATGTCCTCTTAAGGAAATAGTCTGTCTTGCAAGACAACTAATAGAACTAAATATAGTATTTAGTAAACTACCACTTGTAATCTTATGTTCAGCTACTTTGACACTGGACAAGGTTTCTTCTACTGGAGATTTTAAATGTTGGTAACTCAATACAGCTTACATGTGAGCAGGAGATTATGAATGAATGGTATATTTTTCAATCTTTTTTTTTTAAGTTTTTGAAACTTTTTTTTTTTGCAAATTCAGAATCTATTTTGGGCGCTAAAGTTTTATTTGGGTCCACATACTTGTATCGGACAATGTAATTTAATATGTGCAGCCATTTAGAGTCATTTAACTAAGAATTTTGGAACTTAGAACAGTGCCCTTTCAATTGTTGTACCGGAGATCTACCCCTGTTGGGTGAGCAGAACTCGTATTGCTATTTTCAGTGTCGGGAATAAAACAACAGCAATCTTCAGCAATGTACTTACTCTTAATTATTTTGTAATTGTCTACTTTTACTCGCACTGCTGGAACAGCTGGGCTCACAATCCAATGAATGCATTGTTTTGATTAAAAATGAGTCGATTTTAAACTGAATTTTGGTTCACAACAAAATTAACTCTACAATAATATTACAATAAATATTAAATACTACAGTTCGAATAACATATCACAATGCTAGCCCCTGGGCAAAATATTAAATTAATGTGAATAATGGAACCGCACTTGAAAATCATACGACATTTACTGACTTCTTCAAAAGCACAACTAACTGCTGGCTGAGAACCAACGTTGCCGAACACTGTACACTGTACACTAAGGTGAGTGTATTAGAGCTCGCAGTTGGTAGTTGAAAGAAGCATGGCGCGAGGTTTTTAAAGATGGGAGTGGTTAAATAAAACTATTTTGAGACGGTTCTCTTAGAAATCAACAGATTTAGTGAGAAACTCGTTTACTTGTCCACACAGGCTGGAACTAATAAATTGAAAATATTTAGGGAAAAAAAGGGTATATTTTCTTCTGGTCAATCATTGTTAAAAATATACATATACTATTATGAACAAGATATGTTGTACTAATATTTCTAGTATTAAAATTGACTCATTTATATCACCACTGTAAAAACCAGTTTTTCCCAAATTCAGTACTTTATTAAATGTGTTCTATCCGACCAGATTATTGGGTGGGTGGGCATGTCCCCCTGACACCCCTCCCCGTTATTGAAGCCCATGTTTACCGTCACCTCCACAAGCACCCACTCAAATAGAGTAAGCTGCGAAGACAAATTACAACCGATCATAAATAGCTAATTTTGTTCCAGAAAGTTAACCCAAACTTACAGAAGAACACCAGACCATACACATGAAAGTCATAAATAGCGCAAATACCGCGTAGAAAGATTTGTTCTTCATGGACACCCCAGGAGGAACTGGAAAAAAGTTTTTAATTAATTTAATTTTGGTGAAAATCAGGGCTGACTGCAAATATCTCTGACGGTTGCATCCCCAGGAATAACAGTGACGTTACTTCCTGGTGGAAAAAGGCTCACTTCATGATGTTCAAGATATTCATCGATCTTGATTGTAGTGAGATTCCTTTTTGTGGCATCTGTAGCACAACTTCCTTTCGGAGGGGAAGCAGAGCCATCAATCCCATGTCGATTTGCTCGCCATAGAGTTTGCAGATCTGTCGCTGCAAGTGGGAGGAGGAACTGAGGTGAACGATCAAGTAACACTGCCTCCCTGTCGCTGCAAGTGGGAGGAGGAACTCAGGTGAACGATCAAGTAACACTGCCTCCCTGTCGCTGCAAGTGGGAGGAGGAACTGAGGTGAACGATCAAGTAACACTGCCTCCCTCCTTTACTTTGTAAAACAATTACGTCCCTAGACGAATTTATTTCAAATTCATACCACGACGTGCACAATATTTACGCGAAGTAAAAGTTTTGGCTTTCTGAACGAGCCATCTTAAGTTCCAAAAAAGATCAATTCCGCCACAAATTATCCAACAGAGTTTTTGAATTGTTTTAAAGCCTCTGGACTTCCATCTTAAAGTGTTTGACAAGTTTTCAACTCTTTTCCTTCAAGCTTTAGGACTGGAATCTGCTCTTCAATATTCATAATGATATTTACTCTCTCATATTTTCGATTGTAACCCTCTTTATCTTGTGGTCTCGTTTTAGATAGTTACAGTTACTGATAAGAAGTGCCGACACACTCAATACAACCACCATAATGTTCCCTCAAGCTAGTAAACGTCAAGGTCAGTGTTAAAGGAAATCTGTTTTCAAAGTGCTATAAAGCCCAAAGCTGTGTTAATACTCTTATCTAGATAATGACTTATAGTTTTAATTTTAACATACTCTGCTTTAATTTAAAAAGGTGGTAAATAACTAATCTTTTACCTCCCTTCTATCCGTCCAGTGCTACTAGATATCATATAGTAGCACTAGAAGCTGTGATCTCTCTTCTCTCCGTCCAGTGCTACTAGATATCATATAGTAGCACTAGAAGCTGTGATCTCTCTTCTCTCCGTCCAGTGCTACTAGATATCATATAGTAGCACTAGAAGCTGTGATCTCTCTTCCATCCGTCCAGTGCTACTAGATATCATATAGTAGCACTAGAAGCTGTGATCTCTCTTCTCTCCGTCCAGTGCTACTAGATATCATATAGTAGCACTAGAAGCTGTGATCTCTCTTCCATCCGTCCAGTGCTACTAGATATCATATAGTAGCACTAGAAGCTGTGATCTCTCTTCTCTCCGTCCAATGCTACTAGCTATCATATAGTAGCACTAGAAGCTGTGATCTCTCTTCTCTCCGTCCAATGCTACTAGCTATCATATAGTAGCACTAGAAGCTGTGATCTCTCTTCCATCCGTCCAGTGCTACTAGATATCATATAGTAGCACTAGAAGCTGTGATCTCTCTTCCATCCGTCCAGTGCTACTAGATATCATATAGTAGCACTAGAAGCTGTGATCTCTCTTCTCTCCGTCCAGTGCTACTAGATATCATATAGTAGCACTAGAAGCTGTGATCTCTCTTCCATCCGTCCAGTGCTACTAGATATCATATAGTAGCACTAGAAGCTGTGATCTCTCTTCTCTCCGTCCAATGCTACTAGCTATCATATAGTAGCACTAGAAGCTGTGATCTCTCTTCTCTCCGTCCAATGCTACTAGCTATCATATAGTAGCACTAGAAGCTGCAGGTAAAAAGCCCTCACCAGAGATAGCAAACTGTCAAGAATTTATAAAATCCATAAGTTGGCCGTATATTGGCGTGGTTACCTACAACTAGCCCACACCACACAGCCCTAGGAGGGCAATTTGCCCGTGTCTTCATGCCTACCAGGTCGCTAAACTAATATCTAGCGTGATTTGTCAATCATCCGCATGGAAGGATAGATATTTTGAAAAATAACATTTTATCTAACGTCACCATTGGAATTCAATTACTATAGCACAGCATGCAGACAGTGACCTTGTGATCTAAGGTGACCTACATTGGTCAAGCTCTGCTTAGTCTACGGTGATTGGAGACCGGGGTTTAAATCCTTCTCACTTTCTCTACATAAAAATGCGTGTAGTTTTTTCCAGCACTGCGTCTTACTACCCCGTTCGGGTTATACTCCTATGTACAATTTACACTAATGATTTAGGGATTAGGAGGGCTTAATCAAGAGGAATTGCACCCTCATTTTCGTGAAAGGAGAGTGACAAACCATTTACGGAAAAAACCCACCCTCGGTGCACCCGACCAGCATCGAACCCCGGTCTCCCCGTCTTTGGCAGTTTAGCCCAACACGAGAGTAGCGCGTTAGAGCACGTGGCCACCCAAGCGGGTAAGAGTTTATTTAACTTCTTTTCCGCACAAAAGTGCGTACAACTTCATTTGAATTGGTATTGTCATATATATTATTCTGTAGTATTAGTTTTATTTCATTATTCCACTATCTACTATTTGTTATAATTAATGCTAAAATAAGGCGCAAGCTTCACGACGCCAAAGAGGAATACATTTTGTTATGTGAACTGAGTGTTACTACACGTGTTTGAGCTATTCACATATTTTTACTCGGGGGTCTGTGGAATCTACCTTGCAACCTTTGCAATAATATCTCCCTTACAAGGCGGGCTGGGCGCTGCTAAAGTACAATTTTTATAGGAAGAACACTAGAATTCACCAACATTGATTGGAAGTTACTAACATTTAACATTATATAAATATGTATTATTTGATGGATTTATTATAAATATTTGATCTCAAAAATTATAAAAACTTATCATACTACTTCCTTATGGATTACTTAATAATTTGTATTTATATTATCAACTATACGGACTTAAAATGTAATACAAATTTAATATTTTTATTTATGCCATTGTGGAAACATGAGCTACAATAGTACAAAGAGTTATAAATTAGATGTATTGTATTTCCACGTTTATCTTATTAGAACCAATCATTATAAACAGTAGATAAATTATTGTTTTGTAAACATTATAAAAAAGGGCAAATAAAATATCTGTTTCAAATAAAAGTTATTTATTTTTCCATTCTCCAGCGAATGAACACTATTAGCTTTGGGTATTTGTGCCATCAACTAAACAAAGACTCTCTACCTGGTCGCCATATTGGATTCTTAATTAAGACAAGCTTTGGAAAAGCTCCACTTTGTTTCTTTAATATAAACAAAGAAGAGATATTTAAATCATCAAAATTTATAAAATTTGCATTTATTTTTAAAATATGTTAAATACTAGCTTCATTTTACATAAATTTATACATTCTAGAAATCTAGTAACTTTTCCAGTAATGTTCTACTCTTCTTCCTACCGAAATCAGATTGTACCTTGTAGTACTATTTCCTCCCAAAGTGGACTGGGCACTGCTCCCTTGTAGTACTCTTACTTTTCAAGGTGGATTGAGCCCAACCCAACCTAACCTAACCTAACCTAACCTAACCTAACCTAACCTAGCCTAGCCTTGGCTTATATGGAACTATAGTCTGCTGACGATTTATTATATTCATTTCTAGTTAATATTATGCAATGAGATGCCAAATCTACCTGCTTTACAATTCGTTCTAGTCGACTTGACAGTTGCCAA
The DNA here is from genome assembly GCA_033556935.1 of Timema podura. Classification (NCBI taxonomy): domain Eukaryota; kingdom Metazoa; phylum Arthropoda; class Insecta; order Phasmatodea; family Timematidae; genus Timema; species Timema podura. Next base: position 66,890,320 of record JAVRXN010000004.1, on the reverse strand, counting down.
TCCAATAGGTCTTCACATGAAAAAAGTGATCAATACACCACCGCGCATTTACACTAAGAAGGTAGGGACGAGGAAGGTAACTGTAGGGCAAATGTAGCCACATTTTAATCGAGGGTAGTGGGGTGATAAACGGTTTAGTCAAAACTACACTCAGTACACCAGAAATTTAATCTACTGTAAAAGTGACGACCTAGATCATGCGACCACTGGTGCTATTACTTTTATTAAGGTATCCAATAGAGTGGTAGTTATCCAGGTATACAGTCTTGAACCTGAATCCATACAAGGTGACGTCATGTTGATAAAACATCTCCCTTGGTGTGTCACTCTCACTCTGTTGTCACTATTAATCCGGGCGAAATGTTTCTCATTGGATGTGTGTCACTAATAGGGACGGATGGTTATACATGGTTGCTTGTTTAGCGTTATTTATGTAGCAATTTACAGGAACGAGCTGAAACGGAAAACCTTTTCATAGAGGTCGATGGTGTTGAAGTGTAGCGCAGTGCGGGTAGATGACTCGCAGGGGTGGAACAAGGAGCTACATGTCACTGTTGTTTGTACTCTTAGTTACAAGGAGCTACATGTCACTACTGTTTGTACTCTTAGTTACAAGGAGCTACATGTCACTACTGTTTGTACTCTTAGTTACAAGGAGCTACATGTCACTACTGTTTGTACTCTTAGTTACAAGGAACTACATGTCACTGTTGTTTGTACTCTTAGTTACAAGGAGCTACATGTCACTACTGTTTGTACTCTTAGTTACAAGGAGCTACATGTCACTACTGTTTGTACTCTTAGTTACAAGGAGCTACATGTCACTACTGTTTGTACTCTTAGTTACAAGGAACTACATGTCACTGTTGTTTGTACTCTTAGTTACAAGGAGCTACATGTCACTGTTGTTTGTACTCTTAGTTACAAGGAGCTACATGTCACTACTGTTTGTACTCTTAGTTACAAGGAGCTACATGTCACTACTGTTTGTACTCTTAGTTACAAGGAGCTACATGTCACTACTGTTTGTACTCTTAGTTACAAGGAGCATGTCATTACTGTTTGTACTCTTAGTTACAAGGAGCTACATGTCACTGTTGTTTGTACTCTTAGTTACAAGGAGCATGTCATTACTGTTTGTACTCTTAGTTACAAGGAGCTACATGTCACTGTTGTTTGTACTCTTAGTTACAAGGAGCATGTCATTACTGTTTGTACTCTTAGTTACAAGGAGCTACATGTCACTGTTGTTTGTACTCTTAGTTACAAGGGAATACATGTCACCATACCAACTCAGTCTTGCTTCCTCTACTATCTCATGTACTCCAACATCCTCATTACATGACCATACCATCTCAGTCTTGCTTCCTCTACTATCTCATGTACTCCCTGTACCCTCTCTCTTTTCACAGATAACTTCATTCCTAATCTTGTTTCTCCACGTGACACCTTGCATGCTCTCCATTTATTCCTTTTCCTTGTTTCTATAATATCTAATGACCATGTTTCAGCTGCATTTGTCTATGGGTTTAAATTACGCACTTCTTTAAACTTTTCTTGTGAAATTTTCTTTTTCGCTGCTTAATCAAACAGGTATAATAACAATCCTCAACTTAATTCATAATTGACACTTATTTAAGTTAAAAGGCAGGACTAATAAGGTGAACTCAGATAGATGCACTAACATTGATTTGGATTAAGGATTTCAAACTGATATTAGTGCAGTCGGCTAGGATAGAACACAGGTTTCACAGGTAAGAGTAAAAGCTTGTTGTTGCCCAATACGGCGCGCGGCCAACAAGAAATGTTCGTTGTCTGCTTCTTATGAAATCAAATTGTACAGCGTCCGTTACAGTACAGCGCGCGAAATATCCCTGCCATTAGTCTCGAGGTTTCTACAGACTCGTCCTTTTGTGGCGTAACGCGACGCCTGTGTGTGCGGAGGTCGACGGAATGAACCACGGGATGTATGATCATTTCTTATAAAATAATATAGTCTCAAAAATTTAAGATCATTATGCAAATGATTTCATCATCAGGAAAAAATAAATGTTAGATTCATATAAACTAAACCCAACATAAAAAAAAATTCATTTTAAATAATACAACATTAGATTCTGGAAGCATTTTTCAACATATAAATAGGCGTAAAAATAAGGTTTAAAATTCCAGTTATTAATTTGTTCAATTAATAGAGCTTAGGAAGAAGTAGTATTTAAATATTAGATGACTTGAAGGAAATGAGAAAATTTTGGGAGCTGATGCAGAGTATAGGGCGCATTAGAGGTTTAAGTTCACTGACAAAAGGAATGGATGGATCTGTTATAAAACAGAACACACAATAATAAATTAAATAAGTTTTTATTCAGTTTAAATTATAAGGGAATCCAATAACTTACCTGAGACATACAGCAAGTCTTTATTCACACACCCGCCTCGATGGCGTAGTTGGCTAACGCGCCAGTCGTGTTGAGCTCTACCGCCGAGGACGGGAAGATCGAGGTTCGAATCTCGGTCGGGTGAACTGGGGGTGGTTTTTCCTAAATGGTTTTCCACTCTCCCTCCACGCAAATGCGGGTTCACTTCCTCTAAATTCAACCCTCCCAATTCCTAATTCATTAGCGTAATTAGTACTTAAGCGTATAACCCGAACGGGTAGTAAGACGCGGTGCTAAATATTATTATTATTATTATTTATTCACACGGTACTTATCGGTTTAGGGGGGTGTTTTTTTTACTCTATATAAGACTTAACTAAGTTCAAATGTTTGTAGAATTTCCTGGGACATCTAAAAACATTGAAAAAAGTAAGACAATCTTGTATAAAATTAGGAAACAAATGCTGAAATTCCACGTAAATTTCCCTTTTTTTCATTAATTTCTTGAACCCAGGCTTGTCTTTAGCGCTTTTCCTCTTCCTCACTTGCAAGGAGCGCAACAGAAAATAATAACTCACTCACTCTCTATGAACTGTAACTCTTTAGAAATAATTACACATAGGCTATACACAAAGTGTAAATCCTACAACAAACTTTTTCATGACATTCTTCAAATAAACGAAATGATCGTTCCGGATGGCCTGCACTTCCACAATTGTGGTGTGGATCTCCGAGGCAAAGGGCACCACGCCGTGGTGGATCACAAGATTAAAACACCCTACACGTTGCACTTTGAGCCGAAATTGCTGTTCCGCCATTTTTATAGTGAAACTTAATGAAAAGTTAGAAATTAACTAGTCTAAAAAAAGGGGGTAATCAGATTTTACTCTTTTTACAATATTGGCTGTCACCTATATCTGTGACCCGCTTCGGTGGCCACATGGCTTAACGCGCTACTCTCGCAGTAGACTAGACTGCGATAACGGGGAGATCTAGGTTCGAATCTCGGTCGGGTATACTAAGGTTGATTTTTCAAAATGGCTTTCCACTATCCCTCCACACAAATGCGAGTACACTTCTTCTAAATATAGCCTTCTAAATCTCTAAAACCTTTATCGTAACTAGTACATAGCTGTACAACCTGGACGGGTAGTAAGACATTGTGCTAAAAAAATACATCTTTCGGATAGAACATATGAAATAAATTAACATTTGTGTAATAACGTTAAGGTTGTTGATTCAGTTTATCTTTTAGTCTTGATGTAGGTCAAGTCTCAATATACCAGAATAGTTCTTCAGAAGCCCGCACATTTGTAAGCTAAGTTGATGCCCACCTTGAACTGACAAACCGAATGTTATCCCATATACATTTTCAATGATTTGGTTTGGTTTGGTTGATACTGGCTCTGTAAATAACAACAAACTTGCTGAAAACAGAGAGTAGAGTTACTATGAGCATTGCTTCAAGCACTCGATGAATTACACACATCCCTCACAGACGCTGCCTAAAGGTAAGCGTCCACTGGTCCACAGGAGTTCTGTGAGGCAGATTAAAATCCTATTTGAGCGATGTGGATCATTGGACGCTTATCTTAAAATATGAATGAATAATGCCACTGAGTATGGGACAAATCCTGCATAAATAATTAGTAGAGCATTGGCGCGTTAAAACAAGGGTTCCGGGTTGGATTCCCGGGTCCAGGTGTCATTTTGAAACTAATTGAAACTTTATGTACAAGTTTATTCGGTTGTATCGCTTTAGAATAACCTATGACTGGTGGGAAATAACTAACAGAATATTAATATTTCAAAAATTGAGATTGAAAAATAATAACAGTATATTTTTCAATACTCTTTGTGTCAAGTTCCTCTGAGTAAAATAGGCCTATTTGAAAGCCTGGAAATATAATGAGCTAGCCATTGGATGTTTCGATACATTCGAAACGTAACCTTCTCCCCACGTTTTGCACAGCAGGATGACTAAATCTTTGACCCACCGGGATTCGAACCAACATGAGCCAAAGTGACTCGACGATAGTCTGGAGATTATCTCAATGATTATGCTCATTACATCCATGACTGTTTCTAGCCTGTGGTCTAGGTCAGTTTTCTTTCAAGCCTTATATTTCCCACTACCGGCCTGCGTGCGTATAACCCGAACGCGAAGTAGGTCGTGGGGCTAATAATTATAATGATTGTTGTCACAAGTTTCTTGCTGTACACAAACTGCTTGCTCTACCTATGGATATTCTCTTTCGATCTTCTTGATCCAAATTCTCAAAACTCTTCTTTTTTTTTATC